>VWZG01000390.1:2920344-3012613 GCA_013396735.1 Grallaria varia | reverse complement strand
GTCTTCACTTTGAAAATATAATTAAAATTAATTAAATTAATTAATCTATTCCTTCAGATCACTGATCTCAGATGTGGGCCCAGCAGAGGAAGATCTATTCAGTAGCGCACAAAATCTGCATAAACCCAACAAATAATCACTTCTATTTTTCAAATCATGAAGTGGCACAGCGGTACGAATCTTTGGAATATCTAATGTAACCTCTGTTTCTACATTCTTTGTACCCCTTAAACTAGGAAGTCATTAGAACAGTTGGGAGAAGAAAGAAAGAAAAAAAAAAACCCACAAAACCCCAACCATGACTGAATCCCATTCTTGCTCATTCTGTATCATAGAACACTTCAGGGCCCTTCAGTAGACAAGCATTTCTCATTTGTATGAGAAGTCCAAAAAGAAATCCACTGAAGGGTTCTGGAGTTTTGTCTTAGGATTAAGCTACCCTTTCATACAGAGGATACATCTTAGCTTATTTCACACACAAAAATGTGGGGTTTTTTTAGTGACGATTTACTCTTTGATTTTCCCACCTCATAATTACAAGCCTCTCCCCAAGTAAAATTTTTCTCAAGGTTAGAATTAATAAACTATCATTCAAATTTTCTAAATAATAACATGAAATCAAATAGATAAAGTGGAAAGTGCATGCTTCTCTGATTTTTTGAATGTATTACATATTGTTGAATTTGTAGGCTGGAATTTCAGAAACATGATTACTGCAATTACTCTATGAAAGAAATAAAGCAGTATCTTTTTTTACTTTTCGTAAACAAGCCTACAAAATTATTTACCATTGTATTTTTGTTCTTCTATATGCTTTGCACATAGTCTTTCTGGTCTTCAGATTTCTACCGCACTTAGTTTTGTCCACATTTGGACAGCAGACCTATTAATTAATCTGAGCTGCTAACTAATCGGAGCCATTAGCTCCTCCAAGTCCCATTCTCCCTACCTTTATTATGGCTGTTACTCAGTGGTCTATTTGCATGAACATTTGCACTATAGGGTCCATTTCCCCTCCCCATACTCTTATGTAGCTTGAGAACTGCAGTGGGTGAAGCAGCATTTCAAAGCTTGCCATGTGAATATCAGCAGTTTCAATATTTTCGATGTACATACACACATGTACAGAACAGAGCTCTGATTTTAAATGGTGTTTTACTACCAGGTACTGTAAAAATTTAAGTGACTTTTTAAACCACATCACATCTACTGTCATCAAGTGACTACTTCATTAGTGTTCGATATACATTGACACAGAACAAACTTGACAACTTTGTTTTATACATCACTGTGATTATGAGCTGCTCACAGCACATAAATGTGGATGTTAGAAAATAATGAGCAAATAAAGGTTGTATTCACAAAACCAAGTTTAAAGTCATGTTTCATCATGTTTTCCCAACCTGAGAATCACAAAATAGTAACAAAGCGCAGGAGGGTCTGCATGCACAAACTGATTGTTAGTATGAGATCTGGGATGTTCTAAAATCAATTTTCCCATTGATTTTAGAGATTATTGCAAATAGCTTTTTCATAAGAGTAAGAAAGCATAAATTAAGTAATTTAAGTTCATATTTTCTGAGCAATGCACTTCATCAAAGCTTTAAAAGAAGGGAGAACAGGTAGTTTTTGGTAATTCTTAAGATAACAGGGATTTGTGAAGGTAACAAAAAAGCTTGGTTTGATGATACAAAGGGCTCAGCTATCTGTGAGAAAAGTGTCTAAAGTAATAAAAATGAAACAAATAAAATAACTAAACTGACTACACAGTTCAAAGTAAATTTCATTTCTTTTTGTACTCAGAGCAAGATGGCATGACAAATTCAGTTTCTATCCAATGCCTAATTTATTTCACCGTCAAAAGTTTTCAAAGTGATAATTCTTAAACCTCGCTAAGTGACTGACAACTGGAAGGTAGTAAAAGGCACATTAAAAAAAAAGAAAAAAAAAATCACATGAACTCCTTAACATAGCTGCAAATACATAGATTTTTTCAGACAATAACTTGATCTTGAGACACTCCCAGTGAAAATATTTATCCTAGAATTTTACAAGCTTTATTAGGAATTTTAAAACATTAATAAAGAATCTTCATTTTATAGATCACTTACTTTCCGTATTCTCCAATGCAATCCAGTGTTACAGCTGGAGTTGATACCCCATCAAATTCACTTTTCACTTAAAAAGAAAATCCCAACTGACAGTTTACAGGAGGAAAGGAATATATTACTGTTTGATAGATGGAAATATTTAAAATGTTGGACCAGATCTGCTCTGATCTATGGTGAAATAAATACTTCTGTAATTCAAGACTGGAATTTGCTGCTGCCACACACATTTTAAACAGGCAGTTACCCAGGACTTAAGAGGCTAAGACTGTTAGGGCTCAAAACAACATTACCTATCTACTATCATTGCAAGCCTCAAACTTTAAGATACCTGTTTATTAAAGCGCTAGGTTTGCACACTGTTACAATTCTAACATTTTCAGGACACAGACAAGCACTCAGTTTCATAGATCTTCTCTATTGCAGCACTCATTCCACTCAAATACATCAATGCCTTAGAAAGAAAATCGCGTGGACTGCATCTACTCAAAAAAACCCCCCCTCGTGCTTCCCAACCCCGAGATGCTGTTGTGCTCTCGGTATCTTTGCCATCACCCTTAGTCGCAGGTGCCTCCACTCGGGTACCAGCCGCAGGAGTGTGAGCGGGGCCCAGCAGATGGCGCGCACACTAAATGCATCCCACCGCAAGCCCAGGTTTGGCCAAGCCCCTGCTGATGGACGGGAGCTGAAAGCCAAGAGACTCCTGGTCTCAGGAAGACGTGGAGTCATTCCAGAGCCCTGCAAAGTGTAGGGGTGGAGACAAAACTAATCCCCAACGGCGTGGACGGAATTAATTGGCATTATTCCAATTACCACTGGCATTAGACCACTTTCAAATATCACCTTTTGCTTAAAGTGTTCTCCCAGTCTAGCTGAGTGGAATCTGTATGTATGTATCCTTTAGCATCAACATCCATAGAACCCTACCTGGCAGGGCTCAAAACGATTTCTGAGAAACTGTAGGGCTTGTTGATATTTTGAGTATAATTCAGCCTAACAATTAATTTGCCACATTGATAATAAACATACTTTCTGTTAATACGATATTTTAATACAATATATTCTCTGTTGCCTGCTCAATTTAATTTAGTGTGTCTATGGCATTATTCCATAGTCCACAACTATCTCTCTAGAAACATCAGGGTCTTTGAAAAAAAAGTCAATTTTGGTGTATTGATCCTTCAGTGACTACTGCAGGTCCCAACACTTCGTGCAGCCTCACCACACTTCTACAGTAGGTACAAACTTACTGGTCCAAAACTGAACAGATCTTCATAATAACTCCCTACTCTTTAAGTAATTGCTGGTCAGAAGCAAGTCACATTCAAAAAAATTATACATTTGGCACAGTGTGCACAGTTCCATTAAACCACCTGATTACAGCTGAAAATACCTCCCATTGGATTTCAATCATTTAATTCCTCTTTAATTCTAGAAGGGCTGATTAGCATTTCCCTCAATGCTTTATAAACTTACCCTTACCTTGTAATGATATGTAGATGGAGTTGAATTTCATTCTCCATTTAACAGCCATTGAAAGATTCTTGGCAAGTAGAGATCAAAATAGCTCTAGTCAGAAACTGCACCTTCTAACACCTATATGCATATTTGTATTTATATTCACCTTTTTTTCTGCCAACAAATGTTAGAGGATATTTTCCAGTGTTAAACAATAGTTCAAGAGAGACATGAGAATATTATAATAATACTGCTTTATACTCTTAAGTACTGTGCTAAACGCATTAAGAAAATTGCCACTTACTTCCATTTCGGAAAGCACATAATCAAATTTTGCAAAAGAAGAAGATCCAGCTACTGAGTGAATACTAAAGTAGCTGCAAATGGATCTTTTTCTGTTTGATGTGAAATGTTTTCAAATGGAGTTTCACAAGCCGAGACACATAAATACAAATCAAACTGCATTCACTGGTCTTGTCTTCCTCCTTACATGAAGGACAACGCAAAGATAAATCCATTTTCTACAGCTAAGTTATCAGTGAGTTATATTACCTCACCTAAGGGTCTCAAAGCATGTTATGGGTATCAATTAAGTCTTTGAGGTGAAGCTGACTTGCTAAATCTCTGCCCCAGAGAAAGGTTACGGTAAGAACACAGTAACTGTGTAGCTCTGGAAGTTATAGTTTGTAGGCCCCTCCAGTCACAAACCTTTGGTCAAAACTCCACAACACTGAGACCACAACCCAGTTTGAAAGCCTTTGCTTAGATGCCAAGATATATTTCAGAGTCTGCATCTATGAGGTTGTATCCTTGGTGCGAGCAAATAAGATACAGTAAATATTCCTCTAACAGCATGTAAATCATATGAAAAACAGTTCAACCAAAGCTTAGCAGAGCAGCAACTACATAAGTGACAACATTTTGGTTCCAACCTGCAGTAAAACACAAGGAGAGCAGAAAGGTGCAGAGTAAAGAAAAAGGAGAAGGTAAGCCAGCTGTTATTGCAAAGGTGCACATGTGGCTCCAGGGAACATGCAGGGGAAGGAGATGACACCACCACCAGGAATAACACCTGTTCTTGTCAGAGCTGGGGACACTCCACCCAGGAAAGAACAGCCATCAGCCTGGGGACTCTACACATAATCAAGATCTGAGAAGAACACTTCAGGAGGGATCTATACAACTCGTTAAAATGTACCTGCTGTGGTTTATTATTGCTTGCTTATTGTTATTAACCAGTTACCTGTAAATTACTGACTCTATACTATGCCTTTTCCTTTGGCAAATATCCCGTAGCAAATAACAAGTGCAAGAACCTCAAAGCTTGGTTGGCTGTTTTTTAACAGCTACTTAAAATTATATCAAGGAATGACAGTTCTCCATTTTCAGTTCCAGCTGCATACTATAGCTCTTTGTCATAACAGTAGGATGTCACCTGGCAAATACAAAAGTCTGTTGAAATTCTCTTAAACTGAGTCTTTTATCACTAACAATTTCTGAAAGTGCCACAGAAACCATAACACAAGTCAAGAAAGAATAAATTGTTTTGGAGAACTGCATCTCACAGGGTTAAAAGGTTTTCCTGCAGCATCCTACTATAAAAACATTGCCAGGAGGTTGTGAGATTTGCACTTTTCAGGACGAGGAAGTTCTTGCAGACCACACAAAAGAGTTGTACTCCTTCATGAGTGCTCTCTCCTGTGCTCAAAAAGCCCTGTGGAAGAGCTTGAGTTCCAGAAGGCCAAGACTCTGCAGTTTTGCTAATACTGCCAACAGCTGAGTCCGAGTTCAGATAATTATAAACAATCGTAAAAAAATCATTAAAACAAAACCAAAAGCCACCCCCATACCAACCCACAACTCGCCATGTTCTCTCAAAGAGGGGCCAGTGATGTAGGGTGCACTACTGATGTGCAGGCACAGTTCCCAAACTTTAGAAACTATTGAAAGACCAATTTTGGCATATTCCTTAAAGTTGTCATTAGTTTTTGAGCTGCTTCAAGCATAATATTGGACCTACTTAAATTTCAAAATATTTATGAATATTTGTGTCTTTGGTAACATCTGTTTCCACATTAATTTTTTTATTATTAAATTATTAGATTCCCAAATCTCCCCTGAGAATGCAAGTCATTCTCCATAGAACAGTGCATAGAAATAGACCAATCCAAAATGTTGCTTTGGTGTTTGGCTTCTGAAGGGGCTGATTAATTAGCATGGGGATTCTGTGACACCACAGTCTTTCAAGTAAAATACCACAGGCCGGACTTGGAGCAGAGTAAAAAACTCCTAATGAATATTACTGCAGTGCAGCCTTTGCAAATGCAGTGACTATTTATATATTGGTCTGCAGTTTGAGAAGTCAAAAAATAAACTGACGTGTGACATTTATTCACCAAGCCTTTTTAGAACTTACAATGTGGTTTACAGGGGTCCGTTTCAGTATTCTGAGCAAGTTTAATGAAATGTCATGTAAAATCAGTGGGATTTAGAAGTTTAAGTGTTACAATTGCTCCTGAGAGCAAGGAAAAATTAAGACTAAACATATTTTAAAACTAATAGCAAAGACACCACGTTCTTCTAATTGATTAGCAATAAACGGCAGTACAATGTAAATCCTAGATTAAGTCTTCCTTCAGCCAGTTGTATGAGATACTGTATAGTTTACCTCATCTGCATAGCATTGCCATTATTTTTCATAGCAATTTAATTCTGAAATATTAAAGCTGCACTTTGTGCCATAATCTGGTTTTGGGCATGTAAAATGTGTTCAGATTCTGAACTTCCGTGGAGGAAAAAAAGGCACTCATATCTGATACTGTCTTCAAATACATTACCAGTGAATTAAAATAAAAAGAATATTTAAACCTTTTGAACTGTTGGAGATTTAACTTGAGGTTGCATTCAGTGACACAGTTTCATGGGTTCCTGGGAAACTACTTCTTGTAGTGGCCAGACATCTATATTAATCTCTGTTTAAAAGTTAAAAACATGTATTTAGGAAAAGTAAGGATTTAATTAACAACTCAACAGCAATTTCTGAAATTACCATATGAGCACAGGTATTTTCTAACCCTTCAGTATAATTTTGGACTTTGGTGTTACAGAAAATGCAGAAATGCACAGGCATTAACTATGCAAGACTACAAAGCATATGGTCTCCTGATTACTTTAAATAAACACTGAGAAGTTTAATGAAGAGAAATAATTGCCCTCCCCTTGCTAGTGAAGATTCTGCCAGGTTATTAGAAGAAATGTGATGCATTTGCACCTTTTCTATGTAGCCCAGTAGAATACTGAAATGGAGACACAAGGATTGTTTTCATCTCTACATACATGGACACTTGCAGAAATCAGAGAGTAACACATACACTGCCAATCCCATTCCGTCCTAAGGCACAGTTCTTAGCGGTTATGACAAAAAAATCCCCATGATCATCAAACCCTGCTCATAGAGGTCTGAGGGAAAGGTGAAGATTTATTTGAGATCAAGACTGGTGGGGTGAGGGGGGAAAAGAAATCACAATGGGGGTTTCACACACGGCCCACTGAAGGCACAAGAAGCTTTTCCCTTTGCACACTTTAGCTCAAGCTCTGTATGCTTTATAAAAATAAGAAGAGCAGCGAGTGACAGGGTGAAGGAGCAGTGGGGAAACATCCTCTCAGCTTGCAGACATTCGCTACACTGCCACATGCTGCTTAGGAAGCCTGAACAAGGTTCCCCTACAACCATCAAGCTGCTTGCAGGAGCAGACAGTGGCATAGTTCACTCCAGGAAGGGATTGCTCTCCTGTTGCTCAGCTGTTAGTTTTGACAACCAGCAGTCTAGTTTTCACCTCCTCTCTAGCGGTTGACTTGTCTAACATAGCCCTTACTAACAGTTATAACATGGTCAAAGAGTGCTCTCTGGATCTCTAGGACACGTGGCCCTCCTCACAAGCCACTCCAATGTCAAACCAATGGAAATAGTAGTGGTTTATTCTAAAATTTTAGCAGCTTTACCATTCATGCTTGTTAACCATATAAAACAAAACCGAAGTACTATTTTAATCTGATAATGGTTCCATCTCAGTGAACAGCTGAAGAATTAATCAATAGTAACTTACATTTTTTGCTATCAAAAAGTCTGTAAGAATGTTCTTGCCTTTCTATATAAAAGTGTGAGCTTTCTGTCTTCCCTACCCACGCTCTCAGAAATCAGGATCTTTTCCTGTCTAACACACACTGACAAACAGAAACCTAAGGGTCTCTGCCTGGGACATAAAGTAGTGCTTTGCTTTGTTCACATCAGCCAGCAGACAAAGGCTGGCTTTCAACAGAACTGGGAAATCTTGTGGAGTGTTCTCTCTTTCTCCTTTTATCAAAGTTCTCCCTTTCACTACTCTGACATTTCAGGCACTGTAGTTCTTAAAACCAGGTATTGTATAGGACATATTGTACAGATCTCGAAGTCAGATGGCACGCAGGGACATTGCACCATCACAGCAAGTTATAAAAGGTTATTTTATCAAAGTTATTAAAAACACCCCTTATGAGTCCTTTTGAAATAATGTCACAAAAAACCCCACCCATCCCTTCTGACTGCCTGGTTCTAGTCTGTCTCTTGATGAGTTTTCACAGTGAGTCTCTGGACAAACAAAGATCACATAATCCAAAAACTCAACAAGTCATACTTTCTAGATTTTATTTTTTTTCCCCGGAAGATGTTCAAAAGTGCTGAAAGGGTAAAATCTGAAACTTTTTCGGGACAAGGCATAGCATACAAAATGATGCTGACATAGTTCCACAATCTCTGCTTGACTGTAATGAATTATCAAACTGAAAGCACTTAAAGTGCTCAGAATGATTACGTCCAGGAGAAAGTCTAATTAACGTAAATTCTATAAAAGCAGTACTGCATCCTTTGATAATTAAGTTTCATTAGAAATGAAGAAGCAGAGGCACAGAATTAAAGTGATTGATTAAATTGATCTATTGCTTACTGGATGAGAGGGAACACTACCTAAGGCCCAGCATTCATAAAAGGAATCAATTTTTGAGAGACTGAAAACCTAAGACTCTAATAAACCTTGTTAAAAGAACAAAATCTTTCAAAAACCTATTTTTTTTTAAAGGAAGAAAAAAGCTTTATATTCTATTCTGAATAATCAATGCTTTGCTGGTCAGTCATTGTGATACAGTTACAACAGCACCTTCCCATCTACCAAGTGTAGTAGAAATGGCTGTTTCCCAGACTAACACAACATTAGGCAATTCATGAAGTGTGAATCAAGGTATAAAATTCTGATATTTACCTTTGACAGTCCAGAATATGTTTATTAATTATCCTTCCTTGGCTCTGTACCTCTTAGAAATCACTAATATTCAACAATCATTTTGATAAAGAAATCAAAAGTAATAATTCAACCTCTCAGCCCTCACTGGGCAGCAAAACACTTGTTCACTTGGGAATAATTCAGCAATATATATTTGGTTCATTCACGTGAAAAAAATAACATTTGTGTGAGAAAGTTTTCTTGCATTTCAAAGACAGCCCTCACCTGCAAGTAGTCATTGGCATATTGTCTCTTAAGAGTAATATATGGGGTTAAAAAAAACCAACCTCAACAAGCTACTAAATATCTAAACAAACTACGCACAAAAAATGGCTTACTGTGGCATTTTCTCTTCAGCATTGTCCTGTGATATTGCTTATCCCAGGGTTCAATAGCAAATAAGGGAGAGATGTGGATATTAAATATGTATGTAAATTCATTTCTGAACTGTGAAGAAAGCAAAACCCTGTAAGTTTACAAAGCTACCATCTACAATATTCATATACTCCCAATTTTTCAGGAACTGGATACTGTGGACTTTATTCAACCTGATACTGATTTTTCTTCTCTCCTTGAAACAGGACAAGTCAAACCTGAAACCATTTATCTGAACACCCTAATTTTCCAAGTTTTTTGAGCTCAACAAATAAAACAAATAAAAATTTCATGAGATAATGGCTCAGAAAAAGATCAAAGTAACAGTGTTCTGGAACTGGGATTATGTTGCATGCCCTTACAGATTGTGTTTATGCAATTAAGAGTTGTGCTTCAGAGATTAAAGGTGAGCTCAACTCACTGGCAATTATGCAAAGAAAATGGATCAGCAAATGAAATTCTCCTACAGGATAAAAACAGGCACATTGATTGAGCTTTTTTTATCAATTTCTATATTTATTTTGTTCCTATTTTCCTCTTTGTTCAATAATGAAGGGGAGGGGATGTAGGCATCCAAGCTTGAGCCCCCATATGCAGAATAAAATTTCCATTGCTGCACATTATCAAACTGGGTGTTAATTTCTTCCAATTTTATTTCAACTTTGCCATGGGACATCTGTTCTTGTGTGCTGTGTTATATTATTAACACTTTCTACACTCTGTTACAGAAACAAGGACAACGATTTTGAAAGAACGTTCCTGCTTTAACTTCAGAATTCTAGAATGTGCTTTTTAAAAATTAAAATGCCAGCAGAGCTCCCTCATTGTGGGAACAGCTGAACATCTATTTCTAAGTTGAGGGAGTAAGAAGAAACCAGATGTAGTGCAATATGCACTGCATGACAAACTTCATTACTTAACAGTCTGTGTTATACAGTACAAATAAGAGATACTTTCTCCCAGTTAAATCCTTGGAATTTCCTAACATCGCAACTCCAAATCACTCCAGGTTCTTTTTAAAAGCAAAAACCCAACTACAATACACTTTCCTACAGCAAAATCAGCTCCACTTGTTCTCAATTTGTAGTAAAAGGGAGATTTCCCCAAAGGCAGACTCAATCCCCCAGATTCCTTTTCCAATCAAATCTAAATGAACTTAGTTTTATATAATTAAGGCTTAGCCCAAATTTGTCTGAAGCTTCAAAATTAACACTGCAAAGACAACCTTATGGTTTAATCCAACACACAGCATTAAGTTAGAGCTGGATGTCAATTGCTAATACAGATTTGCCTAAACTGAGCATTCTCAGAACAGCACCATTATTTGAGAAAAGGGAGACAGTAATCCTAAAAGACTGGTTTATTTAAACCAGTTCTCTCTGTTGGCCAAAACCTAAAGGCTTTCTCCTAATGAGCTTTTTCATGTATTTTTCATTATTAAAAAAGGGCTGTGTAAAGAGGCTTCTAGACTAATAAGGGTTGTGCTAAAACTTATGTCAAGAAAAACAACAACAAAATATTTTGATCAGACTCCTAAAGGTCAGCGTGAGATTTCAAATAATTTTCACTGGTGAGATCTCAAATAATTGTACTGGTAGCTGAAACCCAAGGCTGTGTGCCACTTGAAATAGGTTCAGGGTTTATTACTAGTGCATCACTAATGGCATCAGGTCAATGGACTACGGCAAGAAAGAAAATAAAGGCCCTAGCTTCCAAAACATCTTTCTTTCCATTAATTAGATACCGAGCTTCTGGGTCAACATGATCATGCAGTGAAAGAAAGAATATACGTGCAAAAACATACATAGACCTGCACTGAGATCAGTCTCCTGATTACTGTGTTGACCTAGTAATAAGAAGGTCACAAGTACAAATGTGATTCCATTTTTAGAACCGAAACAAAGCAACAAACTCCACACTGAAACCACAAAATGTGCCATGCTGTCCAGAACCTGCTTCCCAGCCTGCCTTCCTCAGCCTCTTTCCAGCTCCAAACCCAACCCATTTCTCTTCACTACACCGCCACGCACATTCCAGGTCATCCTTGACGACTCTTTCCTGCTGTGTCACTGGTTTCCCTGGTTGCTCACCCTGCAGCTCAATCCCCTTTACTCCTCGTACCTCCCTGCAGCAGTGCCCCGGCCCCAGTGCCAGATTTAGCGGGTTACCCTACACTTCTGTCATCCTTGCAGAGGGCTGGGCAGAGCACAGCACAGGATGCCCCAGTCAAGTGATTTGCTGCCCCAGAGGGTCACTGCTCCTCAGGTCTTCAGACAGGAGCACTCTTAAGATTCCAGTTAAAGTTGTCCCACCAACCCACTCACCCCTGACCTCCACAGCTGTCCTGCAGCTTTACTTCTCCCATAGAATTTCATTAGTGTTTGCAAGTTGTCCCTTGGCTCTGAACTTCAATGGTGGCCAGTGAGAGGACTGGAAAGCTCTTAGCTAACTGCTTTTTGGATCTAGAGTAGCTCACAGTCTTCCCACCTTTCTGGCAGACCTATATTTCAAACAAGTCCTGAATTCCAGGAGCAGCTCCAGCAGAAGCTCCTGTTGCTGTCTTTACCAGAATAGCCATTGCTGTTTTTGAAGGAAACTTGATAAACACTTCAAGTGGTTGCTCCAAAATATTATTGCTCATTCCAGCTTAAGCACCAACAGAACTTCAGGATGGCACCAAAACCAATGAAGAATGGTGCTTTTTAAAACAAATCTCATACCAGGTAATAAAACATTGACCACCTCAAAGTGTTATTCAGAGGAATAAGGCAAGAAATACCATTTCAGATTTTACTTTATCAGAAAGCCTCATCTTATATTCGGGCCAAAACTGTAACTGCAGGAGAAAATACATCTTTCCATTTAAAAGCTTAATTGTCTGCAGGGAAAGCACACAACCAAGTGCAGAATTGGCCAATATTCCACCAAATTAGGTTACCAGCAGAGGAGTCAGGCCTTGTTTCATGTGTTGTAAAGCCTCAAACCACTAGTAACAGCAAATCTCCAAATGATAAAAACATAATTGGCATAACACTATAAAAGTATGACAAAAATGTGGCAGCAAGGCCAATGCAGTATTAGGCTTAAAGTGGATATGACTTTAAAGTACAATACCTATTACTGTTAAAGACACTCTGTGGACACTTTGATGTAAGAGACATTTACCCAAAATTAGATATGATTGAAAGAAAACATAGAAAGTTACTTTTAAATGTCAGGAGCAAAAGAAGTTTAAAGCTTTCATTTTATTCAAATACATTTTTTAACAAGTATAAAACAGAGGAATATATTCTAGGCCCTGCAAGGTCACTGGAGCTGAAGTAAGAAGAGTACAAGACAACTGAGAATACTGGACCATGTACGCACAGAATGAGTGTTAATTCTCTCCACCACAGAGATGCCTGCAATGATCAGTCCAGTTGTACCAAGGATACAGGAAAAGATGTACATCACCTGACACATGAGCCAGTACTTCCAGTGCAGTCTACTCCAAGTGACCTGAAATTGATAAGAGTGCAATTCAGTTGAATTTACTTTATCAGTGAACACTTTTGTGTTGCTTCTTACTGACGGAGTTTTGTTTCAGTGACTGCCACTTAAAACAAAAGCTTGGGGAGTTTTGGAAGAGTTCACTTGCTACAAGACAAATGCACAGTGCAAAGAGCTAACATTTCCACTCAGAGACCCTCATCGGCACAAGAAACAAACTACCCAGATAGATATGCCTTTAATCTTGCTATCCTGCCAATAATCCAGCTGTGTTATAATGGCAGACACAATGGAATGGGAGTGACATCCCCATCATAATAAACAGCTAAAACAGAGACAATTTCATTAGAAACCAAAATGAACATTTTGTCAGCTGTTACTATAATACACAACTGCTGAAAATAGGGTCTCACAAATAATGATAAATATTCATTAGGACATCATTACAGGGCTATGAAAAACATGGCTCAAACAGAGCTACCATTGCTGGCATGTCCTTTTTACAAGTTGCTCTACCCTCTCTCTAGATACTCACTCTCAACTCATTTTGAGCAATCATCTTTCCTAAAGATCAGTAGGAAACATGCATGTTTAGGATTTCGCGATGGACTCTCAGTGTGACACAGGAGTGAGCTTTTCAAGCGAAACAAAAGGAGAAGAGAGCCTACAGGCAGATGGTAGGCAGCCAGGGAAAAGTCATGCTGTGTTGGCTGACCAGCTAAAAAGAAACAGGGAGAGATGGTCCAGCAGACCCATTGTGGAGGAGACAAGGGGAAAACCTGGGGGGATCACAAACAGCTTGCTTCTGTTGCTGGTGCCCCTGTGCCCTGAAGTGCAAGGGATCAGAACACAGCAAAAATTGGCAAAGAAAATGCCATACCACACCAACACCACTTGGCACCACTGCCTCTTTCCGCTCTGTTGTTGTAACTGCTTAGGCTGCCACAGTTTTGTACTGAAGTTGCTTTAGCCATTCAGGCAGGTAACAAAATAAAGATATAAGAGAAAGTCACAGGTTGAGCATGCCTTAAACAACGGGATTACTGTATCAACAAGTATTGTATCCATTGGACCAGGTGCAACAGGGTTCTTGAAAAGTTCCAGAACAATATCTGCAGTCAACAGTTACAGGAGAAGTGCAACTGCTGTGTGTATTTATGCGTTTATATTTCTCCTGCAACCTCTTAAGCTATCATTAATATACCATTACAGTATATCCAGACTGGCCGGTATAATTTCTATTACGGACCTTTGAGTTTACATGATGTTAAAAAAAAAAAAGTGGACAACCTTCCCTCAACTCCTGCATATACGTTTATGTCCTGGCTTTGCAATGGTCACCTGCTTTCTAAATGCCACGACCATCCACAAAGGTTTGAAAGCCACAAATGGAGCAACACATAACTGTGAAGAAAAGATAATTCAAACACTTATAACAGGGCCCACCTTTTCAAACAGATTCTTGCTTTGTAAGAGAAATATGAAGCATCAAAACTGTAACAGCTTTCCGACAGTCGGTGGTGTGTCTGCCAGGGACAGGCAGCCAAGGACGATTTCAAGCAGCTGGCGCAGCCCTCCATCTGCCGGCTGCACGGAGTGTGTGCCGCTGGGTCCCAAGGCACTAACACAAACTCAGCTGGGAACTCTGCCCGTCCTTAGTCCCGTTACAAGACCACTCACTCTAGTCATACTTTATTCTAAAATGTGTAACTACACAAATCCTCATTAAAAATAAAACACAGAACACCACACTGCAAAGCAGAACAGTCAATTTGACCTCTTTGCCAAACAAGACCTAAATCACTAAACTACTTGTTCTTCGCTTATAATTTGTGCATTCTCATTGTATTCTAATTCAATTTTATTCTCATTGGTCCCTGGCCTATCAAATAGTCTGGCAAGATAACAAAAATCAAATGCTTCCTTTGAGGATATGAAATGCATAAAAGTCATATTTATCTTAAAATTCTTTACCTACAAAAGCACTTTAACAATAGTAGATAAAATCCAACACAGAAGAGTGTAGGTAAAATGTCTCCATTAACTTGGGTGCTTTACAGAGAAAGGGACTGACGAAACAACAGCAAAAAAAATCAAGATCACTGCATGGGACAGGAGGTTGAATTTTTAACAGTCAAATACTGAGACATAAAAATCTCAGGATTGTTCCAGGAAATGAACATCTTACATTCCTCACTGAGCCCTGGAACTTCACCCATCTAAGCACACAGGAAAGAAAAAAATTTCTTCATAAACCAGAAATAAGGGAAACAGTGAATAAAGGCTGAGTCATCACAACTAAAACTTCAGCTTCCACCTACACCTCTTACACATGCACATACACAGAAGATGAACAGCATTGTTTGTGAACACTGACACATCTTAATGCCAGATGAGTCATAATGCAAGGTATTTCAGGATTCACTTTTATCATAGCATGTTAGAGGGATACAACAAATGGGCTGCTTAAATCCAACCCACATATGGGTTGTCCAGTGCTGTGTAAGGTTGCCTTTTCATACAGTATTTTTCAATATCTAGAGCATCTCACTTTAAACAAAAGTCTATTTCTGAACCTGAGCCCGTTATCCCACAGGAGGTCTGGCTAGTGGTTGGTGTGATACTCTATGCCCTGTAGTGGTATTTGTAGATATCCTTGTACTTCTTATATTTTTATTTGCTTTCATTTCTACCTCTTAAATCTATCCTCAACACGAAAAACAGTTTTACAAGTTACATAATCAGTTAACTAAGGATCTCCTCTCTTAACAGTTCCAGTAGTTCATATCAAAATGTAGTTCCAATTGTGCCCCAACTGTGAATACTTGACTCAGTACTCATTACGACTGCATGATGCCATGAGGTGTCAGCAGCACCACAGTCTTCTTCCCTCTTTCTGTGTTAAACACTGCCTATTAGACCTGTTAAACCCCTAGAACTCATTAGAACAAAGAATGCTGTCCTTCAGTATAAACATGAGTAGCCAGACAGTTTTACCCCAGAAAAGATACTTTTATCTCCAGAATGACATAAGCTACTGCTTTAGATCCTTCTCTTCAAATTGTCATTACACTTAATGGCTTCATGGCACCTGGTTGTCTTTAAGCTCTGAAAGCTCTGCTTAGGGACATGTGGTCTTATTAATAAAACCAGTGTTTTCTGGGCATGATTCCTTATTAATTACGGAGCAAAATCAGAGTTCATTGTCTTTCCAAATGGTGGAAAACTTATTTCTTTGATCTAAGGAAATAGCATGCTTGCTTTAGTACCCTGTGGCGCTCCTTCAGTACCTTCAGTTCACAGGCTTTGGGATGGCTTTCTACCATTCTTCAGATTCTTTTATTCTCACACCTGCTGCAGTCACTGATCTGCCCCTGGGCTGTCCATAATGAACCTCTGCAGTGACTCAGCCTGCTGCTCATCACAGCTGTTGGTGCGGAGCTGAGAGTGGTGTCACACAGCCAGCCCAGGGATACTGCCTGAAATCTGTTCAGTTCCTTTTGGTCTCAGGAATGAACTGGGCCTCTTAGTCATGCACAGACAAAGTGGGCTTGGATTCTCACCCTTCAAAACACACAGGGGTGTCTCCTCTTCAGGTTTTGCACCACACACTGCTGATCTAATCATCCCACTCTGCAACCCTCATATCAGACCTCAGTTCCCCTGATGTCTTCAATCCCTCTGGTGCTCAGTGCTTCCTGTGAGATGCTGAGTCTCCACTGCTACCTGCTTGTCTGAAAATGGCAAATGCTCAGCTTTCTCCATGACTCGATCTTTACTTGGCAATCTCTTCGAATGCACTAGACATTGCAATTTTAATATGACAAAAGCCTTGGCAGAAACAGTTATTATAGCAATGTCTGGGTTATCATCTTTGGTTCTAAATTGGTTTTGGATAATGGATATGATACTCTCTCCTGCCTACAATTCCTGGTCTAACTCTTTAATTTTTATTCATTTTACAGGTGCATAACAAACCAGGAGAGAACGTGCCCCACTGACAAGTCTTGTGTCATCTTTCTTTATCAAAGACCAACCTTTGGCAGAGTTCTGCTTTGAACGGGAGGTTCGACTGGTTACCTCCTGAGATGCCTTCCAACATGAAGTATCCTATCCTCCCAGGTACTTTTCCTATTACAGCCCTGAACATTGCACTATTTAAATGCAGCACCACTGTATTATGCACTGTAAAATCTTGACTTTTCCGGGTCCTTTTCTCTGTACATCTTTCACATATAAAGCATTGGAAGAGCAAAGGGAGTCCATCATGCAGTAAAAGCAACTTGAGATTTCAAGCGTATCAGTATGAAGTTTCCCCATAGCAGCTCTGGCCTGAACCCCCACTCCCTGTTCTAGGTCTTTGGCACAGAGCAGTGATGAAAGCCAGAAAACTGGGGTATTTTTCCTTTCCTTCTGGAAGCAGATTAGTATTTCTGTTTCTTGAAGTAGCAGAAACAGTAATCATGACCTCTTCATTTGCCTCATACGAAATGCTCTTAGCAGCAGAGACACAGTTGGACACAGCAGTCAGTGCTATGGTTGGGTAGTAAGGTGGTGTTTGGCCAAAGGTTGGACATAATCTTGGAGGTCTTTTTCAACCTTAATGATTCTATTCTATGATTCTATGTTTAAAATCAGTAGAATTCTTATAAAATCATTGAGTAGATATCAATAGGCAGACACATCCCACAGTGCTGACCTCATGATATTAAAGAAAGATGGTCTTCCACCTCAGCTGCCAAAAGGACCCAAGATTTACAATCCAAAAATTTAGTTAGACAGAAGTAAAGGTTCTAGGTCTACTTGTCTGAAGACAAATGTGCATTGTCCAAGTTGAATTCAAGTCACTCATATACTGTATTTATGGGTACTCTGAGTCCCTCAGTGTGTGCAAGAGACAATTCACCTGAAAGCAAGTTTCTAAGTAAATTCATTCTTTTTACTGGGACTGTTGTAAGACTACATGTAATCTGATTGCCTATATTGCATGTTCCCAAGACTACCCATAAAATGCAATTTTATGCCTGGGTTGATGATATTTAGTTATTTATAGATGGGTGGGCAGCAGAGGGCACTTTGCCATGCTCTTAGAATTGGCCATGAAGTCATGCCCACACACTGTCAGAGAAAGATGATGTTTCAGTGCTGTTCTAAAAATCACAGCAAGCTCTACAGAAACACCACAAGAGTGTATTAACATTCTGCCCTTTGAGGGAAGCCTGTGGATGTCAGTGAATTGCTCCACAAAAAAAATGATCTCTGTCTCTATGATTGCTTCTCAGAGATTATTATTCCCTTTAGTCCAAAAGATGTTACACTTCTTAGCAGAAAGTCTACACCAAGACCAATCTCAGCTGTTGCATCACTGTTTCAGTCACAGGTGCACCATCCCTGGACTGAAATCCACATCACTGATTCTGTCATCTTGCCAACGTGCAAATACATCTTATGGCTGTAAAATGGGAGTCACAGCATTGAATGTAAAGAAGCACCAGATCTAGTCAGCTCCAAAACACTGTATGCTTTAAGGCTTGTCCTGATAATTTATTAAAGAAATATTTATAATTTGTATTAATAATAATTCCCATTTATTAAATTTCTACACAAGGTGTGCAACTCTGTGGATCTCAGCACTTCTCTTTTGTGGGAAAGTGTGATCTGCCATACCCTGATAACTCAGGATTGTCTAGGCAACAGGGTCATGTGAATAAACAACAGCCTTCCAAACACAACCAATCTAAAGTGTTTGGTGGATTGGTTTTCATGTGTGGAAGAATAAAGCTATACAGACATAACCACAGAAAGAATTTGTTTTCCAGTATGCAGAAGCATGTAACAAACAGTGTGACTACAGAAAAAATATGAATGTTTGCATAAAGAACAGGATTATAGAGGTTAATTAAGTAACTGATGCTACCTATAAACATTCTGGAAAGACCGTACAGTATAGGTCCTCCAGAGTTTCCTAGCAACAAAATTTTCTCTGCTTTCTGGGAGTATTGTGAAGTTGTTGAATCCTCCTACACACCATTTGAAATCAGGGATGAAAACAAGGATGACCCATCTTCCAGACTAAAAGCAGCAAACTGTTTCAAAGCATCCTGAAACCAGCCCAGGAACAAGCACCGCTGCTTTACCTGCGGTTTACTTGCATCTTAGACATGGTCAAGGGCTTAAATGTAGCCATCAGGTAATCAACCCTTGTAATGAAGGGCATAACTCAACAAGAAATGGAAAGTAAGGAATGTGGCATATTTTGAAATAACTTCAGTGACCACCACAAGAATTAAAAATAATTCCCAAAGGCAGTGGCAGAAAGGAGAAAGACTTTGACTGACAGCTGTCCCCTTGCTTTCTCTAGACAGCATCAGAATGGGAGCAAACCAGAAGACAACCTTCTGTTTTATCCTGTATTTCACAGTGATTCCCTTAAGAAAACATTTTTTAAAGTTTGTTTTTCCAATCCCAGAACAGAGAAAGCAAAATTTGTTTCAGCTAATGAGTCTTAGCTTTTAATATTAGTAGCATCCCCTCTACTATGAAATTTCAAATTGTAACCTAAAATTATTATAAAGCCATGATAGTTACTTATAACCCCTAAATCCTTGCTCATAAAACCAAGTGAGAGTCATGGTCTAAACAATAACATTTCCATACAGAAATTTCTCACATAGAATTAACAGGTAGTTTTCAGTTTAGAAAGGCAGCTTTTACTTCTTTAATTACTGAGAAAGCGAAGTTATGAATTCAAGAGTTTGACAGTCTACAGTAAATTGCATCTTTAACTTGCAAGACTGACATTTTTCTAAGCACAGGATAAACCACCATTTTACAAAAGAATGGTGAAGTATTTTTGGAAAATAAAACCCCATATCCCTAAAGCAGTAGAAAACTATGAAATGCCCAGGCAATTCAAATGACAGTTTAATACAGAAAACTTATTCTACAAGGAAAATTCTACTATAAGGGAACAGAATAGTAGCAACATCCTCATGGCCAAAAAAATGGACATAAACATTTTTGCTGTTCAGTTCTCATAGGGAGTCTTGTTTCTATAAGAGGAAATGAAACAAGTTACCACTTTATTTTTTCAGAGCACCTTACAGGTCATTGACGTGTTTGAAGCTACATTTCAGTCCTATCTTTAAATGCAACATTCCAAACATCACAGCATAGGTTTGCACCATTACCAGTCTGTGACTGCTTCCTCAGCTCTTCTTTAAGAGGAGTCAACACCAGACAAAGGCAGAACATAATTCAGCAAAGTCCAGTGGCTGAAAATATGTCCATACTATGGCAGGTATTCTGAACTGATGCTCTACATCTCCTATTGCTACTTAAACAAAAAACAAACAAACAAAAACCCAAAACAAAAACAACCACAAAAAAAAAAAGGAGGGGGGAACACAGAAAATCCTGCCCTCTTCCATGTTCATCCTCCCAACACAGGATGTACAAACACTGCCTACATCACATGTTACAAAAAATCTAGATCTTTGAATATCTACTGGCATATGAGTAAGAATTTAAGTAATGCAGAGATCTTCCTCATTATTTGAATACTAAATCAAACAAGAAGAGTTTGCAGACCTACAGGCAACTAAAATCTACTAAGAGTGCATGCAAAATGCATATATGTACACACATACTGACTGCCTTCCAGACGTCAGCAAGAACCTGAGTTGCCAGCACAACAAAATGGTTGACAGAGAATCTACTGATCCTTGACACCAGTTATTCATGTTTTGGCAGTAATGGTGCAGGACAGTTTTCTACATGAAACACATACATATTCAACATCCAAAAAATGGGAAAAAACCTAAAATATGCTACAGTACATTTCATGATTATATCAGCCTGCAGAGATGCTTCTCTGTTTAGCACATTCAGTAGCAATGACACTTGGATATGTAATATATAATATCATAAATAGTGAAGCAAAATATTTGGCAACAAGTTTAGAAACAATACCTCCTAGGGCAGACTTATTTAAATAATGCTAAGGAATAATTTGTGAGGAAAAAAATATGATCTTTACATTTGGAACACAGAAGATAAAATCCTACCCTCATGTCTGGACAGTCTAAAACAGGCAAGTCAAACACAAAGATGGTAGTGCAGCTCTGTTATATATTACAGTGAAAAGACAGACTGCTTCCTATGACAGGTTTTAAAGCTGAGTTTGAAAGAGGAAAACTTGAGTAGCAAACCACAGAGGCAGCTCACCAATCTTTTACTCAGCAGAAATGGATAACTGAAGTTCAGGTACAGCCCGTGAGATTCAGGTGAAAAATCTGTGCCCCACATTTGACTTTAAATCACAGCTTCTCACTTCCCTCTCTCTGTAAAATACTGTTATCCTTTCCTATTTCACAGCAGGCCTGTAAGGATAAATGTATTAGACATAGATGCTACTGTAGTTGGGCTACTTTAGCATTTAGAATACGATGAAATCATATTTGTGTGAACATGCAAGTGTGATTTCCCAGTGGAACAGTGAAAAAGCATAAATCCTAAAAGCTGTCACAGGCAGATCTCCAGCACTCATACAATGAGTGGGCAGAGGAGGATTTCATCTAAGTTCCATATGGAACAAAGATCAAGACCAGATGCAGCTGAAATGTGAATGAAGGAGCCACACAGAGCTGTAGCTGCTACAGGACGGCATCATATAACTGGGAATACACACAACACACAGGGCAGCTCCAATCAGCTGCGTTACCAGCTCCCCTGGTAAGTCAGATCTCTGGAGACTTACAGACAAATATATTAACTGAGCCTCAAGAAAAAAACATTCCAGATTCTAAATAGCCCAGTCCTTGTAATAAAGGAAACAGTCACAGAGCTTCGGTCACAGGGCTTTAGCTCGTAGCTATGAATACGTAATTGCACTATTTGTACTAAATCTAAAAAATAAATAAGTCATGAAATGCCAACTTCCTCCATGTGGAGTTTCATTTAACATGTATCCAGCTAGTATATATACTGCCATTAATAAACCTTTTGTGCTTTTCTCTGCACCAGTATTATAACGAGTGGAAACTATGAAGTTCAGAGCTCTAAGCATATGGAATTTTCCAGGTCACATGTTAAACCAAAGGCTGGACCGTGCTGGGCAGAGAACATTGAGAAAGAAAAAAAACTGAATTCTAACCATATGTTTTGAAATGAAACAATATGCTCATTCTGTTACAGCTGAAAACTTCTATAAATGCTTTACAGTTAGCAGCAATAAAAAGGGAAAGTAATCTTGAAGGAGCATTTACTGTCAAACAGCAAGAAATTACAGCACAGTAATGAGAATGCCCAATGTATCTATCACAAGTGTGATGCAATACAATATTGATTAAATTATACCATTTTCATCATAATATTTGTTTTTGTGGTTATAGAAGGATAAAAAAAACCTGAAAGAGATTAAAATAAGTGGGGCTTGGTTTTCCTTTTAACTATTCCATGCTTAGACTATTTTTCATGATCCTCTGAAAGATGAAAATCTCTCCTCCTACTAACTGAACTACGATCAGTTGCAGAGAAGTGTGACTATTCAAGAGTTTAACATTTAATTGCAATTATAGCATAGGCAATGCACCCAGAAAAAAAAAAGAAAAAAAAAAATAGGGTAAGGCCAGTGCCTAGAACACCTTGGAGAGGCACCCACAGCTGCATTCCACAACCCAGAATACACTGTACAAGGCAGCCCCCTTTGCCAAGGGGGACCTGGAATTGTTCTGTTGTACACACATCCATGCAAAAAAAAAAAACAACCACTGGAGTTTTTTGCTTATCTAATCACAGCCATCATCATTAAAAAGTCATAATTTGTCCAGGTTAAAAAATACCATGAGTGTTCCAAGCAACTAAAGACAGTCTAGAAAAATTCTTTAATTGCACTCAAATACAAACTTACTCTTCCCACTAGACAAACTGTGCTCTTATGAGGGAGGTTTTTGAGGTTGAATTTATGCTGGTGAAAAGCAAACAACAACAAAAAAGAGAGACTAAACTCTTTCCATCTCTCAGATTCTATACTTGGTATGGTATGTGGGATTATTTCTGAGACTTAATATTGGGATTTTTCTGTTGCTATGCTCTTTATATTATGCTTGTAGATTCCCCACATATCCTACAGTTAGATTTTGCACTAGTTCCATGCACATAGAATCCTAGAATAACTTAAAATTAGATGTTTTTCCTTACATGATACTCCTTTATGAGGTTATAATCTGCACTATTTAGAATGCCATTTGAAATTTAATGAAAACAATTACAAACAGAAGTCAGAATTTGTTTTCACTGATTAAAACCAGTACAGGTTCAGGTTATGACAACAATGTTCCAAGTTACTTAACAACTAACTTCTCACTCCAGAGGTTGAAGATCTTTGTGTCTAAATTGAACATAGCAACACGTGCCTTCCAGGGCCAGAAAGCTTGAGCTTTTCTATCTCTTCAGGCTCAACCTGATTTCAAGGCAGGGAAGCACAGTAAGATTCACTTTAGAACATAAAACAAACTCTCACTTTGTTTTTAGTATTGTAGTTCTAGTTCTCATAGTCAGCATTGCACAAGAGAAGCCATCACTGTAAGGAATTTGACAGGTCTCTGAGTTTAAAGAGAGACTTTTTTTCCATTTTATGCTATATGCTAACAGAGAAAGTCTTCACATTTGTCAAGAGCGTCAGGCTTGTTCTGATGTGATAGATAATTTGCTTTATGCAGCCTCAAAGCAGCATCCAGACATTGCTTTCTCCAGCAATAAGGACCTGTATGTTTTTGGGGGAGAGAGTTATAAAGATTACGTGTAGTCTACAGCTCCTGGCACGAAGCTCTGGGTGCAGATTTCAGTATGCTGCAGGCACCGGCCAGCTTTCAGGATGTGACACACCTATGGCCATATCAAATGGAGCTCCAAGGTCTGTTTTAGGATGGCAGTTGGTTCCCAGTTAGAAAAACACTCTTGCCACAGCTTTCCTGGGATTTTTGTGCTAGAACTCAAGTGATCTTTGATCGCTAACAGCAGGAAAAACTAGAAAGGAATAAAAGCAAAGATCTGCCTAACCTCAGAGCTGAACAAGGGGCCTCAACCATCTGAATCAAGGGATGGCTCATGACTGTAGTTACCTTGTACAGCACAAACAAAGCCTGCAAAGCTCAACTTCGAAATTTTTCATACTCAGAGTTCCAAACAGCCTTACAGCAAGGCCTGCATTTACCTTGTACTGCACCGTCCCCCTCAGAAAAGTGTGCAACCAGGCAGCAGCAGAACTGAGCCCTCGATGCGCTTCTGGGCGCTGACGTCCCACAAGAACTGCCGCTTCCCTGCTGGTCTCCGCTGTTCTAAGTACTAATTTTTGAGGACACTTATCATTAAGGACACAGAGCCAGCGAAAAGAGACGAAGGTCAAGGGGAGATGCCCGCAAGAAGAGTGGCGGAAAACACAGACGGCAGCGTAAAGGACCGGCATTCCGGTCACTGCTGCGCCCACAACTCCGTCCTCGGGAGCGCCCTGCGGGGCGGAGAGTCCGGGCAGGGCGCGGGCAGCACAACTCGCGGGCAGGACTGGCGTTAGGGGCCGCTCCTCCGCCGCGCCCGCCCTCTGGCGCCCCGCCCGCAGCCCCCGGCGCGGGGCGGGCTGGCCGCGGGTGGCGGAGCGGAGCGCACCCGGCGCTCGGAGCGCGGCGGGAGCCACCGGGCTCCGCTCCCCAGCCACGATCCCGGCCAGCACCGGCACCCCGCAGCCCCAGCATGGACTCGGACTCGGCGGAGCTCAGCGAAGGCGAGCCGGTGTCGCCCGCAGGTAAAGCGGGCGCTGCGCATCGCGGACCCCCAGGCGGTGGGAGCCGGGGAAGGGAAGGGGACCGGTTCGCTGCCGCTGGAGCAGCGCCCGGGCAGCGCTGCGGGGCCGAGGGGAGAGAGGAGGAGGGAGGGCGAGCCCCGCCACAGCGGCCCGAGCAGCAGGGCCGAGCAGCCTCCGCTCGCCCCGGTACGGGCTGGAGGATGCGGCTGCCCGGGCTACGGGAGAGCTGCCCCGAGGAGCTCGGCAGTGGCTGCGCCGTGACAGCCGCTCCAATCGCAGCGCTATGGGATGCTTTGTATCCACAGGCTGCAAAGTTTCTGGCGTTTGGTCGTGGCTATTCCGCTGCCGCTGCAGGGAAACCCGCTCCGGGGCTGGCACGCAGAGCCCCCGGGCTTTGTTTTCAAGTCCTAAGTTGCCACCGACAAACACGCTGCCTGGCTGCTGCAGCCCGCATAGCTCTTAGATGAGACAGAAGGGTTAAAAAACAAAAAAGAAAACTCTCCCCTGGCATTTCTAAATCCCCACGTTCTTCCGCCCTATGCAAACCGGACCGTGGCTGATGTGCCGTAGTCAAAGGATGCCGTGCACGCACGGTAGATGAGAAATACAAACTTGAACCTGCCGAGGTGGGCTCGCTGTGCCAGCAGAGCACACGGCGCGGTGCCGGTGCCCCCAGAGCCGCTGGCACGGCCGCCCCCTTCCCCTGCGCGCCGCGGGGCGCCCGCTCAGGCTGCCGGCCGTGTCACCCTGCCCCAAGCAGAGGGGCTGCGGGGGTCTCACACAGCGCTGGCACTGAAAGGACCTGCTTGACCTCCAGCTTCCCGTGGTGGAAGTCACAGGCATCTTCTCCAAAGCCATTTTAGTGGGATCAGACGCAAGGAAGCGCAATTGGAATGACAGCTGAAATAGTCCTAGTGATCATAATAAATCCAAATAGAAAGTTGCTGTGCAATGTTAAAAGATCTTTGAGAAAAATCTTTTCACTGGGACCAGTCCAGTTTAGATAAGTACTTTATCCCTGCTCTCCTTCCTATGCCCTCAAAAGCAAAGATTGACGCCCAACAGTATTCCAACTACTGCAGGGAAAAAAGCACCAGATATTTTGTGAAGTATTTCAACAGTCCTATTAATACAGCAGTGATGAACAGCAGTAGGAAGTAATAAGATAAATAGGTGTTCTCTTGTCTAGTCTCCCAGCAGAACATTTTATAGCATAATCTTGAATCCAATTCTGTTTTAAATATTAGGGGGATTTACTCTTGATAGCTTGCTTTGTATTTTCTTGACATGTAGAGAATGAAATAAGACTAGCAACAGGTCACAGAGCTCTGTTAGGCTGAACTTACTAACAAAGACCACCAACAGCTATACTTTTTCATCCAAATAAATATTCCAAGCCATGCATGAAGAGCAAGTTACAAGCATTACATTTATAGACAAATTAATATGATATAGTTCCTGCCAACAACTTACTTCTGTTCTGAATAGGTTTTTCTTTTAAATAATTTAAAAATAACTATGCTTAGAGATTGCCATAAGTGCTTTTCATGTCATCACTTGCTAGCTGCCAAGAGCTGATGTTCATCAGTCTCCTTTCCTCCTTTCTAGTCCTTCTTTGTATTAAGAGAAGAAAAATCTGGTATTTTGACCATACATGGCAGATGCCTATGCAGTAGAATAAAACTGGAGTAGAGTGAAAACATGATTGTTTTGTCTTAACCAGCTACAGCCTTTTTTTTCTGCACTAAAAGATTATTTGCTGTTTATGTCCTCAATCCTCTTCTGAAAAAAATACTTTTTTGCTAGATTTCATTTGGCCTTTTTTATGTGCTCTGCCATATGTACATGGCAGTATCTCTCTGTACGTGGGTGTTCAGCAGTCAGGCTGTCAGTCAGTGCTGCAGGCACAGAAACTGAGGGGTTGTAGTGTGGGATTCAGTCACCACCTTGTTCAGGGGGCTGCACACCCCACGGATCCCAGAGACCGGGGACACTCAACCTGCAGTTCATAGGGCAAGCACAGTGCCTTGGAGAAATAGTTTGGATGAAGTCCTAGCAGTGGTAGGATTTTGGCCACTGATTTTAGAACACCTCGGAGTTTGTATTGAAAGCTGCAGCAACTCGAATGTTAAGTTTACTTTATTACCAGTCTTTACTGGTAGAGCAAGGACTTCATCTTACACAGTTAAAACTCCCTTTAGCCATTGCCCAGTGCTTAGGTTGTCCAATTGTTTAAGCCCAGCAGGATTCTTTATCTCCTGGGCTCCACGGTGCTAATGCAACACAGATGTTTAAAACACAGCCCATTGAAGGGTTTGCACTACTTGTGCAATACTTGTTGTTCAGCCTTTTGCCACATCCCAACAGAGCTGCACCCCTGCCATTCCCACGACTGACATGGGGCAGGAGCCTGCCTAGTACACCCCCACCATCTGCCACATACACCGGGCTTCCAAGAACCAGCTGGAGTCTTGCTCCAAGATCCCAGCAGCCTCATTTCCTTTAATAGCCCACTTAAAACTGAGTCTCCAAGGAGGCAGAAATATTTTTTCTGTATTTGTTCTGAACACTTCACAATAGCATCTTCATATTTGATCATTGCAAACAAATCTCCTTCTATGCGAGCAGTACAAGATGTTAGCTGTGCTTTGAAGCAAACAAACAGCCAAAAGCACCACACCTCTAAGAACATTCAGCTCCACAGCCTTGGCTCCCACACCCATCTATTACTGCTTTGCATTTGAGTTGCCTATAGGGTCAAAAAGTTTTGGTTTTCAAAAAGGTTACTCGAGACAGACTCCTACGAAGAGCACTAAAGAGATCTTCACAAGTCTGAGAAATTTGTATATTGTAACATAAAAGAAAAAAAGATGCATGCCTACTACCTCTACCCTCAGTGAAATTTCTTGAGTTTTACTGTAAAGGCAACTAGTCACAATCCTTTTCTTGTCCTGTAGAAGAGCTTCTAAGAACTGAACAGGTAATCTTAAAATAGAAAATTGTTCTCATTTTTTAATGTCAACCTATTGAGAGGTTGGATTTTTAAAAAACCTGTTCAGTAGAGCAATGGTCTCCTTTTCCTCACCTCTTTCATAGGCATCCTGCCACATGAAAGAACAATTCTCCATGTCATCTCTCAGAGTCACATTTCACAAAAATCCAGGTCATCACCAACAGCAGTGATTTTTACAGTGGATTTGGAGATTCTGCACGTAAGAAAATCAAGCCCTTCATTTGATGTGCCTTGTCCTGGGTTTCCTGGTTGAAACAGGCAGGAATTCGGCCATATAGTGTTTGTGCAATATTGATTTAAGCCTTTCTACAAGCCACGAAGTCACAATACAGATTTCTGTGTTTATTTTAATGGAACTATGTTACTCGATGTATGATAACTGGAGGCTAAATTGCCTGTGTGGTCTTTGAAACAATACAGATTATCTTTATGAAGTTTAACAATGTGGAGAGCAAATTGCCACTTGCCCCTTCTCCGGGTTTCCTCCCACAGCAGAAGTCAAAAGACATTTGGCCTGGGAAAGAGAGCAGCCTGTACTCCAAATAGAGCCCCAAACTCGTGAGAGGATTTTAATTTTTTTTAAGAATTAGCACTGTGGAGGAGACAACTACGTATAATGGCAAGCGTAACAAAATGAAGACAACCTTTATCACCAGGCTTGCATCCATAAAGGCAGTGGGAGTCTGAACACACATTCGGTATGTCCTGTTAGGACCAAGATCTTAACCTGCAACTCCTGGCACAAAAATATTAAGGCATTTAAATTTATTTGGTAAATTCTCCAAGCTCTACCCCAAACAATAAATATATACTCAGTAAAACAAACCAACAGATTTAAACATTGTTTACTGTTGTAAAACAGCCCCAACAGACCTGAATAATTTTTCTGGAGCTGTAATATTATTTGATTTGCAATGCTTAGTAAATAATTTTTTCTGTAGATTATTTATCATGCCATGAGAACCGCCTGTAGTTTTATGATGTTAATCTTTTAAGCCTGTTACATATTTTAATCACTGTTTTACAAAGTTAAGTGCCATTCAAGAACTAAAATGTATATCTTGTAAATATAAAATTAATTACGAAGTGTACTGAAAACATTTATCACTTAATTACTTGAGGCATCATGCTTGCGTGATATAAAGTTCAAGTTCAAGTAGGCATTGTATAACTTCTTGCAGTATCACATCAGACATTTGAACCATGTTTATCATGACAAAAGGTATACTTTGCTCCAAGGAATACTTGTATGAACAAGGAGGGATTTGATTTATCAAAGCCTTGATTTGATTCTGCACAGAAATGTCCAAGTCAGATATACAGTAATATTTATTGGACTTCAGGCAAGCCAGCAGAAGCAGTAGATTGTAGGTATGCAAGCTAGAAAAAAAGTAAAAAGTAAAATTTTGTATGAAGTGGTTTTTTGGAGTAGTCTAATAAAGGGCTTTCCCTTCCCTTTCTACTGGAAAATAAAGGAAAAACAAAGCTATGTGAGAAAAAAAATGGACAGGCAACAGACATGAACTAGCATGCCATGGGAACCTCTGCACCAAACTCTTCCAGGGCCTTTTGGATCACACTGCAGACTGAGGCAGCACATGTCCAAGTTCCTCTGCCAAGAGAGTGGGCAGGAGACACTTTGGGATGAGCAGGCAGCACCTGCCTGTAAGAGCAGCAGCTGTGGCAGGCACATGAGCCAAGAGCCTGGTTGGTGAATTTTTTATTTTTTAATTTTTACTGTTCCCTGCAGGAAACACCTGGGCTGCTGATTTGCATACAGACCCCTCATTAGCACCATGTCTGTCATTTGGGGAGCCTCATCCAGCAGGGAAAAAAAGTTAAAGCTTTGAAAGGGGAAAAAAAAAAGTTTTCATGGTGTGATGATAGTAAAGATCATAAATTGTCAGATTGACCGGACACATTGGACAAAAAAAATGATAATAAATGTAGCTGAATAGGTTTTTTCAGGCTTCTGTTTTTTAAATCAAGTGGAAATACAAACTTCGTGAAGCACTAGACTGAAGCCCAAGTTCACCTGTGCAACATCCTCCTCTCTGGATGAGACTGGTAAGCAGCAATATCAGACAGTGCATGAGGTGACACTTTCCAGTAGCTTCGACAGTTTCTTGCTGCTTTTGAGAGGATTGCATATGAAAACATGTGGCCTCAGAAAGACTTTTCATGGATGAAGAATAATCTCACACCCAGGCAGGGATATCAGGCACGTGAATATTGTTTTAATGGGTTGTTTTAGTGCACAAATATTTTATATTCTTTTTCAGAACTACTCACTTTCCAGACAGAGTATGCTAGTGCCCCCCAGAGCAGACACACAGAGCATGCAGAAGCCAGCCACAACTTCTCCAGGTCAGGGATGGCCAGTTTCTCAGGCAGGGAGGTTGATGGTACACTGAAGTGAATATGATTGTCAGGGGCTCTCCACAGCCCCAAACCCAGCTATTCCCCCATGTGAAGTTTTGATCTGCCAGCAGTCAGTGAACAGAAAGCCTCTGCTGTTTCTGGTATGTGGATATGGACAAGCCTTGATGCAGGAATTTATGATTGCAGATGAAGTTCATAAATAGGAATACGAAGTAATAGCCTACCACACTGCAATTATTAACCATTGCTTTCTGCCTTGCCAAAGGCCTGGGATGAGAGCAAGTTCTGTTTAATGTGATATTTTGGCAGTAGTAAATGACCTGTACAAAGCAATGAGTACATCTCTTCAAAAGCCTTGCACTTCCCCCTTTGAAGAACTAACTCTTTTAGCCTTTCATCTCATCTACTGCAAAGACTAAAGACTCATGGTAGGAAGGGCAAGTCACCTTATTTTGATTGTAACAGAAGAACAAAGCTATAAATCCCCAGTAAGGAGGACAACAGCAGGCCAGATAGATGAGAAAGTTTTCCTGGAGACCTGGTCTGTCTGAGAAACCATTGGTATTTGTATTCAACCCACTGCACCAGCAGTGACAGGCCATCTCAGGAAAGTAGGAGAATCCTGTAACTTTCTAGGAGACCTCCCTGTCTTATCTGGTAAACTAAGCAGGACCTGGCTGTGAGCCCAAGCAGTGGTACACAGTCCTCTATACTGTTTATCTATTAATATACCTCCTGGCACTGTTTCAGCCCATGTCAGATAGCCTCCCACAAAATGTCCTGGCATGAAACAGAGGATAACAGTGGCCAGCATGAATTAAACAACATTTGGAGTGTGGGAAAGAATTCAGCCTGTATCCAGATGGCAGCACGACGCATGGACAACAGGTTCCATCCTGGTTTATTTCCAGACCCTGTGGTCTGAGCAGGGTGCAGCTTTTTCACTGTTACTGTGTCTTCGGGGGCCCTGCTCAAGGCTGTTGGCTCTTGGAGTGTTTGGGTACCCTGATTAGGGCAGCTGCCTTGGGCCAATTAAAAGTGTTATTTACTGTTTGTCTGCAGAAACCTCTCTGCCAGTTATATTGGGGAGGTCATTTTATAGGCTGACAGGTGTAGCTGAGGGAGACACATGGGCAGCTGAGACTAACTTGTTGCAGTAGCTGTGACTTACAGCCAAGGCTCAAACATCATCTTGAGGAGCCAAGGTGAGCTCAAACCCTGGCTGGTAGCCAGTGATTTTTCTGCTCTTTAAGGCAGAATTTCCTCTGTAATGAAAAAGGCTGAGAACGAGCAAGAGTCACTTTGCTGCCCTTGCCAGTGGTCCCCTATTCCTCCTTGGTGCAGATGCTGGTTTCTGTCAAGTTTTATCAGCTGGTTCTGTTTAGCATTCCTACAGAGGAACAGACTGACCCTCTGTACAGATGTAAATTTCAGCTAACGTGTGTTGATATAACAAAAGAGCAGGAAGATTATGCCATCGTTATATGAAACAAACATTTCACCACGTGAAGACATTCTCTTTGCTCTTCTTCCTAGTGCAAGCTTACTATGAAAAGCAATCTCCTGAAACACTAGTAGTAAAAATTAGCAGAATACCTCACTACCACCAAGAAGCATCTAATTTCTGGCATTAGCTTTGTTTATGCAAGCAGCTTGTGTTGCAGGAAAAACTAAATTTTCTCTTTCTCTTTGGAGAAATGTATTAACACCATTATTGTGTTAGTGTTTCCTTTCCAAATAGTTTTCCATTTACTTGCAGAGCACGTAGTTTACATGGTCAAATCACTGACAGATGCACATCAAACAAGTAAGTTCCATAAACTTCTCAAAGTGGGGGTATTTTTATTTTGTTTTAAATTAAGATAACCATCTTTCAGATGATTTTTCCAACCAAAGCCCTGTGTCATATAGTGTTATGCCAGGTGAACATCTGAAGCTTGTGTTTACTTGAAGTTAAAATTAACTTTTGTATATTTGAGCATCATTTCCCTCTAACTACCAGAAGTGAGAAGGAAGTAGGCCAAAAGGTATCAAGAGTGACCTTCATGTTCACTTCAAAGCAAGTTATAGTTGGTACCTTGCTATTTTTATACATGATGTCATTAATCATCGCCACTGTTAGGCAAAATGTTTAATAGTAGATACAAAAATAATCTGTACACTCATTATGATGCACAGCCACTGGATTTCTTAGAAAATTATAAAGAATTGATGAGGAAAAATATTGACTTGCATTACAGGTTTATGAATGGATAAAAAGGTCAAGCCTAAGTAGACCACTTACACAGACTTTGAGTGCCAGTATGCCCCCTTCTTACCAGTTTGGACTAACTGGTGCCCTTTAAACATGCCAGGGTATACTTAACAGAAAGTTTCCGTTCAGTGATGAAACCTCATCTGTATCAGAAACCAGCTTCTACTGTATAAATCTAGCCTGACCTCAGCTGAGGTTTCTCTGGCTTCTCTCTTACCTGTATTTGTTTTTAAGAGTCTATTTCCATACCAGTATCAGATTATCCTGCATAAGAAGGAGTGACATAACATTTTACATCCTCAGGGCAGATACAGCTGAGAATTTACTCTTGCCTGCACTCCTGTCTACTTCTTCCTCCCCCTAAAAAAACCCTAACCCTCAACCAAACAAAAGCAGCAATAAAAAACCCAGACCTGTATATTCATCCCAAAGTCACCACTGGCATTTCTCCTCAAAGCACTTCTCCTTACAGAAATCATACAGAATTGATGGAAAGCCAAGAACAAATTGTCTTAAGGACAGATGAATACTAATGTTCTCCATAGCTCCATGATTTAATGTTATAGTTTGGATTAAATCAGATCCCTGAGGACTTAGAGCAGTCCCAATACTTAGTTGTTAATCAACTGGTATGCATTTATCCTCCAGACCAGAATATCTCTGGTAGTTTTGAGGCCAGTTTCCAAACTGTGAGCTATGGTTCTTTTTAATTAGTTAATTTTGATTTTACTCAGTGCTAGGTGTTTAAAAGCCTAGTTATGAAGAGCCAGAAAACAGATGCTTTCCAAGGTTATATTGCCACGTCCAACAGCTTGTACTGGTAAAAAGGGATGTTTTCACTGCATCAAGAGCAGTGAGTGGCTCTGCACCCTGGGAAGACACATGGAAATGCCTCCTGCTTTGAGAAAAGGCCCGGCACACTCTGTGTACTGTGGCAGGCAGAAGACTGGGAAAGGCTTAAGTCTCCTTGCACCCTCTGTTTCACTGCCCCGTGCTACCAAAGGGGTACATCCCTTTCAGGAAGGCAGATTTACTATATTTTCCATCTCCTAAGCTATAGAATGTTTTTCAATTCTTTCCACCCATCCTCACCTTTTATACCAACAATTTGTGTTCCTTCCCCAGATAACCACATATTTCTAACATGTAACTGATCTCTCATTTCTCTCTTCCTCAGCCATTATGCTGTTTTTCTCCAAGCCTCAACTCCTCCAGTATTGACCTGATTCTTCTTTCTTAACTCATATCTCTTCAAATACTCTTGGGGTTATGATTTCTGCCACTATGGAAGGGAGTAAATGCTGTCAGGTTATATTTCAGAAAAGGGAAGACTGATGAGAGTAAGATACTGTCTTGTCTTTCTAATTAAATGTAGTAGAAACAGATTTGCCTCACCAGAGTAGCTAACCTGCCTCCTCTGGTAAACAAAAAAATACAGACCACGGCCTTGCAAATGGGATTGGTGTCATTTTGGTTAGTACAACATGCTGAGAACAGGGAAGTTAATTTTATTTTGCAATACTGAAACAGGTAGATGCAGTATTTGCCAGAAAGTGAGGACACAGTAGCATCACCACAGGTAACAAGAGCTTCCCTGTTGTTTCCAGAGTACATTCCTGAACAAACAACTACTTGGAAAAAACAGTGTATCTTCACCCCTGTAAGAACTAATCATTGGGCTTGAACAGCAGATCCAGGGGAGAATTGCATTTCTCACCAGACACAGCCACCTGACTGTCACTGATGAGGCAAGGTCAGATGAGGACAGTGTTTTATAGTAACATAACTTAATTCCAAGGAGCAAAGGAGACCAGAGCTTAGCCCTTTGGCAGAGTATCATGATGAACCACTGCATGCAAATCTCCCCCACCAGTATTTACAAATATATATTTCTTAAAAAGTAGCAATAGCTTTTCATTTAAAAAAAAAAATAAAAAACATAGAAGAGGGTACTTAGAAGTTGTCTCTAGAAAGCAATCAGGAGCTTTAAACAGCTGTGAGGAGGCAGCGAAGGCAAGAGACGCTTCTGGAAACTAAATTCTTCACTTGGGACAAGAATGCTTCTTTCAATGTTCTTCTGCCAATGAGGCAAGGATGAGAGCACAGAAATACACCAAGGGAGGCTTTAGGAAAAGGGCTGAAGCACAGGAATTGCCAAAAATGTGCAGACTCATCAGAACACCAACACAGCACCTGTGCCCAACTTTCCACTCCACTACTGACCTGGCTGAGCTGAATCAAACTCAAACTGGAGCTGAGTTTGCCCTGTGAGGTCCAGCAGCCACCCTGACATGCTGGTTTGATGTTCCATCACAGGGTGGCTGGAAACAGGGTCCCCATTTTCCACCACAGCAGCACTCCCTGGATTGCTGACTCTGTCAGACCCACCTCATTTGTCCTCAGTCAGCAACCCCTCCTGTGTGACCAGCCAGAGCATGGGAGGACACACAGTCCTGCAGCCCAGCAGACAGGGAGAGCACTGCTCTGCCCGGGGGCAGCCCTTCCCTGTTTGCATGGTGTGGTGCAGCAGGACACCCTCTCACAGGAATTTTACAGCCAAAATATCTGTGCAGCTTTTAAATTCCCAAGGGCTGTATCTACACTTGCCCATCCAGCTCCAGAAGATTAAGAACAGTTGCTCTTGCGCCCTTTGGGGTTCTGTGCATTTACCTTTTAGACCTCCACAAGGCAAATGATGCCTTAGCAACAGCTGAGTAGTGTTGAGAAAGAGACAGGTGACATGTAGGAAGAAAATTTAGGGTGATGGAGGGGGGAGTGATTATTCAATGTTTTCCATTTTTTCATGTAACAGAATTTAATTACCTTGAAGTTACTGCAGTCAATGACAAGTAGTTAGAAGTGTGCATGTGAAATACCTCTGGCTGAGCTCCGAAATAAAGCATGACTAGACAGAGCAAGTAATCCATGCAGGCAACCACAGGCTGCAAGAGGTGGTTTTATTATATACTCTTGTTACTGAGAAGCTTTTCTGTATTTATAGAGTTCCTTTTTCCTCACAGCCACATTTGATGAAATTCAGACTGCACATGTGCCATTGTGTTAAACAACTGATTTTGGAATACTTGGGTTCTTTCCTTTTTTTCACAGGCATTAAAGCAGTGGTTACACTTCTTAGTAGGAATTATAATTTAGGGACAGTTGAGGCCTATGCTTAGTCACTTCATCAACGACTAAAATACAAACTCAGTCTGCTCTACAGATCATGTTATTAAAGATATTGAAACCAAATAATTAAATAGGTACCTAACTTGCTTTTGAAACAATGTGGCTTCTTTACCATAATAAAGTGATAAAAATATATATGACATCATAAAGCTCCCAGTAATTTTGTTACTGAAAAAGTTTAGCAGCTATCTGCTTCAACTCATTTGGTTTGAAACTTGCCTTGGTCTAGCATTTTTTTGAGTTGAAAACATTTTCTTATACAAACAGCATGTGATTGAAGGTTTTTTTATACATATGTAAAGCAGACAAAAATAATTATTCCTAAGTAAGGAAATGCTATATATAGAAGAAAAGCTAAAGACTTTCAACTCACAGACTTCACTAGGCTTTTTGACATCATCCCTAGGGAGGCAGAAATATAAACAGCAAAAAACCAGTTTCCTTCATAAGAACACAAAGAACATCAGAGACAGTAAGTAGAGAGAACAGTGCTATGCAGAATGAAAACCACTGGCTCACGTTTTTCACTCCAGTAACAATCCTTTCCTGTTAACACAAACGGGGTGTGCACACACATAGTAAAAATATTTAAAACTTAGTTTTAAAGCGTTACATAACAAGTGTCACAACCTCAATAAGTCATAGAAGGTGTGGACTCTGCAACTCTGGACTGGTACAGTGTGGAATAACAGCTCTGGGGGTGAAAACAATGCCACAGGGCATTCTTGTGCCATCAGAATTGCAGCCTTATTGGGGATGAATCAATCTGCCCCCTTCCAGTTGCCCCTGCACACAAAGCTGCTACTGCTGAGGGGGAAAAACCTGTCTGCAACTTTTTCTCAGACCTTGAGGGTAGCAGACCTGGATTGTGCTAGGAGTTGGAGTAGGTTCTCTTACTTTTTTCCCCCTCACCCCAGTTTATTGGGGGTTTTTTGTGTTGTGGCATGGTTTAGGAGGTTTTTATTTTAGCAGACCCACAAAAAATCCTTTTTTAATGTAAACACACAAAACTGGCATTCAAAGTTGCTTTCACTTGGGCTCATATGTACACACACCTTTCACGATGGTAAGTGGGAAACAGAAGCTAGCTTGTTTAAAACAAACAATTTACAGAAAATTAGCAAATAAAAATAAATCTCAGGACAGTACTTCCTGAGCCAGTGGAAACAGTGATTCTGCAAGGCACAGTTACTCAGGTAGAACAGACATCACAGAGAAAATGTTAGATGGCTACAGCTAGAGGGTTTAGGGAGGAGACTAGGATATGCCCAGATATGTCAGATTTCAGCAGACAGAATGCTGATTTGGGTTTTATGCAATTCTGAGCTGTTCTAACAGAGTACTCAGGGATAGACATGTGCACAGTAACAGAGAACTGCAGTATTTAAAAAGCTTTGCTGTTTTCACACGCTCATTTGGAAAAAGATGAAAAGAAAATATCCAAATAACTTTTTCAATCATAAAAAGCCCCAAAACCCACAAACAAACAAAAAAACCCAACAGTGGCAAGATTCCTTTCCTCCTGTAACATCCCAGTAGGTGTGTGCATTAGTAACACTATATTCCTATTAAGTCAGAACTTCCATATTGACAGTTTTTCCATTGGAAAAGGTATGTCATTTGTATATCTTTCAAAATAAACTTTGCCACTTCAGATTTCCATTAAGTAATGCCTTCCTGAATTTCAAAGCAAACAGGCCTGGAAGTTTAAGGACACTGTAAAGATACTGGGCTAATTTCTTTGTGCAACCTCCCATATGATAACCTTTCAAGATCTGGTGGATGAAGCACTGTGCTGACAGCAGGGTCTTAATCACAGCCTTAAGCAACTTTTTCGGTTGCATCTCTTTCTCCTCCCATTCCTGGTCTTCTTTGTCTGTTTACTATTTTTAGGTCAGGAGTGTCTCATTACATTTGTGCAGTGAGAACCCCAAGATGTTTTATTAAAAGCAAGTAAATACTAATATCAATATCAATGCAGGGCATGTCACTGAAGGTACTCTTATAGGTTTGTTATGAGAGGGCTTCCAAGCCCGAGGAAAAAAATGCGCCTCTGCAGTTAACACATCATCTTAAGTATGAAAGATACATATGTGCATTCAGTAAGGTCTTTCAGGAGTCTTTTATGAGACAGACTGCAGTTTGAGCACTAATTTGACTCCACCACACTTTTTGTCATATTGAACAAATGACTGCAATTATTTTTTTCAATAAGCAGTGCTACTGCATATCACAAGGCAGCAAAGCAATGTGACAAACAAAAGTAGAAAATTCGTATTTTTAGCAATTCAACTAAAGGGAACACACTTATGTTTTCTCCTCTTTGCTTCTGATTCCAACTGTTTAGCTTTCTGTCAGTGAAAATACATTTGGAATAAAAACGGACCTCACAATTTGAAATCATCCTGTGTTGCTTTGTTTTGCTTTTCCCTTCAATATACCCTTACTGAAATGAGAAAAGCCTTTCACCCAAGGAGAGTTTACCAGAAAAAAAGTTTGACAGAATTAACCTGCTTGTGACTGCTGGCATATTTTCTGAAATCAGTCTTTGAAAATACAGAGGCAGGATCAAGCCCAAAAAGAGATCCTGATCAAGTGATAGGACACAGGCTTTCTTCCATGACCATCAAACACACACCATGGTTTAGAACTACAGCATCCCTGAGATACCTACTGTAGTTCACAAAGTGAAAAGTACTGCCCACAGCATGCAGAGTCACTTTTCTTTGTACCCTAAGTTTCAGTTCTTGCACATAAAACAGTTTGTGTGGACTTTACATACACCTTAATCTCAGGGGTTTGTTTCCTGCCAAGATAACTTGTGTGCAGGCCAAGGAATATGGGCACTTGGTGATCCTGGCTGTTAAGGCTTCTCTGCAGGAAGCTGGCTTTCCAGGGTGTGAATCTGTGCTTTCAAACCATCTGCCCCATGTTGCTTCAGCTCAGGCAGTGCCTTAGTGGAAGAAATAATAAATCCTGTTCAGAGGCGACAAGGTCTGGTCACCTGTCACTAACCCTCAAATTCTAAAGAGGCAGATGAAACGTGGCCTGAAGTACAACAAACTCCAAAATCAGGTCCCTCCAAGTTTTTCATTAACAGAGCTCTTACAGTCATCTTGTCTGTAGAAACACAGGCTGAAGGTTTACCAGTAAACAGCTGTAGTGGATGTTACTTCCACCCTCTCACTTCTCAAGACCCGTGTATTTAATCTAGAAAGGAGATCATGGCAGAGCAGCGTTTTCCAGACAGACACACACACTGGAAGAATGCTGGTCTGCTATTGCACACAGGGATCGATGTCTGCTGGAGGCAGAACAAGAAGTGCTCAGCATATGTGAAGCCAGGCAGATTTAGTCTGGCATTAGGAAAATCTTTCTGTCAAGAGTTGCAAGCACTGCATTAAACTATGAAAGAGTGGAGGTCTTCAGGAATAGATCAGACAAGTATCTCTTCTAGCCTGCTAGTCTTACCTCAAAGAAAGGACTAGATTAGATGATTGATTACAAGTTCATTCCTTCAACCCCAGATTTCTATGACACTGAAACAATACACAGCAACTCGAAGCTCAGCAATGTAAACAAAAAAACTTTCTGCACCAAACCCGACTTCAATTTCCACATGAACAGACAGAATAATCTTTGCCAAAACTCTGTCTTTAGCTCCATCTCATTTAAACACTGATAGTCTCTTAAATAAAGCCTCCGATCTTTCTGGAGAGTGTGTTAATACCACCTGTGTGGTATTAACTCCTGTCGTTAGCCAAACACCCCTGGCAGCTGCAGCTTTAGAGCTTCTGAGCCTTGTTCCCTCATCAGCCACCTCATCACCAAGCTGCAGGTGATTTTTAACACAAACTGCTTTCCGAAGTGTAAATGCAGACAATTCAGTTGCAGAGGCTCATAAAGACACAGCTGAAAGAACTTAAAGCAAACCACTGGAACATTCTCATCCCTCCTCTCCACAGCAAGAAGAAAGCCATAGACTGTGTTAAACCACGGGATCAGGGCACACCACTTGTGTTCACCTCATGCTGTCAGATCACTTTCCCAATCCATTCTCCTCTCCCTACATTCAGTCCAGACTGATTCCTCCCAGCATCACCTCAGGTATTACTGATCTTTAATTGCTACAGCAGTCGCTGCCCTGCAGACTGTGGACTGCCCTCACCTCTCCAGGAGCTAATGTTCCTCCAGAGCCAGGTGCAGCCACCTTCTGTGCCAGCTGGCTTGGAAAGCACCAGAAGAGCCAGTCCAAATCATCACAAGATTATACTTGGAGGTCTGTCAATAGCATTTGCATGTGCACACCGTATAGCCACTAGCCATTATTGACACCTAACGGCAAACTTGCCCTTCTTAAATTACAGTAAACTGTATCTCCTGTAGGTAGCTGTAGACACTACTTGCCTAATGCCCACTAGAAGCACTTGTGGGTTTAAATTACACCTGGAAAAAAAGGAATGTGGATTTCAATTAAAAAAATACCCTCTACTCCCAGCCTATTGACTGATTATACATTGTTTTACAGCTCAACAGTGCAGTGAGGCCAGGAGACGAATTAATACGGAAGGCAGTTGCTGAGGACCAGATTCGCTTTCTATCAAATGGGACAATGTAACTATATACATTAAACATCTGGATTTTTGATTTTAATCTTGTTATAACAAAGCCATATATAGCAGAGGAAAAAAGTCTTCCTAAAGTAGAACTGCTCCTGAAGTGACCTAACATAGACTAAACAAACCATCTGTCTTAGGAATCTGATTTTTAACCAGAAAAAAAAAAAGTTAGAAGCTATGAATTATAGTTAGCATTACTCCTTTATTCATCGTGCTGTAACTTTTCCCTAGAACAATCTAAGACTGAAGGAGGGGGGTTGGAAGTTTTCTAAAGTTTTATTGTCTAGAGCAGAGGCAAGGACAAAGTAACTTTTCCTCTCAAGGAGCGTGCTACAAAGTCACTGTGGGCTATGCAGGGAAAGCACACCAGAGCAAAATTACTGAAATACAGTGCATGAACAGGACTACTATACAAAGCAACTGGTGAAATATTTAGCTATGCTGCTGCCAGAAATCAACTAATCAAGCCTTGATGATATTCATTTGAATATTAAAGGACTTACACATTCATTGTTCTTTGATGAAAATAAAATAACTCAACAGAAAGCAGCATAAGTATAATAGAATGATATTCCCAAGGACCACATGAACTTGAATTGCAAGAGAACACCATTTACATGAACACCTCTTGAACACGGAGCACACAGTTACAGTACTTAACCAAACAGTTTCCTCTCTTTCTTTCAGACTACGAAAGAATATTTCTTCTTTAACGAACCAACAAACCAACCAAGGGAAAAAAAAACCCAAACTGAAAATCAGAAAACCACACAACCTAAACAAGCAAAAATCCAAACACTACCAAACTACCCTGACTTCAAAAGTCACAGACTGAAGAGGTATTCTTAAATCCACAGTCAGACATGCTGGTGGATGTGTTCCCACACACAGTGCCAGCAGAGTTGTCTCCTTGGTTCATGCTGGACTTTGCCAAATACCCTGCCAGACACCACTCTAAGTTTATAACTAAAGAATTACAGCACCAGATTTTTACATTTAGCTTCTTTCAGAAAAAAAAAAAATAAACAACCTATATGAGTGGTTGGATCCATTCTCTATTCCATGAGATCACAAGCCAAAACCATAGTAAGCAGCCAGACAAACCCAGGTTCCTTCCTTTGCCTACTATCAGAGCCAAGGAAAAGGACCACAAAACTTCTACCCTAGTGCTGTGAAAAAGCCACTGTCTCTCACAGAGGCTGTGCCTGCGGGCCCCATGTACTATTGGAGGCTGTACAGAACAGTCCCCAAGTGGGACCAGGGCTCCACCCAGCCCAGCCCGGCACACAACGTCTGCCAGCAGCGAAGACCCAGACAAGAACACTGTGATCACAGCCTCCAACAACAAACAGCCCCGAAGTCTCCCAAGCGAGAAGACATGCCAAGAGTACCAAAGAACTGCTCACTCACCTTCCAAGTTGTGCATCCCACCTTCCAGCCTCCTACAAGCTCCTGCTCCTCCAGGCTTCCTGCAGTGGACAGCACACCTTCCTCTGCCTGTCCTCCTTTTCAAGCACCAGGTGCAGCTGGTCAGTGCAGCCCCTTCTCCACTGATGAGGAGCACCTGGTGCTTTGGGTGGGACCACAGCAACAGCCTCGGCCAGGACTCTCTCTTAGAAGGTGCCACTGCAGAAAGGCTGGCAGATGGTCACGCTGCCTCCTGGCACCACCGTTCTTCCCTCTGTGCCAGCTGCGTTTGCCATGGCAGGCTGCAGTGCTGTCTGGTACAGCAGAGGTGCAGACATGGGACTTCTGCATCCTGGTGAGGCTTGTAACCCCCAGGTTACCCAGGTGATTACCAGGGCTTAGACAGAGCTGCATCCCTTCCAGCTGGGGCTTTCCCAGCTCCCAGGGGCTGGGAGAAGAAGCAGCGTTACCATGTGTGTCTCCCATGACTGCACAGTCTGTCTGTCCCAGATGCATAGACCAAAATGTGACTATTTGGTTCATCCTATTTGGAGCCGTTAATTTTTACCCTCACTTTGGTACTTTAAACTTTTTTGGTTTTCCACTTCATTCATTCTTGTGCTCAAAATGCAGAATATAAATGGGATCACAGAGACCAACATGCCATTTCTTCCAGAGTAAAATTTAAATCTACACTATTGACAACACCATATGCAAGTAGAAATTGCTGAGTAGAACTACAGAGCAAGTTATAAAAAGATTTTGCAAGTATTAAAGAAATTCTGTTTTTCATTGGACTTTCAGCTGTCAGACTGCTTTTTAAATTGTCAATACTTTTGAAAAGCAGTGACAGTATTGTTTGTCTTGCAGTGTAAAGTTGCTTAATAGGTGAAATAAATATCTTCAGATCAGAGTAAAGCAATATAGATGCTCAAAATACCTTTTTAGTATTATGTGGAAAAACATAACTACCAGTTTGCTATTAATAAATTAAATTTTTGTTTACCATGTCATACTGAAGCAAGGCCTAACCTTGCAGTTTTACTTCGGTAAAACTTCCATCAAGTGAGGAGTTAGTGCTAGACACAAGTCATTATGTGGGAAGGATGCAGGAAAATATTTTTCTAAAGAATTTTGTAAGTTTTTTCAGAGTAGCTATCAGGTATGAGCAGCTCTGGGGAAGTTAAATGCTTAAGTGCCATCTTGGACCGTAACAATCACACTCTTAGAGCCTGCAAGAGACACAGCACTGAAGTGGGCAAATGGAACTTTAAAATTAATTTATTGTCCCACTGGTAGGTTAGTCTAGGTGGAAGTTCTCAGTCTGGAAAGGCTGTTATTTGGGTCTCTGTTTCACATCCTTTGCCATATCTTTCATGGTTGCTAAGAAACAGCAGCATTACAGCAGAGCAATCATTCCTACTTCAGTCTGAATTGTAGTTAATTAGCCTACGTGTGAAATGGGATTCCTACCAGGAGAAGAGAGACGGTTTATGTTCAAAAGCACAAACCAACACAACTGACAAACAGAGGATTTGTTCTAAATCGAAATGTTTAAATGGCAAAAAGCTTTGGAAAGTTTACATTTCCCAGAATGTTTTGTAATACTTGGGTAGAATAAAGGAATCAGCTCTGTCCCAAAATCTGTCCTTTTGCAGACCTTAATGAAAATTCTCAGCTTGAGTGTGAAGTCTGATGGGTACAAAAGCAAAGGTGATGTGATTGGATAAATTCAGACTAAAGGGATTTGTTTTCTGACGTGGATAATATACAGCAGGACAAGGTTTAAAGCCTAGGAGAAGGTGGGAAGTAAAAGATGCTACTGGGATTTTGTAGAAAATTTGAAGGTATACTTTTTATATGGAAATCAGATTAAAAAGAACCAGGTACAAATTATTTGGGAGTAAAAATTTTAGGGTTGCATTTCTTATTTACCCTAATAGGTCTAAACATCATAGTCTTGAACAGAAATAAGTCTTAGCTCTGTCATTTGCCAGGGTAATTTCTAATGAGTGCCTTTGTTGTACATAGCTGTAGTCAAAGGATTTTGTCATTTGATTTCCAAACATGAGTGAAGATTTGGTATTTCATTAGGAAGGAACAATGAACAAGTGCCTGCTGTTTGAAGCTCAGGACAGATCTGTCATTCTCTTTCTAGCAAATTTGAGGTAGCAGTAATACTGCTTTTTAACTGAGTCAAGTGAGGGAATTTTAAATACCTCAGAAACTGATTGCTGTGAGAGCATTTTTTTTCCTCTGTATAAATTTATATAACAAGTTCTGCTTGGAGAGGAAAAGAGTAATTGGTTTCAATGTCTTTTCCTATTTCTTTTCCAAATATGGATTTTATAGGAAGAAATCTAATGCAAATGCAATGGACTTTTCAGTTCTCACTGAGCAGAGACTCTTACAGACCATGCAGGTGCTAAGTGTTGACATTAATAACCATCTAGATCTGTGCTCTCTTAGCCTTCATTTTAGTTGTTGTTTATAAGAGCCAAAACACTTTGTGGTGATGGTTTATTGAGCAGGATATACTCTGCAAACAAAACGATATTTGTGTTCAGTATGCTTTGAGAGCTTTCAAATAATAAAAATGTAGAAAATATGTTTTAGATCCTTTTTGGTTAAGTATACACGCATTTGTGTGTGTGTTGCTATTTCCAGACTAAGATTCAAAAGTTAGGACTCTGATTGTCTCTAAAGCCTCTATTTCCCTTCCTCTCCCTAATGGTATAAAGATTCATACCTCTTGTAAGAAATCAATGTTTATTTAATTTTACTACTGCTAGGGATGTCAGAGGGCTTTTAAGATGTATTGTAAATAAACAGTTTGACAGAGGCCACGTTGTCTGTCTCCCAGAAGAGAAGCTATGGTCATTTTTGGAGCAGCTCAGTGCTATTTTGGAAGTGAGCTGAACAATCGTACCAGGGGCATAAAGAAGTTGAAGGGAGTGATGGGGGATGGATGCAGCCTGACCTGGGGGAAGAAGATGCACTGTACAGGCACAGGCACACAGTGAAATGAATGCACTGAGCAGAACTGGGGGTGAAAGGGGGATGAGAGTTTCCCATCCCAGCTCTGACTGAAATTCATATGAGTAAAAAAAGCTGTCCATAAGATACTCTTCAGCAAGGACCCAAAGTCCATATACTGCTAAGGACTTCCATGGGCCTTAAGAAGAGTTTTTCAGGGATTCTCTATATTACCTACTATCCCCAGATAATATCAGAAAAATCTTCAATTCTAGCCATGAAAGATTATCCATGCTTTTGATCATGGTTGGTAAGAGTTTTACAGAAGCTTTCTGGCTTGTGAGAACGCAGTTTTAAAAAGCACAGTGCACATTGCACAAAATTCTCTTTAAGGGCATGTGTTTAAAGTACGTAAATATGTATTTTAGTGTCCCATTACTTTTTTGTCATTGGGAAAATGTAGTGAGGTGTGGCGTAATTCAGTGAAATGATGAGTTTTGTTGCCCTTTCCCAAATCTAATGCATCGTTTACTTATAAGGTATGTTTCTTGAGGGACTGACAGCCCTACCTGGGCCTAGCAGAGTGGCTTTAAATTCTTTTTTTATGAGATTAGTCTGTGAATAAAACTAACCATGAGTAGGAATAGCTCAGCTATAACAATGGCAAGCTCATCTACTGCCTTCTGAGTGCTCTTTGCCTCACAGACCACCTCTCTCCTGGCTTGCTCCTCAAGACTCAGAGTAAGACCTGCACTGACCAGGAGTAGCCTGGGCTCTGGCTGCCCACGTGCACTGTAAAGGAAACACAGGGGTATTCTGCACATGGCCAGAAACTCTCCTCCCCCTACACATCATCCACTACCCTAATTCTGTCAGTCCCAGCAAGACCTGCCATTGCGTGGTCTCCCGAGCAGAGATGCTTGCAGTGTCCTAAAAGTATCAGTTTCGGTAGTAGTTCTGTGCCCAGACAACTTGAGGTCCTGAAACCAACGCAAAGAAACCTTGAGTGATAACAGTAGATAGGTCTGTAAGTGATAAACCCTTCACACAGAGCAGAATGGAGGGTAATCCCACTCTGTAGGAAGGAAGGTGTGTCCAGCCACGCTCTGCCTCCAAGTCCCAGCGCTGCTGAACATCGTTTGTGGGATGTTCTCACAGAGGCTGGTGGAGATGTGGACGTGTGACAGATGGATTTGGCTTCCCAAACTCCTACATACAGTGTGGGCAGCGATAGCCACTGTCACAACATCTGAATTGTCCAGCAGAAAGGGAGGAGCTGGCAGGACCTGCAGCACTAGGCAAGGGTTGCATTCCTGCATTCCCAGTGGCAGGCTCTGGCAGATCTCTGTGCTCCAGTGTTCCAGCTTTCAAAAGGAGCTTTTGGAAAAAGGCTGGGGAACAGCCACTTGGTTTCCACTTGACAGAAAGCAGCAGTTCAGCCCAACTGTAGATTCTTTTTAGAGAACAACCCTAGAAATGAATCAGTGAAAGGCGCAGCACAAAATAGGCTGCTGTTTCAACTGGCAACTGTGGAATACACTTGTGTTGGGCTATTTCTGCCTTCCTCATACAAGAATAATTTCCATCTTTTTAAACCATTTTTCCAAGCCACACAAGCTAGCTTCATTTTCCAGCATTAATGGAGGAGCAACCTTTATTTAACCCTTGTAAACAACCATCGGTAACTAGATGAACCTGTAACAGAGCTAAATAAATACACCAGATACCCAAACGAGCTTGCTATCTACTCCAGAGTGCTGGAAAAAATAAATAATTCCGATTAGATCTTTGAGTGGCAAACTTCCAACCCCAGCAATAAAGGCAGGCCATATGTATTCTGGAGCTGACATATTTCTTCAGCACAGAACAAAGTGAACTCCAGCAGTGATGACCAGCCAGCTATGGAAAGGCTGATCTGCCAAGGAATAAGCACTCAGTAGTCTACTGCGGTGTTTCCAATGTTTTGTTTAATTTTTCAGATTACTTAACTTTTTTTTTTGGTCAGAATTCTTATATAGTAATTTTAGCTTATAGAGACTTGACTAGGTTTTCATATTTACCTTTTTCACTGACATTTTGGGAAAAGTTCAAGGGCTGCTCTGGTCTGGGTACATCCCACAGGTCTGCAGTCTAGGACTCAGCCTAGATATGTAACCTTCTTTAATATGCTTTACCCAGGAAATAAACTCAAACCTCTGTGGAGAGCTGTGAAATTTTTCCTCTATCAAGAGCCAGTGCAAGTGCGATACAGCACATGAGTGATGGTGCATAACCTTTCTATAAACATCTGAGTTTCATCCAATACAAGGAGGGAAGGGAGTGCTTTATGGTTTAGTGGATTTTTGTTGTTGTTGTTCTTTTAATTAATCTGCCTTTGTTTCCCTGCTAATAAATTAGGGCATGGACTTTCATCTGTCTGTTTGCATAACCTGAACAACACAGGCACTACCATGAAAGTCAATGTTTTCAGCTCTGCACACTTTCCTGCAGGTTTTTTAACACATCGTTATCAAAGACAGAACAATACAAATATACATAAGCCATCAGATGTTACAAGCTTTGAAGCTTGGTATAACAAGTGGTCCTAAATAAAAGCAAGAACTTAGGCAGCACCAGCAGCACTTACATGAACAAGAAAGGAATCTTTCATGTAGAGAGAACCTGCAGAGAGACTCCTACTGATCACCACCACATGAAAGAACACCAAAGAGGAGATGTGTGAGACTTCAGTTGTATGGGGTTAATATATTATCTATTTCCATGATGAAAAAACAGGAGACAGAACACAGGACGCTGAGAAGTTAAAAAAAAAACAAACCACCAACTCAGCCTGATTTAATTGGAAAGCATCACTTGGCTGGCTTCTTTAGTAATTGTTGGAAGCAATCCCAACTCTCTATATAGTTAGAAGTGATACAATTCGAACCATAAATAATTTTTTAATAAGCAACAGTGCTCCCAAAGTATGTGATTTAACCCTTCAGGACATACGAAAAATAAGGTTGTTCCCTTCATGCTTCATACATTTAGAGCATTTTATGACAACAATAATTTTTCTGTTGTATAGTTTAGAAGTAGGGTATCACAATAAATACATTTGGTATCCTATGAAATGGCAAAGGCTTTGGATGGTAGGTAATAAGAAATGCTGAAACAATTAATATTGTCAGTCCTATGGTGTCACAGGGATGAAATTACAATATCATTAGGGAAATCTACATAAGCATATGCAAGATTAGACCTGATTAAAAGGCAGTCTTGGCACTACAAAATCTAGTGGCGCTGTGTTGTCATTAAGAATGAAGAATTCCCTGAGAAAATTTAATGTATATGTGTGCATATACATATCTATACATATATACATACTTTTTTTTTTTTCTGCCGAGTCTTTTGTTTGTTTGTTTGTTTTTTCCAAAAAGACACTGAGTCTGTAAGACCAGGATTTTTGGTTTTTTGTACAAAACAATCAGCTCAGTTAATCTGAGGAGGAGCATTGAGCTGGATTCCCTATTGCACAACAGGAACAACTCACTTTTGCAGCCAGAGCCTGTGCAGCAAAGCTAACTCAAATGGCAGACAGGAAGAAAGGGCTGTCCAACAGCCCAGGAGATTGACAGGAAATCATATGGAGTTTTAGAAAAAAATACACGTGTTTCCAACATTTCAACCAGCCAACATTTTCCATCAAAACAGTGTAATAACAACATTCCCAACTTATACTAATGCTAGAGATAGCCCATAACTTATGATTTTCCCTGTTCTCAATTGCATAGGTAGATTCAGCCATAGTATTTGTTCGGTCATAAGTCTTGTGAGGTGCAGAGTGGTTATTGTTCTTCAACAAAAATCTTAAAAACCAATCTGTTGAGGAGAGTGTTCCCTTACCACGTATGGAACTGCACCAGCTTGTCAGTGCAGGTGTGCACTGTGCCAGAGCCCACCAGAGCCCTGAGCTTCTTACTTTGGACAGGAGCAGTTTCAGAGCCTGGTTCTGTATCTTGAGACAGAGGATATAGGAAGGACCACAAATCCTTTTTGATTCAGGGGTTATGTTTTTCTATCACTTCAGTGCAAATTTCAGCTATGCTCTGACTCATCTTTGGGATATAATTCAGTATGGCTATTAAACATTAGATTGCATGAACAGGGTTACGTTAGCACGGGCAAAAATTTAGGACATATTTGGAAAGATATGAGGAGATGGGGAAATCAATATTTCTTTTAAATTCAATTTCCCAGTAACGTCTCTTCATTTAACTCAGAACATAACCTATAAAACAACAAAGCTATTTACATTAATAACTTTAAGCAGGGCTTGGCTGTGAAATCCCTGGCTGTTAAAGAAGCGTGTTTTCATTAGTTTCAACTTGCTCTGGGTTTAAAAAAAGTAACAAATAGCGCTGAAAATCAGCGAGGTGCCAAGGCTGGCAACGGGGACTCCCCTGAGCCTCCAGCCATCGTAATCAGGGTACAGCTGAAAAGGGCTGTATTGAGCTGTTCTCTGGCAATGCAGAATGAAACTGCTTCTCATTCACTTTCTTCCCACTTCAGTGGGTTAGTCAGGACTAACCGAGGAGAAAAGGCTCATTATTGCAGCTGCTCAAAGGATAGGGATTTTATATTTTCACATGGAGGCGGCTTTGCTGGTGTTACTAACCCCACACAGTTAGTTAAGGCTTCTGAAGTGTTGCTTTGCTCCACTTACCACTTCATTTCTGCACGAGTAAATCAGGGAAAGCAGACAGAGCAGCTTTACTCTCCACAGCTCATTCATGAGTCTGTTGCAGTGTTGTGTCGCAAACTCTGCAAGGAATCAGAGATTTATTTTTTTTCACTGAATCTTGCAATGGTTCCACACAAACCTTTGAAGATGAAAGTCCATTTTTTGCTTGTACAACAAAGAAAGGGGAAAAGATTACACAAGTAGGACTTGAATAGAGTGTGATTACAGCTGCCCGTATTTAACCAAAACACATTAACTGGCCAGTGCAATGACAGCCAAGAAACAACATAGAACTAAGAGTATCAGAGATCTTACAAATCACAAGAGCTTGGTAGAATTAGCCTATTACATTTCAAAACTTTGGTGGGTTTTAATCATCCACTGCACACATTTCTCCATTCCAATTTCTGAAGCTGGTTTTTTTTTCATTTACTGCCTTAGTGACCTGTGCCTGTTGTCCCTTCACTTCTGAAGCTACAACAAATATTGTGCCAGTAAGTCACTCCTAAACCTAACCACTGACATGAGTAATTTATATTCCCATATTCCAGATGATTTGTATTATTTTGTGCTGAAAAAAAAAAAAGAGGACTATGAGGCAAGAACAGACACAGTAAGATTTCAGTTTGTTCTCTGTTTCAGAAGTTGTCATAGCAAAAAATAAACATAACAAAAGAAATAAGAAAACAGTCCTTCTCTTCATTTACTGATTCAGTCCCCAATGTGGAAGATGAGAGCCTGAGCATGACAAAGACATACTTTCTGAATTCAGAACATCAGTTCAGACAGTAGGCACTGTGCAGTGCATGGTTTATGCTGTGGAAAATCAGACTGATAACACCAAATATCCTGTGCAGAGACAATACATCCTGAGAAACACGGTGCAGGGAATCAAAAAAAGTATGGCTGATTGCAGTATGTCCCCTTTAAATAGCAAGTTCCCTCTAAAAGAATTAGGGAAGAGGCCCTGCTGGATATTAAGTCAGTCTTGGATGAGAAATGGTTGGAGTCAAACCTTTTTGTGGAAAAGTAAGCACTGTGCCATCATACATGACATCATAATTTTACATGGCCAGTTTAGGCCGTCATTACTCATATCAGGAATGACTTTCACGAAACTGTGAATATAGAAGAGAATTCTGTAGGTAGAATCCTCTTGTTCATATGCAACCTTAGGATCTACAGGTATTTCAGAGGCAGATCCTCATACAACAAATGCTCCTCCACAAGGCAGCATTTTGTTCGCCTTTGTAAAGAGAAAGAGAGCAAGTATTTTCTTCAAACATTTTGTTTTCTGTGTCTTATCTGAGCAGATATCCAGGTAACACTTCCTTACCACAACAGCTTGGCCATTTATTTCAATTTTTGTAAATTTCTCTTTTGAAAGAAAATGAAGGGGAGAGCTGCCTCCAAATGAATATAGGTTCATTGATTGTAAAATAAAGAACTTCTATATGAAAATGTAAAATAAGAAAGTCAGTAAATGGCACTAGAAGAAGCCATTCATGCATGTCCAAGTTCAGACATCCAAGCATACACTTTTAAAATACTGAAATATGCTACATTTTTTTTATGCTGTTGGTCTGGTTTCTATTCTGGAATAAAGCAGATTGCTGTAGAATTGTCAAGCATCCCTAGCATTTTATGGACCATACTCATCACAGTGCTAATGAGATTTATCAGGCTCCATTTGACCAGTTTACAAAGCAGTGTCATTATTACAACTGCCTGGATTAAGAAATTCAGTGCCCTGAATAAATTGTGCATATCATCATATTTATAACCTGTGTTCATAGCATTAATAGTCTCACTTCACCAAAAGTCACTGGACACAAATCTCTCTTCAGTTCCTGTCTTAGGATGTGTCTTTTGTGTGAGTTCCAGGACAAAAATGCATCAGCCAGCCCTGAGCATGAGCACAGGACCAGAGCACGGGCAATGACAGCTGCCTGCCTTATTTTTACCACACTCTTACATTTGTCAGAAATCGTGCCAATTCCAACTTGCTGCTTGGATTCTAGGCTGTCTCTCAACTGTATAAGAGACAGAGTTCTGGTATTTGGAGTTTTATTTCTTCAATAAAAGCTTCCCACAAAGCAATTTCTGCATATATTAAAGTCAAATAAATGTCCACTGCAGCAACATTTGTGCTGCCACCACTGGGCTGCACTTAATGAGAGTTCACACAGCGGGAGGTGGGTCTGGCAGGCTTGCTGGTTGTACATTTGCTGTAGGAAAATGCACTTTTATCACAAGCATATTTGGCATTGGAGGGATGGTTGTTAAGCTTCTGCTTAACAGGGTAAAGGGTAAAGCTTCTGTGTGTATTTTCTCTGTAAGCATGAGAGTATTTAATATTTGGGGAGAAACACTGAAAAGCAGCGAACGGTAAATCATCGTCTGGCTTTAGGCTTGAAGGACTGACAGCTGGCTGATGGGGAGGTGCTGGTGGCATCGCTCCTGCAACAAACCTTGAGAAACCTGGAACTGGGGAGGTCCCAGTGCTGCCAGAAGCTGAGGAAATGCAGGTGAGCAAAGGCAAAAGCAGCCCAGGGTAGCCAGCAGTGTGCCAAGGGCACCTCAACAACAGCACCAGGGCCAGAGGAAGAGAGCAGATTACTGCAAAAGAAACTGAATGGGCATGGGTGGGAAAAAGGGAAAAAAGAAAAGCAGGCCAGCTCTCGAGTTTGGCAGCAAAACCAGCTCCACTAAGGTGAGGCCCGCTGAGCTAAATTGCTGCTCAGTTACTTGCCAAGGAAAGCTTCAGATATATTGAAGTGTAGGGCTTAACAGCATGACACTAGCAGCTCAGATTAGCATTAGTTAACATGAAATAAGAATAAACAAAAAGGCTTCTCTTCCAGACCTTTCCTGTTGAATATGTAATGTGCGATGTGTCTATGGGGAGGACTGCAAAGGTTCTCTCTTTTAGCTTAAATCATCCTAGGAAACTTCATTAAATTAATAATGACTGTTAATAAAAGTAAAACAATTATTTTAGAGTATCACTTAGCTTGATGATAGAGTTTATTTAAATGTTCCTGCTATCAGATAATTCCCTTTGAGCAACACTTACATTCAGAGCACAAACACTGGATCATCACTGTCTAGGCCTTCTGGTGCAAACCCATAGGAACCTCAAGATTATTTTGGTATATGAAGTAATAATAATGAATGACCTGTAGACAGTCATTACTTTTAAAGGCTCCAGTCTCCATTTAAAAGCATACAAATGTGTCATTTGATCAAAGGCTCTCTGCAGCAGTGATTGCTTTCTGCTCATTCCTTGTGTAATTAGATGTGGATGCCCCTGGGTTATGCTTTAACAACTGCGGGAGCACAGAGCAGGAACTACAGATACACCTTGTTGCAGGATGATCTGAACCCTACAAAATGCATGAGCACAGGAGTATTATTTCTCTAGACAGGCATGTGATAGTGGTTGTTAGACCCACCTGCTACAGGGAATTGGACCAGTTACCAGAACTGGGGGCCAAGCGATCTGGTCCATCCCTACCTGACAAAGTCCTCTCTGTGGACATCAGTACATGCCAGAACTGTTCAAATCCCTGTTCAAGAAAGGAACTGACATTTTTCTTCATCATAGAAAACGTTGTATGGGAAACATAAGATTGAGCAAAATCCAGTTTTTTTCCTGTAGGAGAGATAAGAGCTGAGCAAGACGTGAATTTTGTCATGCTTCTTCAGGCAGAAAGAACACTAAACCCAGCAGAGCCTTAGAGCAGGACTAAGAAATGTAAGATTAATTCTCTAGGAAGTAAGGATTTACCAAGTCCTACAAAGCAGTGAGAGGAAACTAATCAGTATTCCCCCTCAGGTGGCTGCTAGTCTATCTGAGAAAGGTCCACAGGGTGTTCACTCTTTGATACCATGTTAAATGCAGGAGGGATAAGAAGGGTCTACACTCACCTTTGGACTTTCTAAATCGGCCTCAAGAAGCTGCCTATGCTTAGAACGTCTCCACAAGGACAAGTAGCACTGTAGTGACTCTGCCTCTTCAGCATGTACCACAGACACTCTATAAAATTCATGCTCAAGATTAAGAAATGGGAACATTGACTAAATTCACTCCAGAAATACCAGCTTTTTTGGTGGAACAAGTTTTTGTCCTTAAGCACAGTTTTTCATCAGAACTGTGGATTTGTCTATTATTCTGTTACCAATAACCAGACACAGAGGCAGCTGGAACAGTGAGACAATAACAGCATGAGTGCTGTGCTGCATTTCTTTCTCTTAGTATCAGTCTGGACCTGATTCAGGTCTTATGGAATCTCTGTAGAGACTGTTGTCACTGCTGTATTCAGAAGTTACTTTTCTGCATCACCCTGGGCGTTCAGCTGGATGCTCTCAGTGCACGCGTAGGTATCATCACAAATCAGCTCAGTACACGTGTACTGGGAGATTTCACAGAATTGAAACCACGAGGGATGGCATGTTTTGCTCAGCTATTTTTGTTGTTGAGGCTTGTCCTTTCAGGGTTTTTGTTAGGTAACATAAAGGCAGTGATTTTTGGTTTTTTTCCTTTGCAAATTCAATCCTGACTCCTTAGAGCTGCAATGTTATATAATGAGGATACATATATACATATGCATATATAAAAACCCCACACAACACATTGCTGTTACTCACATTCCTCACAATAATGAAACAGACCTTTTAAGAACTGTCTTGACCATTTCAGTATTTTTCCAGCATCTTTTCTATTTTTGCTTTCCTGAAATAAAGAGCTGCACTCAGAGTGAACTTCAGCGCCATGGGTGGGTACAGCTACTGCTGTTAAACTGTTATTATAGACTCCTTGATGACAGCAAAAGCATCTCTGTTATCAGGATATTCCTCCTGGCATGATGTGTTTTGCAATATGTATACACACAATGAACAAGCTAAAAGTACAAAACCAGATTATCTTCACTAGCATTTATCCCCTACAGGAGCTCTGACTGTCAGATATTATTTACACTGCTGGGGTCAGTTACCTCACTGTGAGGGTATTGATGCCATGCTTAGCAATTTAATTTAAACCCTTAACAAGCGAATCATCATTTGTAGTCCAGTTTCTCTTCCTTTCTTTTTGCCAATATAAACTTAAGATTTTTCTTGCGTTACCATAAGATACCAAGACACTCTAAGTTTTGGCAGATATTAATACAGAATTTGAACCAAGGAGGAACAGAATTGACCTGCAGATCTACATTCCCAAGTTTTCTCTCTTTGCAGAGGAAATAATCTTTTGGGTTTACTGTAAGGCTCATCTTATATTTTCATTAGCCTACTCTAAGGTTTTCACAATGGTCATCCTTTGTGACAGGATTACAGAGAACAAGTATGGAGGGTACAGCAGGTGGTCTGGTTCATGTGGGATAGATAGTCTGGGTCTTTTTCCACAAGGATGGAAGTCATCACATATTCTGTTTGTAATGTTTTGTGCATCTTGGTCAGATGCTTGACCTGACACTGTAGGCAAGCAGTGCAGAGCAGATCACCCAAAGGATACAATAAAGTCCAAATCAGGCATCATCTTAGGCAGGGTCAGAGATCACATCTGAGGCACGAGGCAACACGTGCTTTCTTCCTACCAGTAAATCCCCAATCAGATGCACAAAAACTTAAAGAGATGGAGAGTGTGATGAATCCCAGCTGCAATGGCCAGCATTAATTTTTCCTTTGGTCAGGAGTTTTCCATTGAGAATCTGGGTTGGCCATCTCCCCAGCAGCTAATCCTCCTCTAGGGACAGGGGGAAAAGAGAAAAGTTAGTCAAGGATTCTTCACAGCCTAATCCCGCAACTGTAAAATGTAAATGGTTTTGGGTGGGGGTTTTTGTTTTCTTTTTAATAAACAGGCAAACAGTAAAGCATTGTTCAAACAATAAATGGATGAAGACTCTTCTAGTTTTGTTGTTGTCTTTGGGGGACAACACTAAACAGTAGACTCTTTTTCTAAGTATTTATGTCTTGTCTTTTCAGTTTCAGCTTTGCTGTTGTTAAGAAATACTTTTCTAGTGCTTTCAGGCTGAAAGCAAGGCATTGGTTTCAACCTGGATCAAGAGTATTGACACATCAAATTTAGATTTTTCTTGTAAAGGTGTGCAGAGCTGAAGTGCTTGTGTGTGAGCAGCTATTTCAGTATAGCAGAGGCTTATACTGTTCTCTGTTGAAGAAGGGAAAAAAACCCTAAACTACAAGGAAAAGGAATTTACTCATTTGCTTGTCAGCCAGGAGAAGCAGATGACATTTAAAAATAATTTTCTTTTTTAAACTTGTAACACCATTAGTTCACTCATAACTGTACCATTGAATTAACTCATTGTGGATGGATTCTACAATAGCAATCCTGATTATAATCCAACAGCAAGGGATTGTCAGTTAGAAGTCTCTAAGGGAATTGTTAAACTTTCAGCAGGTGAAAAAAAATACTTCAAATGAATTAAAAGAAACCAGAGCAGGCACCATTCAGACACTGATACCATCAGCTGCTCTTACTCAGGAAGGAAGGATGCCCTTAGGTCTTTTATGGACTTGCACAAGCAACATTCCCATCTGGTATTGTGCCGGGCTCATAAAGCTGCAGCACAGCATCAGCTAATTGGGGCTGGCTGAAACAAAACTTCTTCGAGCAGCAGTGAAATCCTCAGCGCCACGCTGGTGTGGGCAGAGCACGGACTTGCATCCAGAACCTATTGTGGGTCTAAGAGTTTAAGTGCTGGGTCAGAAGAGCTGGTGCTCTGTCCACCCTGCAGCAGGGCACAGAGAGCCAAGGATGCTCCACAGGCAGGAAGAGGGACGCTGATAGTGGGAGTGGTGAAGCCTGTTCTTCACCCCAAAAGACTTCACAAGCTGCAGTAACTTTTCCGGATCTGTTGTAGCCCTTTTTTACCTCCTGCATATTCTCAGAATAGGAACTAAAATTTTGGACTGCAGTTAGTGATACATTAGATGCCTTTACAAATCTAGGCCTTTGCATTCATGGAGGGAGTGAAAACTGTTATTCACAGAGACAAGTAGCACCCACATGCCTCGTAAGAAATGATGCTGTGACATAGACAATATAACTAAGCATGACTCAGGGGGAGGGGTAGGAAAAATATTTCTTTAGTAATTGACTTACACACCTGCAGAGCCTCTTCTATCAACAGATCTGGTTGGGATTTTTTTCGTGGGATTTTTCTATTTGGTTGGGGGGTTTTCTGTTTTATTGGGATTTTTGGTGGGAGGGTTGTTTTTGAGGATTTTTTTTCTGTTCAAGAGAACCAGTCATAGGATAAGTCTCCCTTGAAACAAAGGATGTCAAACCTGCTCCAACATGAGGGCCTAAAGGAGCTTCTTTAGTGATACATCATGATCCTGCCCTTCCAGCTGTGTTATAGCCACAGCTGTGCCTCTTTGTCAGCTGTCAAACAGGTGTTCAAAGGGGTTATAACCCGTAAGCCCTCATCTTCCACAGCCTTGTGAGTAGTGGCTGATTTGGAAGCACTAATCAGCATCTTCAAAATATGTTTTCTCTAATTGACTCTCCGAAAACACATAATAGCAGCAATGACACAATAAATAGTCTATGCCTAAGGTTAACTAAGCTTTCTTTTTCTAATAGTTTTGAACATGTTGTGATCAGTCTAGAGCATCTGCTCTTGACTTGGGAAAGTGAACTGCTGTCAGACACTTCTTGACACTTTTGTCCTCTTCACCTTCCCCTCAGTGGACTTTGTTCTCTGGTATAAACAGAGTTTGGAAGCATGGCTGGAATTAAGTGGGGAAATCAATAGTTCCTCTGGTGTTTTATCTAGGGACCCACAGTATGTTTTTTCAGTTGTACCTGATATCTGCCATTGTTTTATTCCCCTTCTATCCATCACCATCTTAATTCAAAACCAAGTGGTCAAGCAACCAAATACCAAGGTAGGAAAACAATAGTACATGATGCTCATAATATATATATATCTATACACACCCCTCATTTGCCAGCTGCACAGATGCCATTAACTTAAAACAAGCCTCAACAGGCTTTCCCTCCACCCCCAGCTCCCCTTGGCCTCTCCTCACTGACACACACACACTGCTGAATGTCACCCCAACCCAGCACAGTGTCCCAGCGCCCAAAGCACTGCCAGCAGAAAAGACTCAGGACTATTGTCAAGGGGTTTGCTTGTTTTTAAAATACAAAAGCACACAAGAAGAGTGAATTACAGCGGTGCTTCCCACGCCCCAAATGGCCCACCTCGTCCCACAGAGGGGAGTGTCTGGACAGCACGGCACTGGTGTAGCCCTGTGGTGCTGGATCTTCTCCCTGCGGACTCAGGGAGCTCGCACAGCTGGGCAGCCCACTTGGTCAGCAGCAGCTGGACACCTGCCACAGCGGCAGCCTAGTGTGGCTTCTTTCAAGTTTATTCACCTTGACCTGGTTTAGCAGAAATACTTCCAACCCTCTCCCCCAGCTCCCCTTTTCTTTCAGCCTCATATTAAACTACAGATAAATGCCATCTCAGAGTTTCACAGCATCTTCAGAACAGCTACCCTTGGGGTCCCAATCGCTTGCTTTCTCATGGAGTTTTGTACATCCCTAGAGCATAGATGTGGTTATTTTTCATGCTATTCTTAATATATTAGAGTCAAAAATAGAATTATGCTATGTAAAAGGCAAGGACGTTTTATCTCTGGAGAAAGAGCAGCGTACTGCAACAGCAAGCAATTTGGAGGCACAAAAATAAACCCTCAACATTTTCTTCCTGAAAGGATGAGAAATGGGTGGGGGAAAAAATAGAAATAGGGGAAGCAGTACCAAATAGCTTGTTCCTTAGTTGCACTTTATCTGTTTAAAGCATACAGATTGCATGGAGGCCTTGTTTAATATTTAGGGCTGATATTGCCAGGCCTTGCTTTACTAACAGCATATTATTTTGTTCCTACTGGGAACGACCAGCTCCTGCATGCTAAAGAGGCTTCTGTGGAAGGAATAGAAAGCATTTGAGCTGCAGAAGCACAAGGAAATCTGAACCTCCCGTTAACCAGGAGTGGTGCCCGTGGTAACTGCCAAGCACCAAGCCCACAAAAGCACAGATGCCTCCATAGCCCTCCTCTTTCCCTCATCCTGCCAGAGGAGGGGTTAAAAGTATACACGGAAAACCTTATTCACCCTGATAAAAGATCCAAGTCATTCATGAAGTTGGGCTGAAAGCCCCCAAGATCTGTGCAAGCATCACAGTGTTCAAACATCTCTTCTAGTTTTGTTCAAAGCAGTATCTGCCAGTTTGGAAACTGATCATGAAGTAATGCTGAGAGCAAGTTCTATAGATCACTGACAAAGAAGCTGCTGTGATAATTGCATCTGGATAAAACAGGACAGCTACAAGATCTTGAAAGGTTCACATGACTTGTAAGAGTCTCAGTGGCAACTAACACTTTGGCAGGAAAATCCTTTCTTTCCTGTATAATTTTTATTTGTATGGAAGGATGCAATGGTTGAATCCTTTTAAAGAAGCCTATGAGGCTTCTTTCCTTAACAAGATACTTGTTTATCATTCATTATATACCTGACGCTCCCCCCAGAGCCTCTGTCTCAACTAAGCAATAAACAGTCCCTTAGCACATACCAAAGAACCAGTTACTGTCCTGTTGTGAAAATTACATAGCCAGACATCAAAACAAGCATAATTTTCCTATAAAGATAACCATTATTTGATTAACTGGTATTTTTTGCTACATAGTCCCCATGATAGCTTCTTTTTTCAATACAGTGTCTTTTTGAAAGAACAGTATAAGAAATGTGGTAATTGTGGAGAAGGCAAAGGACATTAAACACAACATGTCAGGGACTGAAGTTGAAGTCTTCAACAGTTACTGCCTAGGATTTGCTATAGAGCATATATCGGGGGAAAAAAAAAGTCATTAACAGTTTGAAGGCCAAAAACTCATGAGCAATTCAAGATGTCCTGTAGTGCCACCAAAACATGACCCGCTGGGGTTTGTGTGCTCTCCATGCTTAAGTAAGATCCTGCTGTAGTGTTTTGGGTATGTCAGCATGCCGTTTACTCTAAAAGTCTTCTTTTGACCAAAATTAGCATTTAAAAATCCATACTAATATAATCATGGACACCTGTCTCAAAATACATGAATGGAATTAATAGGTCATTGCAACAGATAGTAACCAATCCTCCCTTCTCAAAACTCTGCTGTCAGATTGGAAGCTTTTTGTCTTGCAGTGTCAGGCAGAGCTAAACCAGCACTTTCTGGGGTAGCATTGGTCAGACTTTTCAATGGATTTTGCCATCAACATAACGAGCTGACATTGAAAGACTTCAAACCTGCTTATAAAATACAGTGGTCAGTTTATCAAACTTCTTTTAGTTATATAATAAAGCTTAGAAACCCAAACACCACAGTATTTCACTATCACTCCTGGCAGACGGACTTGTAACTCCTGAGCAGTTTGAGATAAGAGCAAAGCCTTGCTCCCACTCACACATGTACCCTGGGGTGCTGTGTAAGTCAGCTCTGCATCATTTCCACTCCCTGCCAGTTGCCAAGAGCTAGCCAGATGTGTTTGCTGCCTTGGAAGAGCTTCCCCACATGCTGCAGAATGGGAATGAAGAGTTGAACACTTGAAAGTCACTCTGCAAAGATACTGTTCTCTGTGCTGCAGCCTGGTTTAGGCTTTGGTTCTGATCTGTGTTAGCAGGTTAATAGAATTAAGAGCTTTAGCAGCCACTTTCAGAGAGGTAACAGCTGCTTGTGTGTGCCCAGCTGGTCCCAGGGCTGGGTCCTTACCAAAGCAGTTGCTGCCTGGTATGGTTTGTAGGACACAACACAGAGAGGATCCTCACTGAGCCCTTCTGTCAGGGAGCGGTTTCCTCTCTCACAGGCTGGATGTGAGTTTCCAGGATATGATCGAGTGCAGTGTCTCATTTGCAATGTCAAAGAGCAGCGTACAAAATCACAGCATGGTGTCAGCCATGCCATATATACAAGGGAGTGCCTGTGAAGGTTTCCACACCAGGTTTTCCAGGCCCAGCTCCGGGACAGTGCTCTCATCCAGACACCACTTGCCAGCTCCTGCCTGCTTTCAGACCTGGGAGAAGAACACAGCAGTGTGGTTCAATTCCCAGCCAGCTACCAGGGGCAGCGGGAGGAAAGCTCAGCGAGCCCCTTTCTTGGCAGCTCCAGCAGAGCTGATGGAAACTGCAGCTGAGCTCCTCTCCCCTGGATGGGTTCCTGGAGGCATTACCCAGAGGAGGACACAGTTTAACTGCTCTGTCTACACTGCTTTCTTTACAGAAGGGGCCCCCCAGCCTACCACCACCTCCACCAGGTATTGAAAGGCAACTTCAGGATGTAGCAACAACACAGTATTAGTAAAGTAAATGCCAAATTCAAGCCAGCTGCTGAAATAAGACCATCCTTCAGAACCTCCAGTCGCTTGGTTCCCAGACAGCACTTTTTTTTGCAGCATAATTGCTGCTCATCTAAAGCACTAAAAGGAAAAAACGGTCTCTTTTCCATTCAGTCATGTTCCCTCTGTACAGGGCTGTTGCTGCTGTTTCCAACTTGTCCAAGTTTTGATTTCAGATGTTTGGATACTGCTACCTTCTCCCAGGGTCGTATAATTACCAGTCTGTAATCTCCTGTTCCACTGCGGATATGAGCAACCCTTTTATGTTCACAGTAACAATTTAGAAGTGTTAAAGTTTGAGCACGGGGCCCCTGGTGCTTACACATGTTTAAATTGGCCCTCCCTGAAAGCTGATATATTCCATCTGGTCTATTGGATTTCTTGGCTTAAAGTTACTGGAAACACTGAATGTTTCTTCTGCAGTGATCCTGTAGCTGTCCAAGAGTAATATACACACTAACAGCTCACGCCCAGGCTGCTCAGGACTAAACACTATGGGAGAAGTGCTTTAAGTGGACTTTCTTTCCTGTCTGCTTTTAGAGCTATTTTGAAAACCCAAGTTCTGCGTTTCACTTTTCTAATCAATCTTATAACATGTAAGTGACACTTGAAGGATAAATAAAACACACACATTTGCAGATCATTACTGCTAACATTTTGCCTGAGTGCTACAAATTAAAGAGCTAGATTTTTTTTTGGTACTTATGTCAAGAAAAAGAGCCATTATAGGTAACTCTAGGTTATAATGTAATAAACTGAGAATTCAGTTAATTATCAACACCAGCAGCAACACTGGATTAACCATTCAAATATCCACTGTAAGAGCTTTAAATAGAGCTGTCTCACTAACATTCTGCCTCATTGGCATTCCCAGACTCTCCAGGCTCATTGGTAGGTATATCACCAAATTAAAATACACAGATACATTCAAACTGGATCACACAAGTCATTAAAACAGCCCATTCCTACAACAATTTTCACAACCCAGCTATCTCACACTGTAGCAGACTCTGAGAGCATGTCTGGCCCTTGGCTTAGTCCATCTCCCACAAGCCTGAGCAACTGCTGGCAGCTGGAGGGATGCCCACATTTCCTGCAGCACTGCTGACTCCTTAAAGCCTGTGTCTTGCTGCAGAAGCTGCGCTGCATTTTAAAAGTGAAGATTCAGGAGTATTAAAAATATTCCAGCCTCTTCATCATCTTTACTTTCTCATGCATTTCCATCTTGTTCAGTGAAGATTCAGCCCTTTCCTTACTTACAGTACAGCTGGAGCACAGGTGCAGGGACCTTTTCTGCTTCCCATCACCTCCCATTCCTGCCATTTCAGGAGCCCATTGCAGTCCTGCAGCCTCTTCATGTTTTTAGCTCAGACTTTTAACTTCAAACAGTTCAAGTCACCTCTCCAGGATGCTCTCAGGATAACTCCGTGCCCTCTACATGTACATTACTTGGCTGGGAAACACAGCCACCACCAACTGCAGGGAGCTGGGGCTCTGTTCACATGTGGGTGGGAAATAAGGCTCATCTGCATGTGTGTCTCACTTCAGAGCAGGTGAAGTCAATGGCTGAGGTAACTGATTTCCCAGTACAAGCTGCAGCAGGCACTGGGGTAACAACTGTCAGGTGTAACCACACAGGTGCCACAAAGCCAAAGAAATTCTTTTTGAGTCCCTTCTCTCCAAGCCAGCCGGCTAATACAATTAGAAATGCACTGGACGAGCTCCACAGAAACTCTTAACTCCCCCTCTCTCCATTTCTGTGGTGAAGCTGCACTCCCTCCAGAGTTTGCTTCAACATGACTTTCAGCCATTTGCCAGAGGAGAAAATATCCTGGCTGCAGAACGATATTACAGCTTTGACTAAGTGGCTGACTGGGAGGGAAATGGATTCCTGTGCTCGGGGGGTTTGTTTCCATGTCCTCATAATTGCTTTCAGCAAACGTCGACCATGCTCTCCCCTGGGCATAGTGGGAGCATCTTCTGGTTGACTGGTTTTGCCGTGTGTTCTGTACAGAGTGGCTGAACAGGTATTTACATGAAAATAGTACTGCTGAGCATTTAGTTCTGACCATTTTGTACTTGGTACAGCCATCTGCAATCAAATATTTGGCGAATATTACAGATGTTCTTGCATTTTAGTCTCAAAAACTCCTAAAATATAAAACTCTTGCATCCGCTCGCTGGAGTTGCCAAACTTTTTCCGCATTTCTGTTATTAAGCAACTCTGTTATTAAGCAATCCTGTTATTAAGTTTAGTGGATGTGAGACATCTCTGTGATGTTCAGCACCGTGTGCCAGAAGCTGGATGGTCACTGGTGGGGAGTGGTGTATCCTGGGCACAGGGAGCCTCTCCCCGTCCTCCTGCCCACAGCTGGGCACGTGCCATCCCCTCTGTGGGCATCACAGCGGGGGAAATACAGGGCTGAAGAGTTGCCCTTCTTGAAGGGTGGAAGATTGCTATGGGATCAATCCCATCACAAAAGGCTTTTGAAATAGCTTTTATCATACATAGCTCTGTAGATGACAGAGAAAGGGTGGGAGCAGATCTGAAGCAGAACTGGCCCTTCCTTTGGTAAAAACTAAGATGCCATATTTTCTATAATGAAAGCTCATTATTACCCCACAAAGCAGTATGCTTGGAGCGTGGTTTTTCATTTTTAGCTTTGCTGTAATGTTCCTGAAAGCTAATAGTGTCTATAATGTTGTTGCTGTTTTGTTTTGCTGTATGAAAGAGAGCAGAAAATAGAATTGCTGTATGTAGGAGGTGAAGATGTATTTTGTGTAGTGAGCAATGTGCTGCAGTAAGAAAAGGCTGCCACAGTAAACCCACTGTCCCCACGTAAGCCTGAATGTAATCATATGGCTCAACCACTTGTGATCTTTGAAAGGCAAGGCGTCACCTGGGTGTTATTTTGGAGGCAGGAATCCAGACAATCAATCCAAACAGCCTCTCTCGCTCTCCAGCACACGATGCTGCAGGAGTGTGTGCACCCTGAATTTAAGCAAAGCCGAGCACAGCCTCTGCGAGCAGCCCCCACACCGTTGTGTGGACTGCACAAAGGGGCTGGTGGCTCTCATCTGCCTTCCCCCCATCACACACACGAGGTCTGAGCCCAGCAGCAGGCACTTGAGCAGCTGGAGGCCACTCTGCAGAGCGCCCATCCTGGCAGCCTGCTGGTGCACCCCTTGTCCTCCTGCAGCGTGAGCCAAGCGGAGTCTCACCTGGTGAAAATGACACAGAGGCTGAAGTGTCATGAACTTCAACAGTTAATATTCTAAAAATCTACTGCAGTTATTTTCAGGTTTTGATCAAAACAGATACTGAACAACTGCATCCACTTGATTAATAGAAACACTACAGAAACATACAATAACAATCTACCATTTTACTGTGTCGAATGCACATAATTATTCATCATGGATACTATTTATATACCCACGTACTGCTAAGTGAAAGAATGCTTTCATCCTGGTTTCATCATTTCTAGATTAAATCACAGTTTTTCTATTTCCTCCAGACAGCAGCTCAGCCCCACAATTTTCTCTCCAAATGACAGGCAATTCTTTTAAGCACAGTGAATTATTTTTTCCAGGTGGTGGTTCAGTTGAAATTAAATGTTACTCTTTCACATTGCTCTGCAGTACAGCTGTAGCACACAAAGAAAGATGACAACTTTAATATTCCAGCTAACTTGAAAATTAGGATTTAAACGGAGGGCTTTAAATTCAGAGCGTTACTTGTTTGAAGTGAGTGCTGGCACCCAGCACCCCCTTTTTCCTCACACAAGGATGTGGGGAGCAGAGGAAGGAGGGAGAGGCCGTGGGTCAGGCCGTGCCACGAGCGTGCTGGCTGCACTGCGGGGTGACAGCACTCGTGGGCTAGAGGCTGGAAAGGGCCTTGGAGCTCACCCCACCAGCTTAAGACTCACTAAGGCTCCACAATCAAATCGGCACTGGAAGATCAGATTTTTATTTTTAATCTCCCAGAGGTCTGATTTCCCAGCAGCTGGTGAAGGATGTGGTTACCTCCATCCCCAGCTCTGGTCTGGTGAGCAGAGCGAGGTCTCCAGCTGGCAGGGAAAAAAGGGCACCTCCTTGGCACGAGCAGATACTGAGAACAGATGTGAGGGAAAGGTGAGGAAGGTGTCTCATACCAGAGGCCACTCTGCGCAGAACTCACCAGCTGTACACCCAATAGGCACACTCATCACTGCTTGGCTGCAATGATAAAGTGCCCTTTGATCCAACAGAGACTTCACTGCCCCAGTATTAACCTGGATGGTTATTTCATACCCGTATTTGCTTTATTTTGTCCATATAGGGTCAGTTAGAAGCCAACATTAATGTGAAAAACAGAGGAAGGTCAAATTAATCTCTACCAAGAATTAGAGAAACTCATGGAATAAAGCCCAGCAGACGTAGCCGTGTGCTCAGGTACTCTGCTGAGTGAAACGTGCACAGATGGGTAAAAGACAATTACTTCACAAATGTAGAACAAATAGCTCAGGTATTTTTCTCTACCAGGAACCACATGTACAGAAGCACCAGTGTTTCACAAAAGTCACATTCTATAATTTTGCACATTGGTAACAAAAGGGGAAGGCACTATTACTAGAGGTTAAGGCAAAATAAATTCATGCTTATGGGTCTGCTTTATTAGCCCTTATCTGAGATACTGCCTAGCCTAACCATGGAACAACAGTGCCTCCCAATGACCAAAGTGTAACTCTTTCAGGTTCATATATTGCTTGTCAGTATCTCACTTTACTTGTCTCTGACGTTTTATGCATTATTTCGACCACAACATCTCAGCAGATCTCTCTGCTAAGAAAGCTTTAATATTGAACTTCAAAATTAAAAGACTATCAAAGCATCGGCATAGATATCCCCTGCCAGAATATTCCATTCTTTATTTGCAAGCAAATAAAGTGACAGCAAGACCTGAAACATGGATGTCTAAAACCTCAAGGATACCTGGAAACCATGTGTTGGAAGTGTTCCTGCTACTGCAGTCATGATTGTATGTCAGTTAATCAATGTCTCAGTTAAGTATGGGGTCACTACTTTTCTTAACTGATTGCAAAAATAATTCACCAAATAAATAAATGAATGTTTTCCCTTTTCTCTACCCCAAACCAGGTCCCGATTATTTCAGTTCCAAGAATCTTGCACTGCAAGCCCAGAAAAAGATCCTGAGTAAAATGGCAACCAAAACCATGGCTAACATGCTGATCGACGACACAAGCAGCGAAATCTTCGACGAGCTGTACAAAGTAACGAAGGAACACACAAGAAACAAAAAGGAAGCCCATAAAATCATGAAAGACCTGATTAAAGTTGCAATAAAAATCGGGATACTCTATCGAAATAATCAGTTCAACCAAGAAGAGCTGGAGATCGTAGACAAGTTCAGGAAGAAGCTGAACCAAACTGCCATGACAATTGTCAGTTTCTACGAAGTAGAATACACTTTTGACAGGAACGTGCTTGCAGAACTTCTGAATGAATGTAAAGACCTTGTGCATGAACTAGTAGGTCGCCACCTGACACCGCGATCCCATGGGCGCATCAACCACGTCTTCAATCACTTTGCTGATGTGGAATTTCTGACTGCCCTGTACAGCCTCGATGGGGATTGTCGGCCGTACCTCAAAAAGATCTGCAACGGCATCAACAAACTACTTGACGAGAAGGTTCTTTGAAACTACGCTCAGAAGCAAGAAACCAAACAAAAACTTCTCTCTAGGACTGGCCACCCTTCATGAGCCATGGTAGGCAAGCGAGCTTCCCTCCCATCAATCTTACTACAGCCCCAGCAGCGCCCAGAAGGTGCTCACCAGGCTCATGATGAAGTGGAAAACCGAAATCAGAAAGCTATCAATTTTAATGTTCTGTTCAGATAACTCAGTCTTTCCCAAGGAGCAGAGTGAACAAAGCTGCTGATATGTATTGTTTAGGAAGAGATTGCTATACACCATGATCTTGCTAGCTTTGTGTTCAAGGCTGAACACATGAAAAAAGGAAACTCACATGCATGGCTGTGTAAAAATAGACAGGTGAAGGCAAGAGCAATGCATGGAATTTACCCCCAGGCCCTTGGTGTGTATTTTTTTATTATTTCCACGTTAACTGAAAAAGCTTTGACAGAAAATAAGGCTGTAATGGATTCAGTTCATTCCTTTCAAAAGGATCAGGAATCAATATGAGAAGGTATCTTTTAATTTAAATGGTATGTAAGCCTAATAGGGGAATAACAAATCATACAAACCAAGTAGAAGGGAGAAAAAATTTAAAGAACTGCTCTATGAAGCAGTATTTTCATCAAAGTTTTGTTTTATACCTGCTAAGAGAAGGTTGCATTATAATTCTGAAAAGCAGCTCAGTGGTTCAAGCTCAAAGGTAACCAGAAAACTAGATAAAGTAGTCCAGCAGTTCCCCCACGCTCAGGGTTTGTGTACTCTGGGCAACATCAGGCGAGTTTAGGCTGAAGGTTGTCTTGCTCTTTGTGCTCTTACTGTTCTGCCTGACAGAACAAAACATTCCTTGTGAAGTTTTTGAAATTGCTCTTGTGAGAAGCACTACTGAGACACCAATATTTACATCTCCTATCCTCAAAGTATTCAGCCTAGATCATACTCTTGGTTTAATGTGCCCATGACATTTGTGCCTACAGTAATCAGAGGTGGGATACAAAGGCAGCCCATCCACTCCTCTTGCAGTGCCTCCAAGTGTAGCATATCCACAGTAGCTTAAAGAGACTCTGGTGAGCTTCTGGAATGAGTTTTGTTCAGAATGTTTTCAAGGACTTTTTCATTGATGTCTTCTTCATTTTGCAAAGAAAGAGTGGGGTTTGTAGAGTCTTGTTAGGATAAAGGGAAGATAGGAGCCACTTGCAGAATCGGGGTAGGTTCTGACTGACCCAGAGTAAGGGAAGCATGTTCAGAAATCTCTCCTCTCCCTGCCCTCTACATCTTGTCCACCAGACTCACCCTCTGACTCCTGACACGGCAGTGACAGGTACCACCTCTCCTTTCATCTGGCACAGAGAGCAGACAAGGCCATTATCTGAAGGTAACACCTTCCATATCATGTATATATAATACAGAGATGCATGCACTTGAAAATTGACTGAGACAAGAAAATATATTTGAAAGCCATTCCTCTTTAAGGGAAGCTTACAGGGTTGATCACTCACTACTTTAGAATAATTTTCATTTAAACTCTTGAATACTATGGTGGTAAACTGTTCCAAAGTTTTATTATTCTTCTGTCTTTCCAAAGTGCAGAATAACTATATTTTATCTCTTGCAACAATTTTTACTATTACACCTTTACACAGTTGAGAATGCACATACCCAGGTCACGTGTATTCACTTGGGTTGTGCTAAATCGATTTTCATCTGTTCGCAGGAGAACTCGCTTGAAACCGGGTAAAACGAAAGACAGTAGCAGAGCAGTTTGTAACAATGTAAATTTTCCCCACATATTTCCTTTAACCATAAAAAGTGTATTTAGTAGCAATGAAGGTGGACAACTCCTTTGCAACACAGCAATGAAACACCAACAGCTGGGGTTGCAAGTCCAGCCACTTGCAGAGCCATATTCACATGCACCATTACCTGCATTTCTTCCAAGCACGTACTTGTCGATTGATGCTTTTGAACAGTATTGTATCCAGTGCTCCTGTCCCAGTGCACACACATCAGGTTTTGTGTATTTCATTTGTGGCAAAAAAATTTAAGTTCTTTTTTTTTTGAAGCCAGATAAAAGATTATTCAACATTCAAGATGTCCAAAGGAAAGGGATATCCTGTACCTGTGACTTTTTGTGTGTTGCAAGTATCAATATTCAGATTCTAGTATTTTAGACACACCAGCTGAACATCTGTTGTTTTATTTATAAATAATCGGAGTAGCCTTAAGGGAAGAGATGTTTTCAAGTATTTCTCATACTTGCATATCCTGTATATTCATTGTTTACTTTTTGTACTTGTAGCTTGGTATGTAATAACATTGCTAAAATACGGGCAATGTTCAGTCACCTTAAGTATATTATGTATTATCACATTTGTGGATTAAAAATGTGTGATTACTGCCTTTTTTGTTTCCTTTTGACTTATTTATTCTACCATCTCTGTTGCAGCACACGCACACAACACCAGCATGTCAGCAGCAAATAGAATTTCTGGTTTTTCACACAGTTCTCAAGCACTTGAGCTACCAAACGACACTTGACTCAGTGTTAGTGCTGCAGCTCCAGCACCAGGCTCAGAAACTCCCTCACAAGCCCTGGGGAGGAACTGGCATGAACTTCTTGCCTTCAGGTACCATTTCTCCCTGGGCTCAGCCTGAGCCAGAGCCTAGAAGAGACAGAGGCAGCCTGGGTCAGGGTCAGAGCAGATGGCACAGGCCAGGATCTCACTATCACGCACCTTGTTGAAAGTTTTCTGTGATGTATTTAGCTCAGTTTACCTCCGTGTGATTTAACCTAGAAGGAAGCCATCTCTGACCTTTCAAAGCCCTGCCCTAAACATGGGAGATGCCAGAACCTGCCAGAAGGTTTTAACAACAGCAAGCATATATTCTCCCATCCTTATTCCCAGAAAAGGCAAACTGTTTTGGCTGAAAGAGCTCAGGATTTGCAAACAACTCACATGGCAATTATACTGAAAGCAATTAAACACTGGCACAAAGAGAAAACTGACAACCACCTTAAAATCTAAATCTAAAGCAATCTTCCTAAGTGATGCTTTGAACCCTGCTGGTGAAACATTGCTGTCAGGTTAATTTTATGAATCATATCATGGTAGAACACAATATTCTTTGCTTCATCACTGCAAACTTTATGTAATAAAGAGAAAAAATGTTAATGTTCAGGAAACTGTCATGGGAATGTCCACTTTTGGCATCCTAATGAAATGGTCCCTGTACCACAGGGCAGCACATTACACTGAACATGTGCCCTGATTTGTGCCAGGGAAAAGTTCTCACAGAAGTGCACATAAACAGCTGACCCTGGAGAGAACCAAGCAGTAAAGCACAATTAACTTCTTACCACAGCAACTGAAACACAAAAGCAACTCTTACCTGGAAGACTTAAGCAGGTCTATTTCCATTTTTAAATAAATCAATGCCAGAAAAAGACAATGCACAGTCTTGCCCACAGCTCTTTATGGTGAAAAACTACTGGTGGGACTCTGTAGTAGAGATAAACACCTTTCCAGTATATAGAAACCATCAGACAATGTCATTTATAAGCTATTTGCTGGTACAGGAAAACCTCAAGATACTGCCCTTTGTTACACAAATTTACTCTCCTGGGTCTTTAAAGGGTGAGGATTTGGGAATACCTAGCACAAAGTAATATAACACAAGAGATCTGATGTCTGTTTAGGAAAATATACTGCATCATACTGCTAAGCTGCATTTCCATCCATTTTCCTACCAAAGTATTTCTTCCATTAAAAATATCTGAAAATACTTGGGGGTAAGGAAAGAGAAGCTGACAAAAGCTGAAATACCGATCCAGTACAATCACCTGTTAACTCCCAAATGTCCAGAACTCCAAGATGCCCATGGCACAGAGCAGTAAAACAGTGAGGCCTCCTGGTACCCAGGGTTTGGTCCAAGCACTATTAATGTGCCAGTTTAGAAAGGTCAGTTTATACTGACTGGCCTCTGGTTGCCTCTTGAAAGTAAACTTCTCATGCAAACTGGTTATGTGCTCTCTTCTGTCCTACTTCTATGCACCTTTTTTCCCTTTCCTGGAAAACAGGTTAAGCCTTCAAGATCTACCAAGTCACAAAGGCAAGTAAACGGGAACACCATGGAGGATGAAGATACTCACAAAAGGATTTTCAATACAGAACTAGATGGAATAGTATAATACACAGCCGTGTTTCAGAGACAGCTGATGATGGATCAAGCTCAGAGGGATTCTCAAGAGCCTGAGCTCCCCAGCTCACTCAGGACTCCTGTTACACACTGGCAGCTTTGGTACACAAAACAATCTCCCAGCTTAGATCAGAGCTCCAACCACCTGCAATTCAGCCATTACGTCAAACTTCCCAAGCTCTCACCTCTATAACAATAGTTTCTCACTTAGCACTGAACTTTAAAAAATGCTATTCCTGTCAACTATGAATAGCAAGAGATACTAAAGTCTCCCGCGATACCTAAAAACAAAACACAATCTGGCAGTACTCCAAAAAGAAGACTGGATAATATAAGCTGGCACATAGAACATTGTTCCAAAGATCTAAAGGGTAGTCTTTCAGTCTTCTGCTATCTCCATGTGAGACACAGGATATTTAAATCACCAGTGGATTCAAGACTTGTGTGATGTTATATTCTTCATCACTGTTCAGATGCAAAGAAACAACTAAACCAGAAACTGGTTCTTAATATGCAGAAACACGTTACACTGTGGTGGCAAAGAACATTTAAAAAGTATCAAGCTATTTTTTTTTAATAAAACTCAATTTTATTAAACTGCAAGAAATGCAAAGATGGTGATAAATTCAGAACAACATTTGCTGGGCAATGTAAAAATAAAGACCAACACAGGTACCATTCCCTGCAAAATCCCTTAAGTGGTGTTACCATAAAACAATTAGAATATTGACACCTAACATACACTATCCATACAGTGAAAAGGGTTACAAAGAACACTGCATGAACAACAGAACGCGTTGTCTTTTGCTGCTCTTTTTTAAACACTAGGACATTGAACATCTCATTGCTGAAATGATTTGAATGCATAGGCCACAAACAGATACGTGTATTACAGTTCCTATGATTACAGAAGTCCAATTGCATAACACAAAGTCTGATTTACCAGCAGGGAAATAGTTTGCTGGAAGTTATTCCACTATAAATAAGTTTTCATTTATATAAACTTGAAGTGCCAAGTAAACATTAAAGTATGCAGAACATTAAATATATTTACAGGTTCAGTGCACTTTAAATTCCTCAGTAAGAGAGTACTGAAACAGCAATAAAAAAGGAGCTTTGCTTATATGATTATACTTGTGAGAAGACAAGTAGCTTGACTTTTAAAAAACCCCAAACTATCAGCACATCAATATTCTTACGACAATTTCATCAACATTTACCAAAACATCAAAGTAACAATACTTTATTTGCCTTTACAATCAGTGCTTATCAAGTGAGAATCAGTAATGCTGAAATATAACAGTTTCCTTGTTAGTATTAAACACAAAAAGGAGAGAATTCCACTGTGGAATCCGTTCACACCATGTCTGAACTGTGTATACAATCTTTGATGTTTTTAAATAGAAAACATGACCAGCTATAAATAACATCACGCAGTACTAGTTTTCATTGAGCATTGAAATAAATTAAGATTGCCGGATTTTCAAGACACTTAATCTCCCACGCCTTGCTGCAGTTCCTAGTAGTGCACACACAGGATGGTCACATCTGTGCAAGTCAAAGGTTTGAAGAGTCATACTGAGCTTATAAATAATTAGAAGCAAAAATAAATGAAAAGTTTTCCCCTTGTGAATTTTCATGGACAGACATATTGGCCAGGATTAACTGGACAGCAATGAACATATTCACTACCCAATAACCAAAATCAACACGTCCACAGCCAACTACCCCCAGCTCAGTCACCTCAGATTTGATCCACATCAAACTCTGCTTCAGGGATGCACAAATATTCAGTGACTGTCACAGAGCCCTACAGAAAGGGAACGAGATAAACACAAGGCAGGAAGAACTGCAGGTAGGGATGAACCTGAGGGGCCTCAGAACATCCCCCAGGAGATGCTTCCATATCATCTCACATGCCTGACGACTATAAAAAAACCTGTTTAGATGTTACCACTTCTATGGTAAAGATCAAAGATCATGGGAAGTGTTTTGCTTCCTAGAATCTTTTAACTATTTTAAAACGCTGCACTTGTTGCTACATAAGTTACTTTACACAGCCACCAGCATAGGTCTTGTTGCCAGCAGTGCTTAAAAATAGGTTTAGAAAAATTACCAAAATAAAATGAGATGATCCTGATAACTGATCAAGTCTGACCTCATAATGGAAATATGTTTTCTTTAAAATCATATTTAAGTAGTTGCCATGAGAAATAATTGTTGACATCTATAAAAGCTGCGTAATAAAAATAAATACTTTCAGTCATTTACAACAAAATTAAGAAATATACATTTCACTTAAACAGGTAACAATACTTTAATGTACTGTACAGTCCTGAGCATGTTTTTGCAGGCGTAATTTAGGTTATTGTTCTTCCTCCACAAGTCCACATTATATGCCAGCTGGAAGAAAACTTTTAATACTTCAAGAAGCAGTATCTTAGTTTAGCTTTGGTAATTATCTGTGCAACTCTGTAAATATTTTTCTTTTCACACACCAAATAGATTAAGGCAGGCACTATTGTTATTAGGATTCCCCCATCACCTTTTGACACAGGTAGAGCAAACCATCTGGAAGAGCAGCACAAGGTGATCTGAACCACACAGCCAACATCCCTGAGTGAGTACGGCAGTGCAGTAGGCAGGGCACCGATGGAAGTAGCTGGCATGCCAGTATTCCCTCATTACCTTAATACAAGACACCACAATAAAAAATGAAGTAACAATTAACAAGTAGCAATTGCTATAGTATACTTCATAAATGTACCTTTCCAACTCCATGTCTGCTGTTCTCTTCTGTTCAGCTCTAACTCCTTTAACATGTCACCACAAATCATGCCAAAATCCCAGCTTCCTATTTGTCACATAGCTTATTTCCCTTCTTTTCATCCTATCCAAGCCTCTTCACAACACAAGTTTCCTCCTTTGTAAAACTGACTGTTTGTTGTACACTTGTATTTTTAGTTCACCTTCACACAGACCCCTGAGTAAGGCAAACTCCACAGGACAATGCTCCTGGGTTTACTGTGCTCCCAAGATACTCCAAGATACTCACTTCCATGTATTTATTTTTGTGGAACAAATTATATATAGTATACATACACTGTATATTGTACTTTCACTTACCTATAATGTCAACTATATGGAGTTTCAGCTTCTGTTGCAGGGTATTCAGGGCTGCTGAAAGGGAGCCTTGGGAAGACGACATTTTTATATTCTGTTTCACATCATTGGAAAGGGACAACCACAGCTTCCCAAAGTCTTCTGTAGTCATTTCCATTGGCCTGAAAAGAAGATCACAACATATCTTGGCAAAATGAGATACAAAAGTCAGAATATATTTGATCACCAAAAAAATTAAATCTGGAAGCGACTGGACAATAGAACAAGCAATAAACAAATTCATATTAGTTTAAACAAACTGCTTCTCTTTCCATCTTAACATTTTTAAAAAGTTTCTATTCCTTGCTTTAGATTTCTAAATTTTAAAAAATAATAAATATATGGATTTCACTTCAACGAGAAAAGTCTGTTGGAAAAAGGACACTTGCCTTCTCTACTCCCAAAATAAATGCAGTGTTCAAAAATTAAATGAATGAGCTTTCTTCTTCCTCTGCAAAAGTTGTCAGGCTTTTCATATCATGTTCTGGTCTCTGCACTCAAATCGCTTGTTTCAGTTTGACAGGTTTGCATTATGCCATATTTTAAAACAGCATGCCCTTCTGTTCACTCAGTTCTCAGTCTCCTCAAAAACACATTCTGTAGTTCAAGGCTATTCTAACCTGCAGCTACTGTCAGTATTCTCACTGGATTTGTACTTCTTGCTGGAACTTTGCCCCTTTTATGGAAGTGTAAAATAACCCTTTATTATCTTTAACAGTAATCTCAGATTAAAACTAGCTGCTCAAGAAGAAGCCTTATAGTTTCATAGTCATTACCCGAATCATCCTACCCTTGTCTAATGCTGAGTTGAATACAAGTGCTTTTAAAAACTGCAGCTTTTTTATTTACCTGATGAAGTCCATCAACGATAAAATTACTGAAAATTCAAGATGAGTTTCCACCTCTGACTGGTAATTAACAGAGCCAGAGAGAATTTCCTGTGTACAGATTTTGTCCATCCTCACACATTTCTGGCAATGTTCCAAACTTTGAGCTTCAACGACAGGAAACTGGTAGGTAGGACTCTCCAAAATCTGTATGGTGTTTTAAAAGGAATACAGAGCCTAAGTCTTGCTGTCAAGTGATTAAGATACAGGTATAAAATCATGTGTTTTATTTCAGTTGATTTTTCTTGGACTATTTGACAAGTGAACACAACTACCATTTCTCAGCCCTCACAAAGGGCAAATCAATCATTAACAGCTACAAGCATTCTATGAGAAGTGAAACAGTGGTGGAATTCATCTCTGACACTTGGCTTCCCCCACCTCCGAATAACTGCACCAAGAACCTGAATTCTGTAGTTCAGTCCCAAAACAAACTTATATACCAGCAAGAAGCATTACAACATACTTTTAGCATATAGCTTGAGGGAAGAAGTTGAGAAATCATCCCTAATAAAAAGGGTAATTTCAAGATTACTCAGCAGTCCCCAGCCTCTCCAAACAAACTAGTAACATAGATTCTATCCATGGTAGTGGTCTGTGTGGGAACTGAAGTGAATTACAAGATAAAACTAGCCATGAGATGCTCGCTTCCTGTCAATGGCAGGTTTGATTCAAGTCAGAAATGGAAAGGAAGGAGATTCCATAATCGAGGATAAAAAAGGTTAAATCCCAGATGTAGCTAATGCAAAAAAAATAAACTGACCAACTTCTCTGCACCAACAACTGAATGCATGAGAATGAAATATGACTGGTACCTTTAGGCAAAAAAAAATTGAAGCAAGCCTACATATAATTTATGTCAGAGAAGCAACTGCATCATGTTTGCCTATCAGGTAAATACAAGCAACTGCACAAGCCCTATAGTCCCATCCAGACAAAAAACCCCAAAGCTACACAGTGATTTCTTTAGTAACTCAAGTCATACCACTCTGAGTACAACTGGTTAGGTTTACGCTCAGTCTTTGCACTCAGAAGTGAAAAATCACACTTACATGGGGGCAAGCATTGGAAACAAAACCAAGGTGAATCAAAGAAGTGAGATGCTAACTTTTATACCAAATAACACTAAGTTTATATTGAGATTTCTTTCACTGCCCTTTAGAATGTGTGTAACAGCTGTAACCACAGGTTTTAAGGAAATACTTTGGAAAAAGGAATGACTATTACATTAAACCAAACACTGCACAGTGAAATGCAAGTAAAGAGCAAGACGTTCCATGTGACTTTGAAATACAATGGAAACAAAGTTTCTTACCTGAAAGTGTTCTGTTTCTTCAAACACTAAGTTCACAGCATTAAGTGCAGAAGGGGTTTTATTGGAAACTAAAACAGTGAGCAACAGAGAGTCATCTGTCCACACCTTACATAAATACAGAGCTAAGGCGTCACTCTGACAAAGTTCCACTACCTCAGAGTGAGGACGCTCTTCAAGTTCTTCTGGTAAGGAAGGGACCAAGGGTGTTTTGCTGGTACTTTCATATTGAGCACTTGGAGAAGGCTGAAAAATTTCAATACTACTATCAGCAAACAAAGATGACTGTGATAGCCTATTATCTCTAAGTCTGTCATCCAGCACAGATTTTTTAAGGGACTGAGGTGTTTCAAATGCTAAATTATCTTCTACAATATCTGAAGAACACAGAGAGGCTTTTCTTAACCTTGTGTGTGTACTTTCCTCAGAATCTTCTGTGTTAATAGATAATGTATCAAGTAAGGGTTCAAAATCTGAAGCAGAACTATTTTTGAAGTCTGATGCCTCTTCACTATGTAGAGTTTCATTTATCTTTGATTTCCTTTTGAACTTCTGAGTAGCTGTGTCTGCTTTCCCCATCTGAAAAAAAAAAAAAAAAGAAAAATGGGTTGAGAAGTTTCTAGCAACCAGTTCTATTACTGTTAACACAATGAAATAGTGAGCAAGGACCAAGGAAGCAATACAGATGACAAATACAAATAGGTTTCAGACATTTTAATGGACCCAGGCTTCTTTTGTATTTCTTACAGAGTACTGAATTAGCTCATAATGCAAGAATGACTCTCAGTTCTCTTAAACTAAAAGCTCTTATTAAAAACTAAGAACAGGCAAACAGTTTCCGGTTAACCAGTGATAAGTGCCAAGATTTGAGCTGACTAATATGATACTAGTCTTAAAAAGATTACCTAATAGTCAACCATTATGTTCCAGATATTAGCATACATAAATTAAAAATGGTCTTGACAGAGTGTCAAGCTCTATCTCTGGTTTTACTGCCAAATGAATGGTAACAGCTCTGCTAAGCTGGATCAAGGAATAGTTGTTCAGGAAAACTGACTTAAACTTGAAGCACAACAGGTAAACAGAAGGAAGTTCTAGTTACCAAATCAGATCTGCTCCAGATGCTGCTTCATCAAGTAATATCCAAGTTGTTTCATGTTCTTAACAAATTATCAGATTGCAAAGTAATTTTCAATAGTTTTTAGTTACTTGGAAAGGGGTTGTCTTATCACTTATTTGATCTTCTTTTGCATACAAATATTTGTAATTTTAAATAAGACTATATGTAAACTTTAAATTGTTAAGTCTCAAAAGAGCCACTTACCAGGCTGACACCAGCACTTGATCCTAGCCCAACAAACAAAAATGATGCTAACTGCTGCTTCTCTTTGTCTTCCTCAGTGAGGCTGGCACCTTGATCAGACCTCAATGCTGGAGGATCACCTGCCTGTCCTGCTAATAAGCTGTCACAAGAAACTGTTTGTGGCTCATTTTCTTTCCCTGCTTTGCTTTCTTTCTTTGGCAGATAACCTTCTTTCCCCCACAGCTTGCGGACTCCCTCAAGTTTCAGGGTATTTGTCCTGAAAGGGCAAACAAAACAAAGCAGGATCGGCCATATGAACACCATGTTCGTAAAAACATGCCAATAATCAAACACCATTCACAGCTTTGGTACTTTGATAGGCACAGTGAGCAGTGAAATACAAATGAACACTTGGATCTGCATAAAGTTTATGCTAGTAATGTTACACTACTTTTAAAATATCCCACAAATGTAAGCTTGGACTAGGCTAGATAGTAGTTATGTACAGACCGATATTAATCAGCATTAAACACCTGCAGCCAGTGCTAGACTCCATTTGCAATCTACAGCCAGAGTTTCAGATGACATTTATAACATGTTTGAGTAATTTTTTAAAAAGTGAATACAAGCAACACAGTATCTACCTTTCCCCCCAAGAGAGAGGTTCTGAGAAGACATTTTCCCAGAAAGATTTGGAAAGATTTCCTGCATACCAGTTTACAGGAATATGAATGCATTTATTAATTTGCATGAATCTATGGGTATGGAATTAATTTGCAGTGTTCTAAAACTTAAGGAGCATCATACACTGCAAATCTTAGCCTCACTTTTAGCTAAAAAAGTTTCTTTAAAAGGCACATTATTGTATTCCTACTAAAAGCAAGTGTAACCTGTAAGGAGGATGACAGAGAAAAAATACTTAATAATGTAATCATCAAGTAATCCTGTCCCCATTTTACTGCATCAACTATCACCTAATTTGTAGTCTGTAAAGAAAGTGGAAAGAGTCTGACCACATTAGCTTTTTTTCCTAATTATTACAAAGATGCCACCACCTGAATCTCTTCTTACATGACAGAGGTTTCCAAGTTCAACTGCATTCTTTCTAGTTCCATGTAATGAACCAGCAAAGACATGATACTGACAATAAACCGAAGCTTAAATGTGCTCCATTTCAAACACAAATTAACTCACTCTTTGTGCCCTGTCTCAGCACTATTACCAGATGTGTCAGAACCAAAAGATAAACCAGTGGGGGACTGTCTGCCGGTGACACCAGAGGAGGACACACTTGAAGCAAAGGACAATCCATAAGGTTCAAAATTCAGAGCTGCAAGACAGAAAATCTTAAAATTACAATGAGGCACAAAAAAAAAATTAAGAAAGAAGTCTATTTTCTGAAAACAGATATCCCTGTACTGCTGGACTTCTCAGGCTTTCAACTTTAATAATCCCCCTAAATTTCAAATCCTATAGACCAGCAGAGATTATAAGAAAACTTTCTCCCCTGCAGAGCAACAATCTATATATATAAGCCAGACAGATGCGGAACTAAAATCTAAGTTGAACTGAGTTCTTGTCTACAGACAAAAGATGTACTAAGATACTATTACTTTAAGAAAATATATTAACTCTACACTTAAATTGTTCATACTTTTGAGGTGATTTACCAACTATTAGATAAATGAAGTAAACTTTCACCTTTTTCCTGAGAAAGTTTTTCCTCTTGTCTCTGGTGATGAGGCTTATATGGTGCTGCACCACGACCAAGTCCTTCAGCCACAAACCCATCCAGAAAAGATAAGGAAGCATCTACCTACACAGAATTAAAAGGAGTGAAAAGGCAATAAAAGTATTTGCTATACATGAACATAATGCAGAATATTGTGTCTTATCAGCAAATCAGGATCTTCAGCTTCACATCCCCCACAGCTACCAGCAGAGCTGCTCTATTAACAGAAATCATAAAGCACTTATGTTGAAACAGACGCTGAGCTAGAGATTTGTAACTTAACTCCTCCAATATTGACTTGTTATATCAATTTAAAAAACAAGAAAAAAAGGGGGAAAAAATGGCTGAGTTGAATCTCCCAAAAATGGTTGATCCTGCCACTATACAAGAATACTGAATTCAAACAAACCCTCTCAAAACTTCAGCAATATCAATAGTCTTTTCCATCATTTACTGTGGAAATTTCATGGTCAAGATCAGTAGTTTCTAAATAGCAGTCAAACCCTGTGAGTTAAAAAGCAGTATCATATCATTGAAGCAGGCCTACCATGTTTTTAAAAACAACAAAAGACAACTAAAAATAAACCAGTGTATGAAATTATAATTTTGTTAAAAGCTACTCCAACTTACTTAAGTCAACACTACGGTTCTTTATCTTTCTGTATAGAACATTATGATTCATCACATATGCCTGAAAAAGTGTGTTTCTAAAAACTCACTTTAAGTAAACTTGCACCAGTGAGAACTGCAAATATTATTCATTTTGAAAACACTTTTTTTTACCAAAATATTCAACGCCCTAAACTATAAAGAGGTTCATGAAAAACAAACATTGCAGCTATCTTACCACCATGTCATTGCAACTGGCATCAAATGGAAGCAAATTTTTCATCAGTGCTTTGTCTTCATACATATGTTTCAATTCAAAGGCATATTGTCGGATGCAGGTATCTAGAGAGCTGCTAAATTCTTGGATTAGTTTGTCAACTGTTTTTGAACAGGAGGTATGTGATGCTATCTTGGTGACTGCAGCCATTATCCACGCTTTAGTTTCAGAAGTAACATAAGTCTTCTTCAGCAGGCCATGTAGTTTTGTCAAAAAAACTTCTGGATCAACTTCTGTAACAAGACTGAAATATTCTCCCAACACCTATTCACAAAGAACAGACAAAATGTACACAAAAAGTCACACTGAGCAGTTCTTTCAGTTTTGAAATTAGATTATACTACTAAATAACAGTAATACGCACCTCACATTCAAGAAATTAAACATTTTCTGAATTATTTCTTGACCATTTTGTGTTTTAAACGTCAAAGACTTGAAGCTATCTGTGTTTACCTCAACAGACTCCAAATTTTAGCTTCTTAAACATCCCATAGCTGCCTTGGAAAGAAAGCTAAACATAACTAGGCCCTGACAAAACACAATTTGCTCATACTGCAGCCTCTCCCTTGGGTGGGAGCTGAAGCTTAGCCAGGTACCAAATACCAGCACAGCACCTGGCCAGTCATTTGCAAGGCTAAAAATGTGTTTCACAACCACACCTGGCCTAATTCTGATGAAGACAAGGGCTCTCAACATACAGTCACATCCAGGTGGCTGCTAAGCCATTCCAAGAGTCACCTGCCTTAAAGGGAGCAAGTCAGCTTTTCTACAACCTACAAGTAGGCCTTGGTCACCCAAAGGTCACTAAAACAGATTTCAGTATATCAGCTTGATTTCAAATAAAAAAAAAACCACTAAAAATACAAGTCTAGTAAGTATTTATTGAAACCATCACCATCTTTGACTGTTTCCTCATATCTGTGTATTGGATTTTGACCATGTGTCTCTACCTTACCCAACTCATAACTTGAAGGAATTTCTGTGGATACAACACATCTTCCTCCCCAAGTAATGATAAATAAGACTGTACTGCATACATCCGTAGCTGATGATCTTCCTTTCCATCATCAAATCCTAGATAGGAAAACAATACATCATTTCCATGAAACAAAAATAACATGTCCTACCAAATATTTTAAAGTACATTTTCAGAAAAAAACCCAAAGATTATTAAGGAACATGTCTAATTCTTCAGAACATTCAGGGAGTTGCTCACCTTCAGCCAACAGCCTCAGAAAGTTGTTTGGGATATCAGGATGCACAACATCCCCTCCAAGAGAAAACACAGCATTCATTGTCTGGATGAACCACTCATTGTTAGGGGCATATGTGTCCAGATGTTAAGGAATGAAGTGCTAAGGCATAACTTTTTTTCCTTACTTGGTGTGTTTCCTAAGGAACACCCATCTTAAATTCCTCAATAAGCTGTTAGAAAGCATGTCCTGTAAATTTCATAGAAACTGATGGTCAGGTAGAGAAGTCTTAACTTACTGCCCTGTTGAAAAAGTTGTTAGGTCGACCTCACACAGTAGGAACAGACACATTCACGTATGTCCTGCTCTGTTTTAAGTTCACACTTGTCCTGTGCTAGGCTACCAGCAGAACCTTTTGAGTTTGTTTACCCATTACTTGATCAATGATAGAAAAGTTACTTTCAGCAGTGCTTTGATTTGCAAATTTTATGAAAATAAACATTTTGAAGCACTTCACAGAAAGCATAATTTTTTTTAATACATTTACAATTTTTTTAATATATTTAAAATTTTATCAGCCTTTGCTAACTTTGAAAGTTAGCTTCTGCCTTCCCTCAAACAAGTCCTGAAAATACAGAAATTTTCAACAGTATAGAAAAGTTAATATTATTGTCTTACTTTTGCATCCTGCAGGACAACATAGCCTTTTTTTGGTACACTACTCCATGCCAAGCAGTGTACAAATAGGGATGGTAAAGCAGGGTTCTGCTAAAAAGAGCTCATAACTCAAATTATCAGACAGAAATGCACACACAAAATCATGCAATGGCAGGTCTAATAGTAATGTCCACCATATGCCAAAGCCCTAAACATCACTTCTATTTTTTCTGCATTGTTAAAGAATCTTTTCTTTATTTCTATCAAAGTGTGTTATTCTTGAAATCCATACACCAGTGAAGAGTTCTCTCATAGGAGATCATTTCCACAATTACAGAATAGCACTCCCTCCTGCAGTAGTGTAAGACTTCCAAGTTTAAATTCAAAAACACAAGGTTTTAATGCTAAGCGCCAAGGCCAAAATAAAGTATTTTGAGTGTAATTACTTTCTCTCAGTGAAATACAAAAAGTAGAGTAGTCATTTTTGGATGTGTTTTCTTTTGCTTACTTTTTTTTTTGCATTTGAAAGAGTGGAAAGAACAGTTGTAATACTTCCTATTTCAAAAGATCATGAAAGATGCTTTGAAAGGTAAAAATGCTACATTTGCCTGAGCTCTGACTTCAGAGCTTCAGAAAAATAAAAGGATATTTCTCAGCTAGTTCTGAAAAACAAAAGGATATTTCTCAGCTAGTTCTGCTACTTTGGCAACTAAGTTGATGATAGTATATTCTTCTTTACTTTCTTTTAAGTAGTCAAGCATCTTCTGAACTATGACAATCACATTCTGTCCATTTGTAATCCTATAGAGAAGCTCTAAAGTCTGAAAGAGAAACAAAAAAAAATTAATTGGTTCTGATGACTCAAAAAAAGGAAGCAGCCAAACAGCAGCATTAGTGTGATGCCAATTGAGCAACTATCTTTATTTAGCAAGTCTAAACTAAATACACTGCTTATCTACACAGCTTGTCATATTAATACTGTTTTAACGGCTCTCTCACAATAACAAAGATAATACACCTTTTACACTACTAATTTGAAAAACCTATCACCTAAAAGTTAACATCGTTGTTGACTTTTAGACATTCACTCACCTCCCTTTTAATAATGGGATCTGGATGGTCCAGACATTCAATTATTGTCATCTGGTGCTGAAGGGCCAGGTTAGGATCCTGCTGGATAACATAGGTCAGAGCCTTTAAACCTAGAAGTGATTGCAAGTGATATAAGACAATGCACGCTACTATGGCCACATTAAAAACAGCAAAATGAAATCCAACATCCTTACCTAAGTATTTCAAATTAATTTTGGGTGACAAAACAAATTTTCCAATGCACTTGGCAGCTTTTTCAAGTAGTTCAGATTTGGGATAAATTGTATAAATTGTTTGGACACATTCAAACAAGATGGCTGTGGGGGGGAAGACACAAAATTAGTGTATTAAATACTTCCAGAATTCAAAAATTTTTAACAAACAAACAAACAGGCTCGAGGAACTGCAGTGCTGTCTCATCCCCACTGAACAGAACCACAAGTCCCCAGTGACATAAGGAAAACCAGCATAAAAGTCTATCTCCTTTTGTATATACGTATTTTTCTTAGCCCTTGGCGCTGTGCATGCAACTTTCTCTCCTTACAATTCTTTCAACCTTGAAGTCTCCTATAGTTACTCAAGGCACTGGACTGGGACAGTCTTCAGAAAGCCAATGGGCAAGTATAAAAGATGTGAGAAAAAGTATTTTTCAGTAATTCATACAATGTCTTTTCGAACAAGAGCCAAAATCATCCCAAGAACATTCTTGTTAAAAAAAACACCCCAAAACCAACACAGAACAAACAAAAAACACCAAAAACTTTGCAGAGTTGAGATAAATTTAAAAGTAAACTGAACAACACACAAAAAATAATTAATTCTTTGCGGCAACAATCTGGGCAAAGACTCAGACCAGGTTAGTCTCCCAAGTTAATTAGGGCTTAAAATTGTGATGTAATTTTCAGTTGTTCTTGTAATTCAGTAACTGAACTGTCCAACAAACAACACCCTACCCTTTTAAGCACTGCAAAACTAAATCTGAGGAAGACTGGCATATGAGTTAACTCAACAGAAAGAAGAACATGCAATAATCAGTGACTTCATATAAGAAGGAGTAATCACTCAGAATTACATTTTCTTTTGTCTGGATCATCAAACAGTTTTACAAAATGCTTATCATAGGTGAACAAAAATACATACCTAAATCCTATGTCCTTGTACAAATCATAATGAACTGCCCACTTTGCCCCTTAAGTGCTTAAACAAACTTAATGTTTAACTCTTAGCAAGTGCAAATTGTCTGTATTACAAGGCAACACACCTCCCAATATCTTGTAAGTTCTTGCCTAAAGAATAGAAGCAGTAAACTGAATACTCTAAATGTTTGACAGATGCTTCATCACTTATTATTTACTAAAAGAGAATACTTCCCCAAAGTTCCCCTTTTTGGGGGAAGTAAAGCTAGCACAAGGCATTACAATACAAGTATCAAATAGGTGTTGGACACATCAACAGCTTTGGACACATCTACAGCTTTGAGTCATGTTTGTTGTTTTTTGGGTTTTTTAACCCCTCAGTGGTGTTTTAAGAAAGTCTCAGTTTTCTTTTCATTCCATTACCATGGGGACTTTGGCACATCTGTGGGGCTTTAACAATAAAACAATGGGGGTGTCAGGTTTTTTAAACAGTGAAATAGCTCTTAATGTAGGGTTGTAGAGCATCAGATTTGGGAGTTCGGAGAGGTATTAAGACCTGGGGAGGAGGTGAGAACAGAAAAAAACAAATAAATTGCTCAAATTTTTAGTAGAAGAAGTTTTTAAGTAGAAAAAAAACAGTGCAATTATTCCTCTTTCTTTGCTCTATAAACAAAACCAGCTTTCTCTACTGAGAAGATAATGAACTTCTACTGTTTTAGAAATTTTCCACTGAGATGTGTGCCAAAACCATATTTTCACAGGCAGCACTACCACTGAACTCTGAAGGGGTAATGTTTATTAACAGTGCCTAGAAGAAAAGCCCCACATGGCTGCAAAGAATAACACTGTCGCTCTTGCACAGCATTCACTGCCTTTCTCAGGGCATTGAAAAGAAGGTCTAAGCATTCCTAATAAACAAAATTGTATCAGTAGGATTTGCTTTTATTGTTTATTTCAACTTAAGCAATGTCTAATAAGAGCTTTCATGAAGAAGATGACTTTCTGTATTTAACAGCAAGGCCAATGCAAACATAGTATAAAAGCTTGTGATTCAGAATTAATTCCCTGTATAAAAAAAAATGGTTTATTTTATTTTAAAAATTGCACTGGACAGCAATGTATCACTTGTTCTACTATGTACCAGCTGGACATTTAAGAATATTATTTTGAAAATAATTAGATTTTTCTAAAGTACACTGTAAGTATTTTAGCACAATCAACTACTAAAAATTTTCGACTCTTTCGAAGACTGATAATTACATAAAACAGCCTCACCCACCATATGTAATATTATGATTTATCTCTGCTCTTCTTAAAGATTCATCTAGAACATCATATATCAATTCACTTGTCCTGTTGAAGAAAAAAAATATTTTAAATTAATTGCAGCACTAATAAGCATGTGGTCTTATTTTGCCAAACATTTCAAACACCAGTATTGAAGTTGTAACATTATTCATATCCAAAGTAACAAGGAGGAGCTCTATAAATGCTCCTAAATGGCACGTAACAAGATGTTTACAGCTTTCAAAAGAAACATTTACCATATCATAAGAATAAAAACACTTCCCACTCTGTCTGTATAAACAAAAAGATCAATAGGAAAAAGATTATAGACAACTAGGCCCTAATAAAACAAGAGTGCTTTTTAAAATAGTTTTACTCTGGATTTTCACACAGTTATTTGGTAACCTTGCAATAGAAGTACTAGTAGAAATATATTTTAAGCATATTCCACAATCAATTGTTTAGCCAATCCAGAAACGAATAAATGAATTTTGCAGATGTTAATCCGCTCACTGTCTTAGTTAATAACAAATGTATAAGAAGCTCAACACTGAAATCCTCTTAAAAAACAACCAACCAAACCAGAAAGCTATCTATGAGGTTCAGGCTGTGACTGTACTCTTTGTACTTTCAAATTATTAATTACAGAGAAAGACCTGGTTACCTTGGATCATCTTTTCCTAACAGCCCCAATATTCTTAAAAGCTGAATTTGTAACCATGGTGCTGGCACACTGTGATAGTTGAAGTCAGAAGAGAGCTTTCCTCCCACCACCTGCTTTAGGATGGTTACAAAACTCCCAGTCAAGTCCTTGTATCCAGACAAGTTTTCCTACATAATGAAAACCAAATACAATTCAGTTTGATACAGCAACTCAAAAGTAAAAGTAATACAAAACTTGGGTAAGATCAAAATGTCTACACTGATGGTTCTACTTCTTGAAAACAAAATTCTACACTCATTCCCCAACACCCATAAGCTCTTCACTTCAAGCCTATGCCCTTTCCTCACACATTTGGAAAGGGAGCAGATGTATCTTACATTTACAAGCAAATTTCATCAAACCCTTAAGCACACTGTAGAGCTTGGATCCTCTAGCTAAGGCTCCAACAATGCTGAGAATTCAGATCATGCACAAAGTGAATCTGTCAAGCTAAAAAGAGAGCTAGCATAAACAAACATAACACAGATACCCATGATCGCATAAATTAACTTTTCTGATGATTACAAGTTTTTTTCTGCTAAACTTCTGTACAGCACTCTCTGTATTTAAAATAAAAAATAAATAAAAAATCTCCCAGGTTCAGTTGTGCTTCCAATTCTTTGCCTACCTTAATCATTTGAAGGTAAATATGCAGAGAAGCAGCCATGACTCCAGCATCCCTGTCGCATAAGGCTTTCCGGAATTTATCATGAATGTGCTGAACTTGGTTAGGAGCAATGAGATAGAATTTATATAAAGCTTGAACAGCTTTTCTTCGGATAATTTCCCTGAAATGAGATTTACACATAAAATGAACCTGCTTGTGTATTTTAAGTACCTGACTTCACAAAATAACTTGCACTTTTTATTTCTAGAGCACTGCAAAATCAAGTGGCCAGCCATCAGAACATCATGGTTTGGAGAGGGATGAAAACCCATATTTTACATATTTGGTAACAAATGGCATCTAGGTGAGGAAGTTCCAAAGCAAACTTTAAAGCCTAATAAGGCTTGATGCCAGATTGATGATTCAAAAGAATGGCAACCAAATAAACCATAAAATAGACCCTGACTAATCTTTTGTGATGGTACGTGCAGCTCCAAAAAATACTTGTCTAGAAGTTACTGAGTCAGTTAATTCTACAGTTCCCTTTCTCATCAACAATTACGAGTATTATCCTCTGAATCTTAGTTTATATTATCCCATATACTCCTCTGAATCTTAGTTTATATTATCCCATATACAAACAATTCAAGGGTATTTGTATCTGTAGATACACTTTTGTCAAAGTTTCTATAAAGAGCTTTATTAAGAAAAAGTATCAGTAAAGTTCAAGGATCCTAATCTGTTTCTCCATCTACTCTACAAACATTTCTTCATTCCCATTTGCTAAAAGGAGTCCAGGAGATAAATTCAATCACATTTACCTATGAAAACAAATAATAGTCATCCAATACTCATCAAAGCTGCAAATAAACAAGACAAGAATCCAAGAGAAAAAATGAGGAGGAAAAATTTCTAAAGGCAATGATTAGAAAGACCAACTCAGAGAGGACACACCAGTTTCCTAAAACTACCTACAAAATTAAATTATTCAACCATACAAGGCTGTTTGAAATTCTGTAAATGAATACATACTTAGAATGCTGAAGCTTGTCTTCTATTAGGGGAAGAACAGCTGGAATCATCTCCCGTGGAAAGATCTGGCTGACAACAGTTAATGCCATGCAGACCTCTACTAGATTAGTGCTCTGTAAGTCCTGTTACAATCATTGAAATAAGACAGTTTTGACTTAGACTTTTAAATTTCATACAGACATACCCCAAATCTTCCCCAAGCAAGCTGGATCTAGCCCACCTATACAGCCAGCATCCTGCTGTCTGTTCGTGTTCGAGACGTGTCAGCTCTCACTGAGCTCACTAAGTTTTCTTGTCTCATACAGGAAGAGAGAACAGGCACCTCCTCACACGTGTTGTAGAGATACATTCATATTTTACATGTACACAAGATTAATGCATGGAGCTACAATCAATTTTTGTTTACTTAAATAGTTGAATGATTGCAAAAATATATTGAATCCCCAGTTGGATCAGGGGAATGAGTCATTCTCACAGAATTTAACAGTATCCTCTCCAGTGCCTTTGATCTAGCCTAAAGAATTAAAAAAAAAAAAAGAATAAACCAAACTCAATAATAAGATAAAGCTCTGTTCAACCAGACCTTCTTCCCCATCAGTTCATCACTTGGCACATGGGAACAGCCTCTCCTGTGCCTTTAAGATTTTCCTTCTTTTTTTACCTCCATAAACACTGTACCTTCACAACTGTATTCACAAGTAGAAGTAGCAGTTCATGATTTTCATGTAGAAAGAGAGAAACTGCCAAGTAACCTATAAAAGAAACCAGCCTCCATTACTACTTTCAAACAATAAGCAAACTGGAGATAGAAAACTTATGATTACAATACAGGAGTTAAACGATTATGAAAACTCAACAAAAAAACACCAGCTGGATAACAGTTGCTCAGGTTTTAAATATCTAGACCTTCTTTTATTTCCAGGCAAACCAGTATATTTAAGTTGCAGTAAAGCTCAACAAAAAACAGCTAAGAATTCTTAAGTTATGAAAAATAAGAGACATTACAATACTGTTATAGCTAAAGAGCAGTCAAGAGCATCATGAGAAATTGCTACCTGGAAAACCAGTATCTCCTCTGCACAGAGCAAAGTATATTACTTTTAGACTACACAAGTGCACTTCCGTATGTTTCTCTTTTTTTTTCAAATAATACAACTTCTTTTCAAATAAATTTTTATATTCAAGTTGGAATACAGAAGAGTAAATCCACCATGCCATGGCAAAAACTTCCTTATAATTTCTTAACAAGGAGGAAATGACTCCATAACACCAGAACAAAAAGCTGCTAGAAAGCTTTTTCTTCAAGACCCCTCTTCCTTTTAAATGAAGGGACTTAAGTGGAGTGGTAGGGAGAGTGTGCCATATCTGTCCTACAAAGATAGACCTTAAAGAATTCTTGGTTCATTCAGGGTTTAAGGATCAAAATTAACAACCTGGATATGAGTAATTGTGTTGTCTGCTCTATCAGATTGATCCACCTGCTAATTAACCCACGGCTGTGACCAGCTTAGCACAGACACAAAACCAGAACTCACTCTCATGAATTGAGGCTCACATTGCATAAACAAGTAGCCCCTCTTGACCAGCTCAGCTGGCAATTCCTCAACACAAACTCTGGTATACTGCACCAAGAACTGACAAGATCATCCTCATGGATCACATATAATTGCAGAACAACAAAAAAAGAAACCAAACCCCCGCCACAGACTCTTGATAACATCCTTTTACTAGACCAAAGCTTAAGAGCACTTTTTGTCCAGAGAACTCTAAACCATCTACATAAAAAAAAAAAAAAAGCTGCTTTACCAAATCCTTCTCAAAAAGCACGCCCTAAAATGGAAAGGTCTCAAACCTATTAACAACAAGACACACTGGCTCTTGACACTTAGAAAAGTCACAAAGTTTTCTTCAAAACAGCTGACCACCTGCCCTCCCAGGTTTGGTGAAGATAAAATTTCTTTCTCATTCCCTACCAGAGCATCTGTACACTGGCTTTCATTGCTCAGGGAAAAGCTTTAATTCACCACCTGCAATGCATTCTCTCAGAAACTCCAATACTTGAGTGGATGATCCAAATGAAATTCAAAGAAAGGATATCAAACAAGCATATCTCGCAAGACACTGCCTTCCTTCTATGTATGCAGACATGGTATTGCTTGGAGTTAAACCATTTTCTCTGCAAACAAGAAATATCTTCACTACGCAGTTGAATTAGCAACTGCAAGGAAATTCTCCAATGAGACAGGCTGAAAGACACTTCAAACTCAACCTACTAGAAACAAGTTGATAGCCACACTGGCAGGCAAGGAAATCACAACAGCATGAAATTTCAAACAAACCTCAACTTGCTTTCAGATTTCCTCAGGAACTTCTGCCTATATGCAATAAGGATCTCCCTATTTGCCTCATTCCTACAACCATTTGTGAAGTAAAAGAAAAAATCCTACAAGCACCAAGACAGAAAATGTGCCTGGCAGATGTCTGCTATCACTATCTTTGTCTAATCTTGTATGATAGTACTTGAAAGAAACACCCAGGTCCAGACAGAAATTCATTTTCTGCTTGATGTGTTTAACAAACATTCTCTTCAATTATTTGTTTACTGGTGCTGGAATTCAAAACAATGAAAAAAAGTGATTTTAAGTTCATTTCCCCTGCCTTCTGTGCTTCAAGCACATACAGAGCACCATGGAAACTAAGGATCTAGCTAATTTCAAAGAGACCACAAAGCAAGACCCAAGAAAGTAGGAAACATTTTAAGTCAGTTTTATTTTTACATTAATTATAAATCCTGGGAATCTTTAAAAACAGAGTTTAAGAACATTATTAAGGCTATAGCTCCATGCACATACCAACTCTTTTCTCCAAAAGATTTCCTTGCTGTGCAAGCTTGATTGCATGGATATATCCGAAGGAAGACTCGTACCCCAGCATTTCACAGTAGATAAGTCTCACCATACATTCTTTCATCAGTCTCTGAAATACCAAAAATAAATTATTGAGAATTTTAAGTCAGCCATGTTTTATGCTCTTCTTCACTACTCTAATGAAGCAGAGAACTTAATCTGACAGAAGCAATGTCCATTCACACATTTTTTCTAACATCAGTGTATTTCTGATTTTTCTTTGCTGCAAACCTCTTCTGCAAATCAGTATTCATTTCTGCTATAAAGGCAGAACTCCACATATATGACCCTTAAAAAAATTATTTTGATTAGCATGTATGTGATCAACAGTAGATTAACTATGACCAACATAAAAAATACGAATTACCAGAAGCATTCAGATGATCACACCATTAACGCAGATCACTTTTTACCAATTGCTACCCTGACCCAGGATGGTTTCTCACTATGTACAAGATAAAACTCGATTATTCCCTTGAAAAATTCTCCTGCATGGGGCTGAGATAGGCATTAACTAACTCAAATCAGAATGTATCACCTCCTGCAACTCAGACACAACAGTGCATACAACAAAGCACAGCCTCTTGCAGAGCACAAACTAAGTGTAAGAACGTCAGTCTGCAAACATTACTTGATCGAAGCAGTTCACCTGCTTTATTTCAGAAACTACAAAATGACAGATCCTCAGTGCCATACTGTGACAGCCTATTCACATCAAACAGAATCACAGCGTCCTCACTACTTTAACTGTGCTGCAAAACCACATGTATTGGTACCTTTTAATGCATAATGCAAATAACCCGTACATCCGCCTGGCAAAGAGTGAGAGCACTGANACATGTATTGGTACCTTTTAATGCTGATGGTTAAAGACTCATAATGCAGATAACCACCATCCACCTGGCAAAGAGTGAGAGCACTGCTGCTCTCCACCTCTGGTGTGCTACCACAGCCTACAATGACCACTAACAGGACTTACAAGCGTTGTGGTGGGGGCTGAAACTGTTGCTTTCAAGCTGGTTAGTTCCTGCTGGATTAATTTTTCTTCTTCCTAGAAGAGAGAGTTTTAATCTCGCACGGATTTCGCAGGCGTAACAAGAGCCAGCGAAGGCATGTTAACAGCGTCCCACACTGCTCCCAGACCCGGGGGCTGCTCATGCACAGCCCGGACCGTGCCCACAGCGCAGCACAACCACGAACACGCGTGGAAAATGCTTATCGGGGGTTCCGAGCTCAGCGAGCTCCAGCCCAGCCCCGGGACCCCCAGCCCGGCCCAGCTCAGCCCGCGGTGGGAGAGCAGCGCAGCTCGGCGCGGCCCCCGCGGCCCGTACGTGCTTGGAGGTGAGCGCCGTGATGCTCCGGATGAGGCTCCCGAGCCGGGAGGAGCCCGACACCCTGGCGGGGCCGCCGGCACCGCCCGGGCCGGCACCTGGGTCGTGCTGCCCCAGCAGCCCGGGCAGGGCGCTCAGAGTCCGCTCCACCACGTCGCTCATGCCGGACCCACCGCCCCGGAAGAGACGGGCCCGGACGGCCCTTTCCGGGGCAGGGGCGGGAGGCGGAGCCGGGACCGGAGAGGAGGGGAGGAGGATCGGCGGGAGGAGGAACCGTGAGGGGACGGGACGGGAGGCGGATCGGAAGGAGGAGGAACCGTGAGGAGGAGCCGTGAGGGGACGGGACNGGAAGCCCTGTTGGCAGCCACGGAACAAAGACCTCTCAGGGTAGATTTCGAAAGAGGAGCTTTATCACAGAATCAGTGAGGGTGGAAAAGACCTCTAAGGTCGTCGAGTGCGGTCTGGGACTGAACAACTCGGTGCCAGTTAGACCGAGCCGCGTCCAGTCTTTGGGGTCTCCGCCGCCGCCCTCCGCGGCGCGTTCCAGTGTCTGAGTATCAGGAAGGAATTTTTTACAGAGTAATCAGGGATTGGAATGGCCTGCCCAGAGAGGTGGTGGATTCACCGTCCCTGGAGGTTTTTAA
>VWZG01000390.1:2817241-2920221 GCA_013396735.1 Grallaria varia | reverse complement strand
GGGGACGGGAGGAGGATCGGCGGGAGGCGGAGCCGTGAGGGAACGAGGATGGGCGGGAGGAGGAACCCTGAGGGGTCGGAGGCGGACCGGAGGGAGGCGGAGCCGTGAGGGGGCGGAGTCGCGCTGTGAGGTGGAACGGCGGGAAGCCCTGTTGGCAGCCACGGAACAAAGACCTCTCAGGGTAGATTTCGAAAGAGGAGCTTTATCACAGAATCAGTGAGGGTGGAAAAGACCTCTAAGGTCGTCGAGTGCGGTCTGGGACTGAACAACTCGGTGCCAGTTAGACCGAGCCGCGTCCAGTCTTTGGGGTCTCCGCCGCCGCCCTCCGCGGCGCGTTCCAGTGTCTGAGTATCAGGAAGGAATTTTTTACAGAGTAATCAGGGATTGGAATGGCCTGCCCAGAGAGGTGGTGGATTCACCGTCCCTGGAGGTTTTTAAGGTGAGACTGGACGTGGCACTCACAGTGGTGTTGGATCAAGGGTTGGTCTCGGAGGTCTCTTCCAATCCAGTTGATTCCAGGGTTCTATGATTCTAATCGCCCTTTCTGTGAAGAAATTCTTCCTAATGCCCAACCTGAACTACCCAAATAGGGCAAATACTATTCTTGCAGTGCGAGTGGGAGCAGCCAGAGGTCACTCTTGGCCGAGGGGCTCCCAGTGGGCTGTTCCTGGGGTGATTCCCGATACCTCGGCAGCAGCTCAGCCTCTTGGGAAGGTTTTCCCCAGGGAGCTCCTGGGAACTGTCTCTGCATTTGCTGCTCTCTCAAATGAAACAAAGGTTCTCTTGGCCGTGAACCGTAAGATGTGGGTTTATATGGTTAAAGATTACAGAGTTTTCTGGCTCTCTAAATGCCATTTTTGCCTTTTTGTAATGCTGTGCCTTTAAATGCAGATTAGTTTTATGGGACTGTAGCCAAACAGGAGAAGTTGCTAATGCTAAATGAACAGAAGTCTTGTTACTTTTGGCCACTGGGGACCCAGAGGAGTGATTTCAATGACTAGAAATAGCTCCTCCTTTCTTTGTCAGACACAGGCACATGCCAGCTCTGCTCTGACACACCGTGGTGTGCCCTCTGGTCTGTGCGAGGCTGCTGCAGGGCTGTGGCTGGCATGGAACTGGGCATTCGCTGGCAAAGCAATGAAATGAACACATCAAAGAAGTGTGACCAATAATTTCCATAGATACTTCACACTACAAGGGAAAATGTACATCTGAGCCAGTCGTGTTTACCTGCTCTGGGATATGCCTTTCAAAATATGGGTAATGAAATCTTCAGCCTGTTGCAAAAAGATATATTCAGATAATCTCTGCTGTGTTTTCTAACAGAACTGGTTTTCTCTCACTGCTTTTCTTGTGAACAAGGGGAAAGGGTAGTACCAATTAGATATGTGAGTCAGTCATCTCACCAAAGACAGCAGACTAAATTAATACTGTATCTATATAGTTTTGTATGTTTAATTCCATTTTGGAAACCCACATATGCCTTTTCCAATTACACATACTTTTCTGAAACAAAATTAGTTGACATTTTCTGGTTTGTATTTCCGTTCAAAGGTGATTTTTTTTTTTCTAGCAAAGGTAAGCAAAAAACTGAACTAATCTCTTCTGAGCTGTGTGTTTCCAAGGAAAAAATAACCCTCCATATCCAACATATGTCTGGTCAGAAAATCATGCTGAAAATCAAAATTATAAATTGATTTTTTATCAGAAACAAACAAACCAAAAAGCCAAATAGGAACAAGCTGAGGTCAGTAGTTTTAAAAGTATTAAAAGCTGGTGTTTCCTTGAAGATAAGGTGAAAGATTTGGACTAGTATCTTTTAAAGTTCATTTTATGAAATTAATGGGTTAAGAATAACTCAATTAAGAACTGCTTAGGTCAAAACATTATATTATCTTGTAGAAGCCTGAAAAGCATGTAAGGTTTGCAGACCAAAAATATAAGTTCAATAAGCATAGGAAAAGCTGCTGGTAAAGCTGTTGGAACTTGAATAAATGCTCAAAACTCACTAGCTTTGACTTTTTTCATTGTTTTTATCAATTCTAGGGTTGTAAGATCCTCCTCTTTGCCTTAGGTGTTGCGCAAATAAATGCTGCATGTAAAATGACCTGTAGAGCACAAACCTTCAGGCTTGTACATGGTTAATTTCTCATACTGTTGATGATTGCATTGCAATCGAGGACTGTTCATAATGCACATATGTGCAAAATACATGACTTATTGTCAGATGATTATAGATATACCTAATGCCTTGCATAAAGATCACCAGTAACCCTTTTTGTCCTTTTAAGCACTAGATTATTTAGTATATAATTTGCATAACAAGAGATAAAGTGAGATAAAGTAGAAAAAGTGAATCCACAAAAGTAAGGAATGTCTGCCATCTAAGCATAAACTTGGCAAGGTGCGTTGGCTTGTTTTTTCCTGCTTTCATCTGCCTTCTGTTTTCATCAGCTAGATGAAAAACCTTGAAGTGTGGTTATAAAACAACTGCAAAAATAGCACTGAAAGGCTGAATTTCAGTTATTTCTCTAGGCTTCGTATCAACTGCTCTTACCACAGCAGGAAACATTCTAATTGTCATTCCTGTAAGTTCTCCTTGGCATCTGATAGGCAAGTGGTACTCTTTCTGGCTCATGAATCATCACTGGAAATAAATAGTTCTAGAATAGAAAATGGGTTGATTGTGTATGAGCCAAAATAGGATCCGAAATAGAAGAGCTTATGCTCTGCACCCTGTTGTCTCTGTGCTGGGCAGAGGAGTGTGTAGTAGTAGATGATGTGAATGATGCCAAATGAAAACAGATGTAACGAGAAACAAAGGCAGCACTTTTACCCAGTCATTTTTTTTCTATGATGATTAAACCTATTTTGTCATAATTAGCAGAGATTATATATTATCTGTCACATGTCACACAAGGTCACCAGGGCACTGGCAAGATCCCAGAGTGCCAAAGCAGAGTTGGGCAGGGCAGGTGTGCTCTGTGCTCCAGCTGTGTCTGTGAGTGCGTGGCCTCTGCATCTTCTCCATGAACAGGGAAAGGGTTCATGTCCAAAATTTTACTGTTGGTTTTGCAGATTTCTAATTCTCTTCTCTCCCCACCATCTGTCCAAGCCCCTAGAGGGTCCTTTTGCATCATTCCTTGTTGGGGGTTGGCAAAGCAGGAGCTTATTTAGCGCTAAGGAAATAAACTGTATGGATCTGGGAAATAGTATGGAAAAGATTTCACAGAAATAGAAACATTTATCACATAAACAGAAGTATGTCCTGTAAAACAAACACATTTGAACATTACTATATGTATCATTATACACAAAACACCATATGCAGACATATCACATAAACAGGTGTATTTCTGACCTGCACCTTCTTCTCACTGTTGTTTCCAGTTAGGGTTCCATTTCTGATCTCACTGCTTTACAGCTACCTTGATTTCTGCAGGGTTAAAATATATTTATTGCTTTTGTATTGCACAGAACTTTTGTCTGAATTACTAAATGTGTAGCATCTTAGCGATGGATGCACATTTACAATGCGTTGTGGGAAATGTTTGAGTGGAATAGAAATAAATATCAAGAAGGGTAAATGGAGAGAAAGTACACAATGAACTGTTGAATTAATACCAGAATGGGATAGGATATAAAGCCACACAAGTAAGAATTGATCTTTTCATTTTTCTGTATCAGCAATACTTTGTAGGTTTGAGATTCCTGCTGCTGTACAGACACATCTACTGAAGATGGCAGGGGAAAAGGTTCCTCCACGCTTCCTTGTGGAAGCTGCTCATCTTCTGTGCTTCTAAAGTCAGGGAAGGTTCTTTTTGGTGTGACAGTTTTCCTTGTAGGCTACCCAGCAATGTGTAAATAAGGCTATTTTGTTCTTATGCACAACAATGCTTGAAGGGTTTTTATCCAAAATATCCCATAATTCCCAACTCTGGTACAGCTCCAAGAATAGAAGCCTGATGGTAGGTAAGGATTCTGGGGTTATCAGTACATTTCTGAAAGTTATTTTCATTGCTCTGGATCTGTGGAAGACTAATTTATCGAAGTGAGTCTAATGTAAACTGGAGCATCAGATTTTTTTCACTATTTCATCTAAATTATATGAAAACGCTTGATTATAAAATAGTTGTTGCTAACAGGGAAAAATATGCAATAATTTTAGTGCTTGTGGTCCAATTAATTACCATTCTCCTACTTATTTTGTGTTCTTCAAAGCTTATACTACAGTGATATTATGCATTGATAGGGATTGAACAGTTCCACTGTGTTCCTGGTTCTCAGTTGTGAAAGCTCTAACCCTTTCCATCTTTTAAAATGGTGGTTAGCCACTATTTTAGCAGTTAGCAAGCACTGAGATTTCCAATTTTACAATGTTTTCAGCTGTCCAATGCATGCATGCATTTGTGACTACAAAATTATGAGGTCTTTTTTGAAGTAAAGCCACCGTGATTTATTTTGGAAGCAGATCCTGTCGTTCTAAGAGCCACCGCTGCCATCCTTTGTTCTGCCGCGAAACGGCGGAAATGTCTTCCCCCCCGATCCCCGGGGATTTGTTGGTGTTCTGTGCCTGCAAGGGCTAAATTTCAGTGTGGTAAACGTTAATATTTACTGCCTTTTAATACTGCCTATTGTCATTTGCGCTACTGCCTTTTTTCAGTCCTAAAGAGTATGTGGTGTAATTAAATTTCTGACGTCCTCTCTTTGTAGTAAAAAGATGGTGATGCAGACTGATGACGGTGGCTTTGCTGTGTAATTCACGCCGTGGAAAGGGCTGAAACGGACGGAGGTGATGCACAGCCCTCCGAAAGTCCCCTCCGAATGTCCCCTCCCCATCTCCCAGTGCGGGCGCAGCCGATGCCGTCGGGGCCGGCGGCGCTGCCGCGGTGGTCCCGCCGGGCGCTGCCGCAGCCCCGTGCGCGGAGCTNGGCGGCGGGGTCGGGCCGGGGCGGCGGCGGCGCGGAGGGTCAGCACCGCGGGGCGGACAGCGCCCGGCGCGGGGCTCGGCCGCAGCATGTTCGTCCGGCTGGCCGTGGCCGTGCGGGTGCTGGCGCTGCTGGCGAGCGGCGCGCACGGCTTCCCCAGACCCGCGGGCAGAGGTAAGCGCCCCCTCGCCGCCTTCCCCGCCGCTTGCCGAAGGTCCTGCGGGGGAAGAGGCGGAGGGGCTAGAGAAAACTTTCCTTGCGCTCGGCGGAAAGCTGTGAGCTCCTGAGGCGGAGATACTCCTGGCGCAAGGCACCGATCACTGAAGTTGCGGTCTGATTTAAAGTGGAGGGATGGGTGCTGGTAGAGGGAAAAACCCTGAATTTTTTCGGTCTTCTGCAAGCAGTGTTTTCATCCTTTCTACAGCAGTGTCTGCACGAGGCTTTCTTGCTCCTTGTCTCCCCTGGTGTCAGAATGGAAGAGATTTTTAATCTCTTGGTTGTGCCAATCCGATTATTGCTATTTTAGTCAATCTCTTCCAGCACTTTTTCCCCCAAATTGTGAGTTTTCTCATCAGAAAGAGGTTACTGAGTCTATATATCTATTTCTGTTACATCCTCTGCAGAACCTCTCCCTCTGCCCCAATCATGCTTTGTTTAAATGTTTGACTTTTTAATTGTGTTCTTATTCTTTTTGGAACTTTTTTTTTTTTTTTGCAAGAACTAGCAGTTGGCATCCTATTTAAGATACCGTGTTTTATGGGCAAAAACTATAAATGAAGATAAAATGTGCTCTTTGTAGTTGCATATATCATATAACTGAGTATGTATGTGTGTGTGTTTATTCTAGATAAAGCTATACACAACAGACAATTAAGTGTAGAAAGACCTTTGGAGGAACAGGTGAGTGAAATAAAAAATATTTACAATGGGTTTTTTGTTGTGGTATTCCCATAATACTTTGAGCCTTTCAGGTACCAAGTCCCTGAATATCCTAATGAGTTAAAGATAGATTTGTCAGTAAAGTGATTATTGATGGGGTTGGATACAAAATAGACTGTCAATAATTTTTAAGAACTGAAATACAGAATTTCACTGTCTAGCCTTCTAAAAGCAGGTTGCTAGCTCCAACAGTTCACTGGTGTGCCAACCCGTTGTATTGACATCCTATGGGAATATAGCATGAGCTTGGAAAGAAGAAAGAAAATGTAGCTGGCATTTATCTTAAAATGAAAAGTCTGTTGCAGCTTCTTGTAGTGTCTGATGGTACTGACAGAAAGTGCCAAGCACTTAATCCTGTTCTACTTATTCAGGCAAACTTCTTACTAAAGGTGAAAATCAGACATTAAGGCTTCTGCTGATGTTGATAAATTAAGAGATCACACATTTTATTCCTTCTGCCTGTTTGTTGTTTTGTTTGTTTTATGTTTTTATATTAGATTGCTGAAGCTGAGGCAGACAAGAATAGGAAAATAGCTCCCACAGGTAAAATATCTTTCCTGGTTTTATAGCAATAGTCATAACAGTATTCAAAGAGGTGTAAGGTTTTATGTTATGTGTGTATTGATATATTTTCCAGAAAATAAGCCAGAGTTCAGGAATTATTCCTTTGTTGATGACCTGAACCTGCTAAAATCAGTAGCAGAAAGAGAAAGGAATGAAAAGGAGAGGGAGTCAATTAGAAGCTCTTTGTATGAACAGCAACTGGCCATTGATGATGCAGACTCAACCAAGAACCGCAGGCTTGTGGATGACTATGACTCCACTAAAAGCGGGCTGGATTATAAATTCCAAGGTATTCTATAATCATCTTTCAGTGACTTCTAGGTTAGACTTCTCTTGCAAACTGATTGCTGTCATGAATGTTGTACTCAACATGAGCTCTGTTTGTTACTGGAGTGCAGTTTCAATTATTTCCAGTTGTGGAAGCTTGTTGTATCCCAATTAGGTTGTGAAACACAGGTCAAAATATTGCTCTTGATTTTCGGTCTTTTTCCATTGTGGAAAATCTGTGTAATTTGTATTACATCTTTTAGCAATTTAGATTTGATGGAAGGAAAATGGGACATATTTTTAAATTATTATATTTTTATTCTATTTTGAGAAGAAGCACTTTTGCATGCAGCTAAATCACATATAATTATTCCAAATCTTATGTGCTGTTTTAGGTAATTCTCTTCATCATAAAGATAAAAGAAATTACCAAAGGCCAAAAAATACTTGCCTTTGCTACAGGAGTATTTAATTGACTTGTAGTTTAAGTGGGTCCTCTGAGAGTTGTAAGCAACATTTAGCTCAGGATATTTTTAATTATATCAAAGTATGCTGATCACAGACCAAAGCTTACTCATCATGTTCTCTCTCCCGTTGTCATGATGATATTACTTGCCATAAGTAACAATTGTATAATTAAAAGTTTATTTGCTGAAATTCAAACGTGAAGATCTTGTGCTGTTTGTCATCATTTGATTTGTTCTAAGTGGCCATACAATGAAAGTAGATACCAGGAAAACACATATAAGTGGATATGGGAGCAGTGCTCTCTCATTCTTAGAATTTTTTCTATAAACAGGAGAGTATGCTCCTAACATTCATCTCTGCTCTTTCAAAAGAGCCAGTCAGAAAGACAATTTTTAAGATGTGGAAAATGGACACAAAGAATTTTTCACTGTGACTAATGTAATGGCTTGCAAAGTATGTATCAAAGTATAGTCCTGGTGTGCCTAGAAAGTTCAGCTTTGTTCTGAAAAGAAAAGGGTGTGGGCAGATATTTTTTACAAGATGTTTAATCCAAATTAGTTAGGACAGTCAGCACACAGTTAAACTGTAATCCTTTCAGATGATCCAGATGGCCTCCATCAATTAGATGGCACTCCTTTGACTGCTGAAGACATTGTTCAAAAAATTGCTGCAAGAATTTATGAGGAAAATGACAGAGGAGTGTTTGACAAGATTGTTTCAAAACTTCTAAATCTGGGGCTTGTAAGTATCTTGTTAATACTCCATTTAGCTCTTTTGAGGATTGATTTAATACTCTTTTAAAAAATAGTTCAGACAAACACTGTGTATAATACCAACTTGAGTGAAAATGAATGGGATTCAGGCTCTAGGCAAATTTCTAGACTCATTTGGGCATGTTGGTTTAGTTCTTCAATAAAATTGTTGTTCCTGTGATGGCTTTGCAGCAAAATAGGCCAAACTGCAGAATGTTTCTGATGTTGAGAAAACATTCACTGATTGTACTCCTCCCATGTCTACCCCCATTTTTCCTTTCATTTGTCTTCCAATTTTCACTGAATTCTTTTGTATTATTGATTTCTGTGTTTAGGGGGGAAAGGTCTGAGCTCATTCCTATCCACCTACTAATTAGTGTCACCAGCAAACATAATGTTTCAGGTTATTTGAGGATATGTATTTCATTGTTACTGATTTTTCACAAGACTGGATTTGTCTCTGACCTCTGGATGTCTCAAGGGCTTTAGCCATTGCTGTATGGGATCATTATATTTCGAAATGCTGACCTTATGTTTTCTGCACTAGATTTTGCAGTTGGCTATTGCATGCTGCACCCCACTGATTACAGGGGGAGCTGTGGGACAGATGCATGATAGAGTTCTTGTTCAAGTGACAGCTGTTACAAAGCAAGAGAAAACATTTTTTTTCCTTTCTGTATCACTGTATTCTGCTGTAGTTATTCAGCTGTACATAGATGTATTGCAGAATGCACAGGTACACACATATAGGGAGGTATGCCACACTTACAACTCCATCTTTCAAGCCTGCACTCCATTGTGTTAAGCCCTAAACAGGTTTGTTTTCCTATTAGAGGCTGTATGTGTGAATGGGTGGGGTTTATGTATACACATGTATTTGGTTTTTATACGTATATATATATATTTATATAAATACAGACATGTATACCTGTTTACATGTATACACACACATTGATGAAGGTACTACACCTAATTTGGTTGTGCTCAGCTTTGGAGCAAACATATTTAAAGCAACCTATTTGCAAAGCTCAGGTTTCATATTAATGTTTAATCTAGGAGAAGCACAGTATTCTATAAGTACTCTGCACGAATATTTTAACAGATCACAGAGAGTCAGGCCTATACCCTGGAGGATGAAGTGGCAGAGGTTTTGCAACAGCTAATTGCAAATGAAGCAAAGAATCGTGAGAAGGAGTCTGAAGATTTTGATTACCCTGCAAGCAGAGCAGACAGTGATACAAAAGAAAAGCAACAGGAAAGAATGGTAATTTTCTTAGCTAATCATTTTGTCTTCCTTGCCAAATGGTACTAGTAGACCAACACACTGCTTTCTTTAGAGAATAATTAGTTCAATCTGGAAACTGTTCTTAAAGAAACCCCGTTAGATAGAAAAATGAATCATGAGTAACTCTGGGGTTTAAGCCAGATGTCAGACTGAAATAACTTTGAGAGAATAGTGTAGTCTTTACATTGCAATTAGGAAAATGTTGTCATGAGGTTATGATGCAATTTCTTGCTCTAGTAACTCTATCACCAAAAACAATGAGCTTATATAGATCTTTTTTTCTATCTCTTGTGGAGACACCAAGCAAATCTGATCAGGATAGTTTCAGCAATGGAGAAATTGACGATACACTGGATAACACATGGTCATCATCTAATATCTTGGAAAGAAGAAATGAGCTGCCTTCTGAAGATAATTTTGAAGACCTCCAGTATTTTCCAAATTTTTATGCACTATTAAAAAGTCTTAACTCAGGTGAGTTCATCATGTGTTTACAGAAATATTTAGGAAAAATCTTAGAAAATTAAGATTCCCTGTGTTTTCTCCTACTCTTTTCCCTTCCCCACAACTTCCCTAGTTGGGAGACCATGTGCTTTGAAAATGTTCTCCAAGATGTATAGCAGAAACTAATTTTATTAGTGATTTTGATGGCAAAACCTTGGGAGGAACAGCACTCAGAACTGCAAAGAGTGTGACCTAGGTAGCCTTTCCCATCTTGTGCTGTGTGATTCAGGAGTCCTGAATTCTTTTCATTCCCATAAGGACATGATGAAAAATTGGCAAACTGTTTCCTCCAGAGATCTTTCCAGTAACATCTGTGTCTTCTAAGCCAGCAGAGATACAAGTAAGCCGCAGTAGAATCCTCACAGTGATGGTACCAGTAAATGAGGCTGAGCCTTCCAGCCTTTTCACAAACCACAGGTTTGCTGTTTATTGCAGTGAAAGCTCTGTACGTCTCATCTTATTCCGGTGCTGGACATCATTGCCTTCCAGTCATTGCAGACTGTGGCACCTTGCCACAGCCCTTTGTCAACACCCACCTTCTGCAGCCACAGACACACACACTTATGTTTGTATGTGTGTGTGTTTATTCTGTAGGTTCCTTGTCCTTCAGGAGCCTTAATATTGCTTCAGACTGTCCCCATAAACACCTGAGTGGAGAGCTAAAATGAAAAACCTGAGGGCATATTTTGCTCAAGTCCAACCTACAGACTTCATATTCTTCTTCCTGTTCTTTTCATTTTCCCTTGACAGTTTTGCAAGCTAGTTCTCCTTTTTCTGCTCACAAAGCAGAAAGGCATGTTGGGTTTAACAGGTTATCAGGCAAACAGAACCAGGTCCCACTGGCTGCACATCCCTGCCCTGTCTCCTACTTTATGCTGTTCACCTGTCAGGTTGTATCAAGCTGGAGAAGGGGAATTCAATTGCATCCTACAGCTGTGTGTTAAGTTGCAGGCAGCAATAAAAAGCCTGTTCAGCAGCTCTCCAGAGTGACTGGCCCTCTGCCAGGGCTGGGACTGTGTTTCTGTCTGTCCCTCACTGACAGTGCCCCTGGCTCTGTTGGGTCCTTCAGCCACAACCTGGGAAGTGGGGAGAGCTGGTGCAGCTGTGTGATGGGGCAGTTTCATGCTGCTAATGCAGAAATAGCAGTAATATTGTTCAGCAGTTAAACACAGTGGGAAAAGAAAAGCTAAAAAGCTGGTAAGTAGAGGCAAGAATAGATTTTCGTAATAAAAATAATTGTTCGTATCATTTTCTGAAGTCATGATCCTTCTAACCATGTAATATTATGTTGTCCCAGTACATGAGTCATGGACTTGTGCATGATGACAATCTCATTTGAAACACTGTATATTTTTGTCATTAAACCCATAGATCTCCTAGGAGAAAGGATCTCTGAGCTGTCTTCCTCATACAGAGCCAGACTGGTCTACTAAATATTTCACAAATACAAGAAAAATGAACGACTATAGAAAACTCCACCTATATGTGCCCTCTGACCAGCAATCTGAACTGTCAGATGACTTCATTTCAGTGTGTTTGGTGTTCTTAGCTCTAAAATGGAATTAATACCATTTGCCTTACATAACAAAGCCCTTCAAGACAAAAAGCTGTAAAGAACCAAACCCTGAAGTTTAAGTATATTCAGCTGTACTTTGTAGGAACAGTTTATATATAAATTCTCTTTGCTAATCCTGCACAGCATTTTCTCTTTCAGTGAGTAGGTCATTCTTTATGCATGAAGTTTGCAGAACTGAAGTTTTCCAGGTTGCCTGAAGTCTTTGACTACTTTTGCTTCATCCCCTCACACAGAGACAGAGACTAAAGAGAAAGAGACCTTGATAACTATAATGAAAACCCTGATTGATTTTGTGAAGATGATGGTTAAATATGGAACAATCACACCAGAAGAAGGAGTTTCCTATCTTGGTAAGAATGCATACTTCATGTAACTGTGTTATTAATGCTATTTTCTTACTCTACCAACAGTGATAATTATCTTTTCGTCTTCCTTTTTCTTATGAAAACCTATTTCAGATTTGTTCATTCAAAATTTTAAAGCTGGTACTTCTAGATGACTGATCATTCACTGTAGCAATGTTGAATTCCACACTGCTTTAATATTCCTGTCTAATGAAAGGAAGGTAATTTATCTGATACGTATTTAGAGGATTATCACACTTTCACACCTGTGAAGCACAATTGATTTCAATGACTTTATATCAGAGGAAGATCAGGGTTTTCTCTCTTCTACTGAGGTGAATCAGGTACCTGCATTTTCCAAAAATGATCCAGCACTTCAGCTCCTTTCCTCTGTCACTTATAAGTAGCCAGAATAGACAGTACCTAATGCTATGGTTGTCTACCAAGTAAAACTCCTTCCGTCTATGAAAAATGTTACATTTTGGCACAGGAGTAGGTTTTGAAGCACTCTTTCCTGGATCCATTTTAGCATCTGTGGCTATGTACGTTTTGTAAAATCATTGTAATTTCCTGAAGAGGGAATTTGGAACAGCCTGGCTGTTTGTTTTGTTTTGTGTCTCACACACCTTTCCTGACTCGGACAAACTCTCTTCCATTTACTGTTGGTAGCCTTTCTACAGAAACAGGTAGACCTGCAGAAGAAGGGCTCATCTGAATAAACTCTGAAGTATTTTTCTGAAGTATACCTGGTCTGGCTTAGTCAGAAAAGTTTTTGTTTACATCAGGGAGACTTTTTCAGCTTCATAAATCAGCCTGTTACAGAGATAGGACTGGCAGTGGTCTGTCATGACTTCTGCAGGCTTGTCTGATCTGAGCCGTTGCAGATACCTGATTGTCTGATGCAACTTTACGGACTGATTATCAATTACTTGGCTACAAAAGATCCAGTGCATCATGACTCACATTCAGTGCATGATTGCACCTCCTCTCTAAAGAATTCATTGTATCTCTGGCCAAGACTATCCCCTTATTTTCTGTGAGAAGTCCTTGAATTTTGGAATATTTGGACAACTTATGCTACAGTTCAGATCTTTGCTTCTCTGTCTGCCTGTTCACCTAAAGAAAGATGCACATAAAGAAATAGTGGATTTTAAGCACAGTGGTTTTGGTATCATTCTACAAATGAAGACAGTATGGCTTGGGCAGATATTGCCCTCACTGGTAGTGTTGTGCCAAAACTTAATAGGCTGCCTCCATCCATGATGCAAGACCACTCAGATAATGGAATTACACTAGGGATGTGTTTTTCCTGCTAAAATTCAGGGCAGTTGTTTACACTGGCTTTACTTTGAGTAAATAAATACTGTAACCCTGGAAACAAATTGCCATGATGACATAGTATAGAAGGCAGGGATTAGGTTAAGAGTTTCAGAGGTTTGATTTAGTCTGGATTTAAAGTAAGACTACCAACTGATGTATCCAGACTCTGCCTTGCAAATGAGTGATTTATGCAGACATGGATTTTGTGCTTTATCAAAGCAACTTGCTGCAGTGGAAAAAGCTTTCTCATAGGTCTCAAGTTGCTTCTGTGGTATTCTTTTTGTAGACTTGCTGTTGAGGAACTACTTTAAAGCTGACCTTCATTTATTGACCTAATACTAAAGAAGAGCATCCACCAGAGCATGTTAGCTTCTTGCACTCTCCTTAAGCATGGCAGCAGTTTTATTGCCACTCTTATTCAACTGAAAGTTGTATACTCAGTAATACTTGAGTATTTGGTACTGTATATCTTGGTGCAGGTTGGGTTAGGGGTTTGAAGCCCAATGGTGCTTATTTATAGCAGATAAAGGAGTTAGTATGAATATCTGTCAGAGAGAAGAATCAATTTTTAAAATTGGCAGATTTTTGTTGTTCTTTCAGCCCAAAACTGGTGAGCAGATTCCATACTAGTTGGTGGAAAATATTTACTGGGTCAGTGCAGATGGATTACATCCTCTCTCCATTTTATTACAGTAGGAAACTGCCTAAGTTAATTTTCCCCACTCTGTGTCTGAAGCCATGTGTAAGCTATGTCTGTGAATTATACATTCAAAAAAATAAATCATTTATTGAATCAAGTCACAAGCTTTTTTGCCTGTCACATGGGTGCAGAGACAGTGAATTTGAGTACACATACCAGGAACAGCTGGCTTGGGATTTGGAAACCACAGCATTATGTCATCATCACTGTGTCTTACTCCAGGGGAAAGTATTTTCCTGGTGCAGTACTGATATTATTAGGTTTAGCTTTAAATCACAAAAGATTTAACTGCAGTGTGGTGCAAGAAAAACACCAATGCACGCATGTGGAAACACAAGGAATAAGTTCATTTTTTAAAACACATATTCAATATTATGTAATACCTATTTAAAAGCTTTAATAGTAATAGTAATCTGTAACAGAACATATTCCTATATATGAAAGACAAGAAAAAGTAATGCCTACATTTTACAGTATGTTTTCAGAAAGTATACCTCTGGAAGCATTAAAGAGAGGCTCTAACAAACTTAAATAAAATGTGTGTTCAGCTAAAATGCATCATATTTGGTCATTTCCCTTCTGTGGCAAAATGCCACTATCTTCTATCACTCTTTACGTTCTTCACTGTGAATGCTTTATCTTGATGTACAGGGTGCAAATTCTCCTGTGGACTGAAAGCCTCATGATATGTTTCTAGCCTGCTCAAAGTCTTTCAGAAATCTTTCTAGAAAGCCCATCTGCCCTCTGAAGATTGAAAGCCACTTTAAATCACTTTTGCAATTAAAAGAATAGACAAGTATTATTGATACAGAAAGAATAAGGTAATAAATCCTGATACGGGATCACAGTTACACAGGTGGCTTGTGAATTAGATCCAACTGTGGTATCAATTTACCCACCTTTGGACTTGTTGTCAGCATCCAGAAAATGCTGATCAAACAGCTGAGCTCCCCTTGCTTGCCCAGCCTTCTGGAGGCACAGACTGTTATCACTGCACAGGCAGAGAACTGGGAGGGACTTGGGACAGTTACTGAAATGATGTTGCAGTTGGAGAGGGTGCAGTGACAGAGTGGAATGGAAGAGTTGGAATAACTCCACATAGTGACCAGCAGCAAGAGGCTTTCAGATGAGTTATGACTGACTCAGCATAAAATATTTCATTATGCATGGCATTCATATACTGTTTATGTTGCATGAATAGCTGGTACTCCATGCAGAACTGAGAGGACTGTGTCCTTCATGGTGCTGAGTGCTTCAAGAGAAAAAGTGCTGCTTGAACCTATAGGAAAACTCATTTTGATTTCAGCAGAGCAGAATAAGGCATGCATTGCACAGATACTTGTACTGTCTGAATATTAGTTTGTGAGTAATATCATATTTCATTTTCTTTCTCTCTGTTGAGTAATGTCATGGTGGAGATTCACTCTGATAGCTTTTCTATCAGAGCCATCTATCACAGACCAGATAAATATTAAGGAAAAGCTTCATCTACACCACACAAAGAAGAGGAATTTTTTGTGTGACAAATTACCTTTTCTATGTATGCCAGGCTATATAGCTAATTTTAAAAGGAAAGCATATCAGTCCCCAACCATCCTGGTAAAAGTTCTATTTATAGTAATCACGTAAAGTAAACTATGATTTTGTAATACATTTGTTTTAATAATATTGTTGTCAGCTTAGAAACAGGAACAAATGCTTTCTGCCAGTTTGTTCGGATACATTTGAAAATCATCTCCACTAATAAGATTTTTAGAGCCATTCTAGGAAATATTTGTCATTAGAGGGTAGTGGACCATAACAAAAATAGAGCTTTCAGAGATGATAGACAAATTCTTAAGAGGCACCAGTGTGTGTATATATGAATTCTTTGTACACAGTACATTAATTATATTCTCCTGCTGTGCTCTGCTTTCAAGAGGAGATTTGTGGCAAATTTACCTACTGTCACACAACCAAATGAAAGTTGTGTTATCCAATGAACTATTACCCTAGAAATGCAAACTAGTTATGTGCACATATTCTTGTGTGGAGTTGTCATTTATTGACAGCATAAGCTTTTGCCACTGGTACTTCTCTGTCTCACAGATACATAGAAGCTTTGCCATGCTACTACATATAATGCATATTTTATCACATCATATGATTGAGTTTGATGACTTTGTTTTCAGTTTCTCAATTAGGGCTTCTGTATCTTCCAGAACTGGAGAAAAGAAAGGGGTAAAGGACTGGGAAGAAAATTAAGTTTAAGAACTCTGTAGCCCTGCTCTCTCTGAAGGGAATTGCACTTTTTACCTCCTTGTGGTAAAGTGTTTAGATTCCTGGAACCACAGTGTGCAATACACAGCTCACAGCACACTGGCTGGGGAGCAAACCCCCCCTTTTTTTAGGAGGGAAACAGAGAAATCGCTCCAGCTGATGAGTACCCAGTGTTTGAGTCACAGCTGCCTTCCTCCATAGACCAAACCAAGGCCACCTTTCACACCTCCTCCCTTTGGCTCTGACTCACTGTCAGAATCCACACTGTCCCCCGTGACTGAGTAGGAGACTGTGTTGGTTAGAAATGGGCATGAACAGATGTCTCTGTTTACCTTTTCCACCCCCATATCATTTGTTCTTCATGGACAACAGCAAAGAAGACCAAACTGCGGGAGGCACTAGCAATAGGGGGATGGATGGGTCATTGGTGAATTATTGCTGAGATACATCAACACTCATTAGCTTTGTCCTTTTCTAAAGAACTATTGGGATATTGTTTTACCATAATACTCTTCTAGGCAAACTGATGCAGTAGGAAAAAAGTCAGGTAAAGAAGAGGCAGAAAGTCTCCTGTGTTGATTTTTAACGTGTCCCTGCCTCTCCATGCTAAAGAATATGAAATAGCTGTTCTGCCTCTCCCATTCATGCTTGGTACCCTCCAAAACTCCACTTCTGGTGAATGCAAAGCTCTGCAGTTTCCCCATGACAGGGCAGTGCATATTAGACACAATCTGGCCTTTTCTTGGGAGAGGAGGACTCATTTGAATAATGGAATACTGCCTGAAGTTCTCATCAGCACAGATGCTGCAGGCCAAAGGTCTGATCCTGCTATTTGCCAAGAGCAGGCACAGAGCCAGGAGAGTGAGGCAAAGAGCAGATCACAGGCCAGACTGGCATCATCTTTCCCCTCCTCACTGTGACCATAAGCTGGTGCTCCCTGATAAAGACTGTGATTTCAAAGGGGTGAGGGAAGGTGTGGCTAAAGCAGTGCCAGCGGCTACAAGTGGCATATGAACAGTGTCATGTGGACCTGTTGTTCTCCCCTTCATTTTGACCTGGGCAATGTAGGGCACTGACAGTATTTCATACAGGGTACCTTTCATACATAACACCTTCTTTTTCTCTTCTAAAGTTCTTCTTTTTTTTTTTTTTTCCCCAGAGGTCTCTTTCTTGATAGCGTAGGTTTTCTTCACAAGCATTAAAATATTTAACGAAAATTTCCCTATCTGAATTTCCCTTTGGTGATTTTCCTTGCCCAATATTACTTTATCATATGACTGATGCATACAGCTGCCAGCAGGAGTTATTTAATTTCAGGGTGCTCTCTTTTCTCTGCTGTTTATTTTGTATCTGATGAACTAAGGTCACACAGATGCCAGTATATTGTACTGTATCTGAAAAGTGGAAATCAGGGGCACCTTAGATGGTGAGAGTGAGCTGAATACTGAGAAGCAGCAATGACAATATAAAGTACATGTGCATAGTTAAACTCAAAATAAATTTGTATGGAGGTAAGATAAAAGGATGTGGGAACAGAGAGTGTGCAAAGACAGGCAAGACTGGAATCTAGGAAGCATGCTGGCTGCAGACCCCCAGACTGCAGTTTTAGCTTTTCTTTCTGTAGACTGATCCATGTCTGTCCCATGCTACTTTTGCATTTGCACAAACATGTGAATGTGGGGGTTTTGCCCCACTAATTAGATATTATCTCCTGATTTTCCCCCATTCAGACTCTCACTGCATAGAAAAACAAATTGGTAGCCATTGTATGAAAAGGTTAGGACAGCTGATCTCACAGTTCTTAAAAAGAAGGACAATACACGCTACAGTAAACTGGGCATCACCTGAGGATGACAGTACGTGTGAGAGTGTAGTATTTTCAGTATCCATGGGCTCTAAGTCTTCTCAGATATGTTTTGTGAAAGATCCAGTAGTTTTAGAATCACTAGTTGTTTTTCCCACCACATTATGTGACTATCAAGAGCTCAAACAAATATATTACAGTTCATTGCCTTGCTTATCACTATCTACCCTTTAAATTTGCTGCTATTTCTTGCCAACCTATTACCTCTGCTTCCTTTTCCCTTCACTGCCTCCTATATCCTTTCCAGACTGGATACTTAGTAAGAACTCCATCTTTTCGTAGTGTCTTATTTGACAGGTGTATTGCTTAGTTCCTGAAAATCCAGGTTTTATATCCTAGCAAGTGGTTTGTGTTTCTAAAGGAGGGCAGTGCTTTTATTTTTCTGCATTTAATACTGCATAAAATCCCCTACTTTCTGAATTCAATTTCTCTCTGTTGACAGCTGAGCACTGAGCCCATAAATTCTGATTTGAGATGATTATGTGGGTGCAGGGTAGAGAGGGTGTCACTGAGCTTTCAAAACTGAGCTACATCCCACTCCTGCAGGAGAGGCGGCTCTGGGCCGCTTCAGTCCCAAAGCATCATGCTCATAAAGGGCATGGGAGCAAAACATGTGAAATGTGTACACAGGCTGTGTAGCAGCTTCAGGAGGGAAAGGATTAGGAAAGGACTGCACCACACAGCCCTAGGAGACCTGGAGTACTGCAAAGGAAATGCCTGTAGAATACTGAAAGGATAAACCTGAGAAATTGTCTGTAAGTTAGGGAATTTAATAAAGGTAATAAAGGAAATCTGCGCAGAAGCTTTCTTTACCTCAAAACACATCTATTTAATTGTGTTTTGCTTTTGGAGTTGCTTTTAACCTGATTGCCAAGTGATACTTCTGCTGTTTTAATTTCAAGTCACTCTGACCGTCTTGCCTGTAATCCATTTACAAGTGATGCCATGACCTGGAGTTTGTCACTTGACATGTCATTCCTTTTGGCAGCATTAGGCTTCAGACACACCGTCACAACAAATCAGTCAAAAAGGAGGATTCAGAAAGAAAATTCTGTGTCTTGACATGTAAGGCAGTGAGTTAGAGTGGAGCAGGAGATTTGCAAGGCTGAGATCCATCTGTATTTCCACAATGGAATTTCCACAACTGCTCATCACAATTTTAGCAGTTTATGTGATATATGCATGATATATATATGAGCTGACTGAAGGTTCAACTCTGCTTTTGGCTGCACTGGTGAAAATCCAGTGGATATTGAGAGTCCATGGACCTGCACTATGTAAAGTAAATGGCAGATTTGTCCAAAGAATTAATCAGATACACTCTTCCCACAGAATAGTCACAAGCAAATGCTGAGATGTCCTGAGTTTTTTCACAGATGGGAAAAGGCCTTGCCAGCTCTTAAGGATCATCTACTGCAGGAGTCAGAAGAACCCTGGGAGAAGTGTGCTTTTTTAATGCCTGAAATATGTGCATCTCACACGAGCAGTCATCAGCACAAAGCTTCCCCGCTGAAGCAGTTGCAGTGTATGAACTCATTAAGTAAACTAATTTTTTAGCTATCATTAAGATTGATCTCAGGTACCCTGATGATCCCTTTTCTGCTTTAATAAACACAGTCTTTTTATGCTGTATGAAAACAGAACCGCAAAGCAGGCCTTTCTGTGGAAGTTTAATGACATAAAATCTCAGCTTCAGTCAATTTGATGAGGATAGAATGTGAAACTGCCTCCCGGGTACAAGACAATTATGCAAAAGTAAAAAACCTTTCCAGCAAAGTTTACAAGAGCCTGGAAAACACCGTGAATCGATCTATAGAAAAGGGTCCATTTCAGGCTTCCATTACCAATTCCATTAAATGCTCAGATGGATATGTTAGTTTCTGCCTCTCCAATAAGAACAAAGTAATTTAAATTGTAATATCTTTTCATGTAGTATCTTTTCCCATGGATTTAGAGGGTGCTCTCCCAGAGATAAACATTCTGCTTTTATGCAGTTCAGATTCTTGAAGGACTTCAGAGTTTCAAAAGTGCTGCGCATTTGCATTTTCAGATGCAATTAAGAGGATCTATCAGTGTGTAGAAGCTGGGCCTAGAATGTGTCCGAGTGCCTGCTGACAGCACAAGCCCTCCTGCATGGGGAGCACTGCAGTGAGTCATGCCAGATCAAAGAGTGCCTTAGAAAGTGAGGCAGGGCAGAAACCAGATCTCCTGACTCCTGTCTGGGTCCAGTGATGAGATTATCCTGCTCCAGGAAAGCGGCTGCCAGAGCCCTGACCTATTTACCAACGCAGGTCACTTCCATTAGCTCAGTGGTTATTGTTCCGCTGTTTTAATTAGTGCCATTTCAAATAAGTGGCCATCTCTGTGCAAAGGTCAGTACCTTTCTAAACTCTTCCTCTGTGTGAATTACGTTGCTAGGGCAACGACACCGGAAAAGTAATCTATTCTTGTTAGCCCTCGGAACACGACATGCAGTTGCTTGGTGCTGGTCAGGCACATCTCGGTGGAGGAGATGACTCACTGCAGCAGGGAATCGCAGAGCAAACATTGGTCAGCCCTGGCCTAGCCACACAGGACAAGTACAAACACATTTTGAAACAATACCAGCTGTTAAAGCATTAATTCTGCGCGGGGGAAAAGGCAATAAATCCTGTTCAGGAAGAACTGGGATTCTCTGGTAATATCCTCTCTAGGATATATATGTAGATATACCAAACAGTCCCCACAAATAGGAACTGAAAGTCAACAAACACAAAATTAACTCCTCTCTGTCACGGAGGAAATGTGGCTGCTTATAAATCTTCAGGTTCACGTCACTGTGCCATCCAGCCAGCAAGGCATCTTCACCATTTCTCCTGGAAAGCGTAGCCCTTGTCATGTCAGCTTGTCCATATCTTTACTGACAAAAGGGAAGCTTTGGAAGTGGAACCCAGTTGTTACCATATTCAGTCTGGCTTTAGTGGCGAAGCTCAGATCATTAGTGGCCAACACTGCCTTATTGCACTGCATGGGGCTGGAAAGCAATACTGCACTGACAGAGGGGTCAGAGTGAACTCAAATGATATCGTGAGCCAAGTCAAAAGACTCAGTGAAACTGTGGAACTCCTGATGCAATTTATGGGAGGGACTAAATAATGGAGGATTATAAATCCTATTCCCTTCAGTAGCACATGCTGTATGTGGACATATGTATGACTTAAATACTACAATCTATCAACATGAGAAAAACCTTTGGAAATATCAGTATGCAGACACTTAAATCTGAATATGTCAAAGCAGGTTATAAATCTATCTTGTGGTGAAGTCTTTTTGTTTTATGCTGTTAGAGACTGACTGTAGCAGTGCCTAAATGCTGAGACTTTAACAAAAGAACATGAAAGGCACTTATGAATCACTGTGACACTTTGACCTTTTAACTATTCCTATTTCTTTTAAAATATTGTATTTAGACTTAAAATTAAGCCTAATTTAATAGATTTTGCTGGATTAAGCTCTAAAATCAGTGACACATTTGCATGAATTAGGGAAGGAGAACAATCTATTTACTTGAGTTTACAAAGGGTTTATAAGTTCTTAATGTATAATCTTATCCTGAAAACTGTGCCTCTTGCAACAGAGAAATCCTTATATTCCTGTTGAAATACTAGTATGGTACTGATTCAGGATAAAAAATAGAATCTTAAGTTCAGCTGACAGGAATGTTTATGGTCCTTTCAATAAGCTTTGGATCAAGTGATTAGTGAGGCATCAATACCACCACTATAATTCTAGCTTGTTCTTTTCTTCACCAGTATGTCTGATCCAGCTTGTAGCACAGCTCAGACCTGTTTTGTTTAGGGCATATGGTGAGGTCAGGAATCACATTAAAAGGATACGTACCAAAATGAAAAGAGTTTTCACAAAAAACCATTTTGTGGTGTAGAATTGAGAGGGTGCAATCAGGCAGGGTGCCAACAAATACTGCTTACATTTGAATTTTATGTAAATAACACAATATAGAGAACTCAGGCAGACAGGATTATGTGGTTTCTCATCAGATGGTTATTCTCATTAATTGCTTATGCTGATCTGCCATGAAGAGAGATATGCTTGCTAAAAAAACCAGTCTTTAGGTATCAGTGCTGTGTATCTTTCTGAGGAAAAAAGATCCTCCCAGCTGATGGATAAAATGTTGGCTTTTCACAGAAAATATGATGTAAAATGTTTACTAGCCCTATCATATCTATTCTAGCACAGTTCCCACATCACATACTGAGTATTTTAGCTGTTGATATAAAAACTATTTTGGTATTTCAAAACAAAATCTCTCAAAAATACCCCCAACTAGCTGTTATGCATCAGATTTTGAATCCGTGTTTAACTGAGCCTTTAAAAAGCTGATTAAGAGAAGTAAAATTCTACACCATGTCCATAATGAGGAAATACGGCAGATTTTATGATGATTTGTATTTTGAATATCTACTAAGTGTGGTATCAAAAGGACTTTTTTCCCACCTAAACATACAATGTTTATATCTGAAACATCCATCTTAATGAAGAGGTGCTTTTACTTGCTAATTAGATTAGTTCAGCCTTAAAATTTGCATAGAAATACATTTTCTAGTCTTCTAGAGCTATATAAATGGCCACAACTCTCTGGTGGGTTTTCAGGTAAATGCTTGACTTCAGCCACTTTAGAAAATATTTATTTTAATCACTTCAATTTATGTATTTATTTCATCTAAATATAATTTTAAACCTTTTATTAGGCTGCTTTTCCAATGAAACCATATAAAATCCAGACATATAAGCAGTTTGGGATAGAGTTTTCCCACTAGGATGAAGCACGTATTTCATAGGCTTGTATTTTTTGTGAAGTTAATTAAAGCCTTTCATCAGAATAAATTGCTACAGATAGTAATCTGTATTTTGTGTCCTATGTGACTAAAATACAAAATATATATGCATACTTTTACTATCTTTAATTGGGCTCTATTTGGTGCGTCTATTGTCATGATTTGGTTGTTATTTTTTTTAGATAAAACTGATCCATATTCCATATAGCTATTTGTTTGTTCTTGTAGTGTTGGCTCTTGCATTAATCCTTCAGAGGTTTTAGATTTCTACTTACCATTCAGACTGGTGTTGGGGAGAATATAGTATAGATTCTGCATCTTGTATTCTAAATCTTGTAAATTGAAGAATAACTGGGGTTTGGTTTTGTTTTGCCTTGCTTTCTAGAAAACTTGGACACAATGATAGCTGAGCAGACAAAGAAGAAGCTTGAGAACCCTTCCACTAAAACCAGAACAAAACTAACAACAGGTACCTATTCTAAAATTTTCTCTTCTGGAATAACACGTTTTTTTAAACTGTTCAAATAAGTATGCTAATTGCTTTAACAGTCAGACTGCTGGTTAAAGCTGCAGTACCTCAAGGGGCTGTAGCCACAGCTTGGTTGTCTAAACACACAACAAGAGAGAAATTTTCACTTAATTGTCCAGACTTCGAGAAGTATATTCACTGTCTTTTTCGTCAGTGAAGTCCATACGTTGCACATACACAAAAGCAAGCTTTTCATAATAATGAGAATAATTGTCAACTTTGGGTCTAGTGAATGCAAATTTCATATTATTTTTCTCTTCACAAAGAAATGTGCCTTTATGAACTACATACTATTGCATTGTAGTCACCTGTATTCAGTTACTGTTTGTAAGAGCAGAAACAGACATTCCTCTTTCCAGAGGTCTGGAGTAGAGTTGACCTTTATAAACCACTTTGAGACAGACTCCAGTGAGGCTCTTCCTCAATATCAATCAAAATGTTTTACTTGCCAAAGATCGTGTTGATGTGGTTGAGAAATGCTTTTGGTACATTTGATATGAAATTGTTTGTTCTTGTCATTTCTTTAGACAAGAGTAGTGAAGAAGCAGACAGTACAAAGGAAGAAGCAGCAAAAATGGAAAAGGAATATGAAGTTTCAAAGGATTCTACAAAAAATGAAGGACAAAATGCAGCAGGAAACAGTGAAGAGTCTGGAGGTACAAAATAGTCATTGCTTTTCCTACTATGTATGCTCAAAGTGTTTGGAGTCTTTTCCTATCTTTGGTACTGATTTTTCATTGTATTAGCCTAAATATCTTCAGTTCTTAGTCCCTGGGAGTCAGCACACAACAGCTTGATTCGGAAGTGTACTTGCCAAGTTTTAAAGATATGCCACTAAATCCCTTGCTGAGCCAAACCATAATCTTTCAGAGAACAATATGAAATGCAAATTGACACAGGGATGCAGAGAGGTTTTGTTTCTTTGCATCTGTGGCTTTTCAGTGAAATCAGATGATCAGGATATTCAGTTAGATCTGAGTGGGCCCATTGATTTCTATAGTTTGTGTTAGAACAGACTGGTACTGAAAGGTACTGAAAAGCTCTGCAGTGACAGAATTTGCATTAGTCACTGCCAGAGGTTAAGGGTTATCCGCAATTAACCTGTTTTATATAACTTTGAAAACATATTACAATAAGTTAGGGTCTCCCTAAGCAAACTCGGCACAGCAGAACTGTTATTATGCCAGTTGTCGCAGCATGGCACATAACGCCACGTGCTGGATTAGACTGTGCTAGCTGAGGTCACCTGGGTGCAAACCAGCTACCATATCTCAAAACAAACCTGCAGGAGACACTGTGCTGAACTTTCAAAGGAGAATGTTGTTCATGCAGGAACTTTTCAGTGAGTTCTTATTGCTAAGGATCCAGCATAAGCATCTCTGTTTTATAGTCAGTTGATTAAACAAAATTGCTTATAATCTATTTTGCAGTGATACTGCTTAATGCTCATACTTTTTGGGATGCACATGTGTGCACTGCAGCCTGCTCAGCCGTGAGCTGCAGAAATCAGGGCTGCAGTAGATTGCAGTGCATCGGCCACCTGGTTCAATCCTGTGGACAGTGCAGCCGCTCACAGATGGAAGGTGGCATTTTCTCCAGCTGGTCATTTGTTTGAGCAGAGGAGAGGAAAATAGCTCGAGGTGGCTGTCTGATTTCACAGTAAAGAAGAGTTGCCTCAATACCCGTGGGAAGTGATAAATAACACATTTTGCCTGTCTGTTGAAGATTTGTCTCCGCAGTTTGGTTCAGATTTTCCTTTACCTTCAGCCCAATACCTTTTTCGACATATAAATTGGATCAGTATTTTGTTCTTTGTGTCATCCTGCAATGTCCTTTGCTTTTTCACGGAGTTACACTCAGCTTAAAAATTATGATCTGTCTAACACTGTATCCACTTACTAACAGGAGCAGACATGCCTAGCTGGCACAGGTAACCTTCTACAGGCTGATCACACTAGGTTTTTATTCCTGATAAATGTAAGAACATTACATCAATAAATCTCCAGTCAAGTTAAGAATTCAAAATCCAGTAGCTGGCATATTTCCTTAGGGGCCTTATTAGGTAATCCTTGAACTAATTCTGTCCTGTGTGCTTTCTGGTCCAAAAATAGCCATCACTTTAAAATTCAAGCTATAACAAGGAGTTATCATGATAATTTTAATACATCTTTTTTCTCAGTAAATATAGTAGCTATATTTCCACTTATCTTTGAAAATATCACAGTCTCCGGTTTGCTATATACTGTTAGCACTACTGAGTTTGATACTCAAAGCTCTGAGTCTTAGACAAGTAATTATTTGTTATCTCAACAGCTTCATCTTTGCTGAACAATTATGATGATCAAAAAACTACAGGTTCCCTTTAATCCACATACGCAGTTTGTGTGAATACCAGCAAGAGTTATGTGTAAAGATCAAAAAAAGCCACAATATATGGCTAATCTTACACAGACAAAACCATGTAGCCATCTGTGAGAATTTTGCCTGACTAAGTTTGACAGGACTCAGCTTTTAAACAGAAACTAAGAATAGTTTTAATCTGCCTTCGTTGTGACCAACTTCCCCCAGTTAAGCAAGCTGCATCAATCATTGATGTAAATGCCTGAATTCTCTCTCATCCTTTCCTCCAGGGAAGTCTGAGGCATATTTGGAAGCAATCAGGAAGAACATAGAATGGCTGAAAAAACACAATAAACAAGGTAACAAGGAAGGTATGAAATGAAAGGCCTTGACATTGGGGTGGGCACCACAGACATTACAAAACATGTAATTTATATTGTGATGTGTAACTTAGCATTATGTTAAAAGTTAAATACTAGCAATGTGAAACTTGTCTATGTGATAATTAGTGGTGTTAAATAATACAGGTCATGTAAAAGTTAAATCAATGAATGAAAATAGTAAACTAAGGCAGATTAATGTAAGCTGGCTAGAATGGCTGTTGGCCACAAAACACAGAGACTAACCTGGTGGTCTGTCTGCTAACAGTGCGTTGGGTTTGTCTAGTGCTTCATTTTCTACTTCAACGCATCTTTTAATTATGATTTTGCACATGTATTTTAAATGTCTGGATGTGTCTAGAAGAGCTCTGTGCATCTGGCTAGCAAGCCTTCACAAACAGCGACGTGTTTTGTTTCGTAATCATGAATAGTTAGGATACAAACTTATGTCACACAGTGTAACACATTGGGTTAGAGCCAACTGGAATGCCTCGTGGCTCACACGCAAAGCTGTGCAGAAGGGAGCAGTGACTGCAGCAGCTGCCCAGGGTGTGCTCACCAGCTGTCCCCCGGGTTGACCCTCCCGGGGCAGGGCTGTGTGAGTGCTGCAGGCAGGAGCTGACAGCAGCAGCAGGATGTCTCGCTTATTCGTCACAGATTTATTCGTACCAGTTCTTCCCTCAAGATCTTCCCTAAAAACAGCCTTCTCTCCCTTTTCTCTGCCGTGGCTGTGTGTTGTGCTGTCACCCACTCTGGAGGTGAAGGTTCCTAGCCAGGGGATCCATCCCTGGGCTGTGACTGGCACCTGGCGAGCAGGATCCTCCTTGCACCAGCCAAGCTGAGGGTGATCTGAGATGAGATTAGCCCTGGGTAATCTGGCCATCCTCTCTGTGTTGAACTGTACATGAATTACGTTTCAGAGATGAGTGCCTGCCTGCTGCCCAACACTTGCCTTTTCCTGTTGAGAAACTGTGATGGCAAGGTCTTTTTAAAAAATTTCCCTCTCTAAAATCATTTCCTCACAATGGCAGCAATGACAATTAGCAGCAGGCACACATATTTGCTCAAGAGTTTTCCTGCCAATTCTAATAAATGGTTCTGTTTATCAGTGTGTTCATTATAGTAATTAGATCTAAGTCATGTGTGATTATATCTCGTATCACACATACTGACTGGGCAGCCTCTTGCTCCTCTTCATAGTAACCTTTCCTCTGCACTGCTGCAGTCTGAAAATGGCTGTGACTGCAGATCAATAGCATTTTATCTGCCTGTGACTGCATTAAGATATACATTTCGGTGTAGATGGATTTTCATTTACACTAAAATATCTTTATTGTCCTCTGGCAATGGAAATGGGCCTTAAAGTGCGTGTAAGTTATGACAAAATTAGAATAGTGTTCTTACTCTTCTGATACATCATCTTTATTGTGCCTTTCCATACTTCTTATTTTTGTAAAATGCTAATTCAGTTCCCCTGAGATGATGTTAAAAGAAGTGCAGTCAGGGTAAGCTTATCTAACCATGAATGCATTGCGGTGTGTTTCTTCAGCAGAAGATTAGGTGGTATTGGGGTGCTCATCAATCATTTCTCCACTTCCAGTTCCCACCTGGGACCTGGCAGAAAAGTGATACTCAAAGTAATTCATGGATTAAAATGGCCAGTCTTTTCCACCCCCACTCATGGATCGGTTTACTCACTGAATATACTTGAAGAGGTTTATGTTTTCTTCAGGCAAATATTTGTAGATCCTTATCTTTGTATGAATTTCAGTAGAAATTATTATTCATTCAATGACTAATAGGTCTGAAAAATGTTAATTTCTATTTCTCCATTTTAAAAATACCAATTTCCTATTAAGGAGGCTGGTATACGTGAGGGGCTGTAATGATTTAAAGCAAAACATTTCAAAAGCCTGGATTTCGGGCTGATTGCCTCTTTTGTCCAAAGTTTGGTTTGCATATTTACAGGTTCTGTAGGCCTGTCCTTCACGTCTCCCAGACCTGGCTTGATGATTGAAATACTTTTAAGAGGAGCTCCTCCCCTGTGTAAATTAGCACCACTCCCCCGGTAGCTGCCGGGTGTTCTATTGCAGTTGGACTCCAAAGCACAGAACTGAGGCATTTAACTAAGATGTGGATTTTTACCAAATACTTGGATAGTTTATAGTTTCATAACACTAACACCAGCCGTTTAGGAATAAAAGTAAACTTTATAATTAATTGCAATGGCAAATTGCTTGATTTGAATATGCAAATAAGACCTCACTTAATTTACTGTAGGTCTTTCACAGCTCAGTGAAATGCTGCAGCTGTTGCGGTGAATGTAACCCAAAGCTGATTTTTCTAATTACAATAGATTGTAAATAAGTATTAGAAATTAGAGGTTATAAATTTCTAGGAAAAAAAATCAAATTAAATTGCCATGAGATATACAAATTAGCCAGAATTGGATAATATTGTAATGGTTATAACCCTGTACAGGATGTTTAGTAATTAAACATTCGCATATCCACATAATGATCTTAGAGTTATAAATAGTATTCTAGAAGTAAAATAAGCTCAGGGATTTTAATGTGAATAATGTGGATATCATATTAATTTAGTGTTTGTTCTTGCATTTATTTCCATTCATTGGTATCTTTCAGTGGGGACCCTCTTTCTGTCAACACAAATGAAATCTCAGAGCCTCATTAAGAAATTGCTTGGTGCTATTTGTCCCTATTTCTCACACAGGATGGAGAGACAAGCAGGTTCAATTCTCTTAAGTAATGACTGTAGCAGACCAGACAAGAAATCCTGGCCTCAGTACAGTCAGTGGCAAAATTCCTGTTAACTCAGATATGGAAAGGACACCTCTGCAGGAGTGGGGAGTTTTGAATATCAATTTTCTGTATTACTCATTTGAAATTGCCTTATACTGTTATAAAAATTATTGCAAACATCAATTTGCTTCTTAATGTCTTTCTATTTCTATCCAATTTTGGTCACTGAGCCCTAAAAAGACAGGAAGTCATTATTGTCTATTTTGTTAAGAATGCACTGTTGGAAAGAAGGTCATTCCACATATTGCTGTATGATGTTATACAGTGGACTACATCACAAAATCAGTATTAATGCATTCTGAAGGCTCTGTCTGTGGCATAAGTAATTCATATTTATACTGAAAAATTAAGGATGTATCTGTTCTTGTAAAAGACACTAATTCATTTAACTTAGTATGAGCCCTTGATGTTCTTCTTCTGATTCTAACAAATTAAGCTGTATATTTTATGCAACAAATTAGGGAACTGAAACTTTATTGTGTTTATGTGTGAATATACTGAATTGCTGCCAGAGTTACAACTACACAATAGGTTACCTTTTTACATTATTTGAAAGATTGCTTTGCAGTGGAGTTCTTTTCATGGAATAGTGATATTTTCCAGCAAAGGGAAAGTCTGTTCAATGCATCTGGTGTGAATTGGGCTGCATAGATGCACCCATCCATTGGAAAAGGAGGAAGATCTTTCAGCACTGTATTGCAGATTGACAATCAAAGATTGTCAAAAGCTGACACTAACACTGTCACAAAGGCTGCTCACTGCAGTGTTTTTCAGATCAGATTATGTTGTGTATCAAGGTAAATAATTATTTTGATCTATTTTCAGAAAATTGCTTACTTGAATTTTCACTTCAGTGTTTGTAATAAGTGGGAATTTTACTGGGATTTCAATAAAAAGTAGTCCATTTATTATTTTCTTTTGATTCCATGACAGCTGTGAAAATAATAGGGTTCTAACAACAGCTTTTGCTCTGCAGACTAGAACATCAAATCTCTGGACCAGAAAATATTATTTATTATATACTTTAGCATTTGACAGCAATCAAGAGCAAGAAGGGTTTATTCCCCTTGAATACTAGAAGCACCATGATGAGTAAAAAGACTTTGTGTAGGTGTTTGGGGTTTTTTTATTGTTTGCACAAGTTGCATTTAGAGTGAATTCTCTTCATGTTTGATAAAGTGCATTTTTTGGATAAACTTTACAATGACGTTGTTTCTTAGGTGAAGCAGCATAATGGCAATGACTCATTGTGCAAATGAATTCTTATTTTTCAGACTATGATCTTTCAAAGCTGAGAGATTTCATTGATCAGCAGGCTGATGCTTATGTGGACAAGGGCATCCTGGACAAGGAAGAGGCTGATGTAATTAAACGCATCTATGGCAGCCTGTAAAAAGTTAGTGGCTGCCAGACATGTAGAAAACTAGAATAGTTTCCCCCACTCCTGGCTCAGTGACTTATGATCTGTTAATTTGAGGATATCACTAGAAACGCTCTGTTTACATTGTACTGACAACTTTCTAGACAGAAATGAAGAGCTGTAGTGCTCCATTCACCGTCTGCATCCTGTATTTTCCTACATTCACAAATCAACCCTAAACACCGAATTCTGACACTGAATTTCTATTGGATAAGGTAAATACTTCTGTAATGCTCTCTTTGATTTATTATTTGTGTTTGGTTTACTTTTGTAGAGAAACCAATTGGTTTACTTTTGTAGAGAAACCAATTGTTTTTGGTAGAAAGTTCTTTTAATGGTACATCTTTTTCTCTCACTCAACAAGCTTTCTATAGATGCAACTATGTAAAGGGCATTATTAGAAAATAGTTCATAGTTCTCTAAATAAAATGTTTGAAAATACCTATTAAAGTTTTCATTAATTTTAATATTGTTTTATATTCAGAAATTCTTGGTTTAAATCCTAATACCTTTTTTTTGTTCCTTTTTAATTTCTTTATTTAGTATTCTGTAACTTGGACTGTAATGTCCTTAGCTAACTGATAAATCTTTGATATTACAATTGCCTTTCATATTACAGAGCTGTATTCTCTTCTTCAGCATGTATGACCATTCTCTTTGGTGCACCATTTGATGACTGTGCATGCATAATTAGTTAATTCCTGATGTGAGTATCCTGATAGCAGGTGTAAATAGCCATTACTTTCTCTAAAGAAAAAAAAACCAAAAAGGCAATGCAATTCAAGTTATTTTGCATGGAAAGGGAAGTTTGCAGCTAGAGATGCTTTTAGGAATGTAGGCCTTGCTTTTCTGACAGGATCTCTCAAATCTCAGTATCTCTGAATATCAAGGCTGTGCTGTGTTTACTGACCTCTGCTCTGTGTTGAGGAGTATCATCTCGTAAATTTTCTTTTTTTCTTTTTTGCCTGTATGTTATCATTAGCCAAGAATTTGGTACTTCCCAATGAAAAAGGAAAACAAAAATGTCACACTCATTCTTCTTCCTGAACTTACAGAGTTTTGGGAGAATGGCTTATGGGGTCTTTTATCTTTAAGTGAATGGAAAATTTTTTTGTATGAAGAACTCATAAAGCAAGATCAGAGGTAAGGAAGTTTTTAGAAAGTTGGATTTAAAAATGTATCCCAGAAGATATAAGTCCTGACTTAGGACCTGCAACAGTTACTTGTGTAGATGAACTCCAGGAAAGCTCTGTTCTCTTTATTTGCAGATTTTTCATTGATAATTGAGGTTATCCCTTCTCTGATTTTTTTAAAAAACCTCATGGTATTTCTGGGATTGTTAAAAAATGTCAGCTGATGCAGAGGTTGGAATTTGCCTGCAAAGAAGGGAGATGCTGACTTACAGCACTACCTGCACAGCACAAAGTTCTGTAAATCACTTCTTTGGGTCATTTCCTTCCTCATGAGATTAAGGAAGAAGAGATTTGAGCAGAGTTTCTTAGTCTGAAGTAAATTCTGGAGTCCCTGCAAAACAGAAATTATCAACTGAGCATTACTGATAACCAATATTAAATGAATGTGGTAGCAGTGAGGGGTAACAGCATAACTCTTTGCAAACTGATGATACATAAGCCAGTGAGTGGTTTCTGGCACACACAAAGTACGTCACTGCCTGCTCATACACGTCCTGATATGAATCACTGAATTGCACTATCAGTCACTCATAGTGATGTATTATTTTAGGGTAAAAACTAGATCCAAAAATGTAGTCAATATAAGTTTCCTCTTTGAGAAACAGTCCCTTAGAAATTCCAGAAAAAATAATTAGAAAAAAGAATTCCTTTTGTTTTGAATCAGTGTATTTGTTCTCATCTAAACCCTCTATTTGTTTACTATTATTTGCTAATGTTCCCAAAGATCAAACTTTCTTTTTGTCCCTATAGATCTCAGTTGTGTTCTACAAAAGCTTGGGACTTAATTTCTTATGTGATTATCACAGAGGAAAAGCAGGCTGATTCCCAAATTTGGATTTGTGAAAGGGATCAGGAGAATGGTAATTAACTGTAGACCTTTGCAGTAGTGATCAAGGATCTGCATTTGAAAAAACAAAAAAGGACAAACTTTCCTTTCCCAAAAATTATTTTAAAAAGGACAAAATTTTCTTCTCCTGTCAATATAATGGGCAATATAATACTTTCATAGGAAGTTACTTTCTTACTTTGGCCTCTCTTGAGTCTGGTGCTAATGGGAAGATGTCATCAGCTGTGATTATGTGTCCACAAAAGGCTGGTGCAGGATTTGTTAACCCCTCCGTTTTGCAAATTTTGTAACTTCAACAAAGTATCAATGGCATAATTTAGAAAAAAAAGTCCCAGCTGTGGGTATGACCTGATTGTATTTCAGGGTATGCACATTCCTGTACTGTGTGTACCCTGCTGCTGGGTACCCTATCTCTTGGGGTACATACGTAGATAATTGGACCAACCTGATGAGCAGCCGAGAACAGAGAAGCCTCTGATGGATAAACCAGCAATCCCAGCTATGGTTCCTCAAATTAGATTCACTTTCCAGCCTGCCCAAACCCACTAAACTTGTTATTTTAATGCTTCACATACTGGTTTGTTTGCTGGTTCATTGGATGAACATCTATCAGTACATCACACCTTTCAGAGCTAGACAGTAAAAACACAGCCAGCCTGATGAATCACCCTGCATTTCTAAGGGGCTGTGACTTGTGCTAAATAAAACCAAACCCAGTCACGCAAGTTTCCACCTGCGCCACAGATCAGTCCTTCTTTTTCAGGGAACACTTGGAGCACATTAGGGCTGGACATCCACTGCTGGTGTGTTTAATCCATAATTAGTAGATCATATTCTGTCAGTGCTTGCATCCTGGTGGGAAAGGTATTTTCAACACCTGCACGTCTCTGGTTCTAAGCTGACAAAATTTGGTTTCTGTGGTGTTTATATCTCTGCTGGATCCTTCAGAAATCCTTCACTCCTGAGTTCTCACTGAAAATGTAACAAGTACAATATATATGGTATTCACCTTTTGAGCTTTTCTAATAGACTATTGTTTCTGATACTGTACTTTATTAAACACTTTACTACAAGCTACATTAGTGTGCTGGTTTTGGCTGGAGTAGAGTTTATTTTCTCCACAGTAGCCAACACAGGGCTATGTTTTGGATTTGTGCTGGAGACACAAATGCGTTGATAACACAGAGATGTTTTAGTTTCTGCTGAGCAGGGCTTACACAGAGCCAAGGCCTTTTGTGCTCCTCACCCCACCCCACCAGTGAGGAGGCTGTGGGCACACAAGAAGCTGAGATACTGCTGGGGCAACTAACCCAAGGGATATTCCAGACCATGTGGCAACATGCTCAGTATATAAACCTGGGGTAGAAGGAGGAAGGGGGTGGGTGGGACATTTAGAATGATGATGTTTGTCTTCCAAAATAACAGTTACTTGTGATGGGGCCCTGGTCTCTTAGAGATGGCTGAACGCCTGCTTGCCCATGGGAAGTAGTGAATTCTTTGTTTTCCTTTGCTTGTGTGCACAGCTTTTGCATTACCTCTTGAACTGGCTTTATCTCAACCTGTGAGTTTTTTCACTTTCACCCTTCCAATTCTCTCCCCCATCCCACTGGTGGGGAGTGAGGGAGTGCCTGCGTGGGGCTGAGTTGCCAGCTGGGGTGAAACCACAAGGCTGCTCTTGTGTGTCAAGGAGAATGTCTTTTCTATGCACTGCCCAGCTCTTCGAGGCCATCCTGCACCACAGAGCGACAGGAGTTCATCTCAGTGCAGGAAGGGGTGGGATGCCTCCTGGCTGCCCTTCTGAGAGTGCTGGATGCAGCTACAGCACCTGGAGGCCGAGTTGGCTGGATTTACAGGGATTTAGTAGCCTCCAGCAACATTACAACAGAGTCCCAAATGTAAACTTTTTTATCAAGTATGTCCCCCATATTTAATTTTAAAAGATCTTGGTCCAAGCCTGCCCAGGTTTTGACTTTTCAAGCTTTGACTGAAGAAATATGTAAAAACAAAACTCACCACAAAACAGCTGCAAAACATAGAATTTTATCTGCACTAAGTACTTCACTTCTGCCTGAAATTGTCCTGTTCCAGCTCTAAACCACACCTTGCAGGATTGGTAGAAATATATAAACAAAGAATGAAGCTACAAGTGTACAAAACATAAAAGCAGAATGCAAAACAAAATATACAAGGCAACATAAAAAAAATACGCAAAGTATACAGATAAATTTGTCACTTTGTTAAGTAATCATATGAAAATGTGGATTAAGATATTAAAACATCAGTTATTTCAGAGTCTTAACCTTTTAACTCCTGAAAACGAGGAACAGGTGTTAATTAAACCCATTGAACTCACACCCGAGGGGCTGCCAGGATCTGTGAAACTGGTGCTCGTGGAAAAGCTGGGTGTCCACAGGTAGGGAGACCCAGGTGCCTGTGGGCTCCTCAGGGCTCGGCTGTCAGAGCCTGCAGCCTGCTGGGGGTCTGGGTGGCCACAAAGAGCAGCCTCATGACAAGGTAGAAGGGCTTTGTGGGCCTTGGTAAATAGGGCTGGAAGAGCTAAAGATGGGGAAGGACTGGCCCTGAGCCCTTGGTGCACAACAAGAGTGTCTGCAGGACGGGCAGGAGAGGAGCAGAGATCTGCACTGGAGCAGAGTAAGGTAGGGCTCTCGCAGGTGGCCTTTGTGGTGGGCAATGGGGGCCCTGAAACCCTCCCTGTAGGAAGGTGCTTGTGTGGCACAGACAGGTTGAGTGTCCCTGCTGGTGGGAGGGGAGGTGCTGTGGGTTACCAGGGTACTGCTGGGCTGAACTGTGGTGTGGTTACTGTGTCTGAGGGCTGGCTGTGCCCTCAAAGGGCTCTGGTGTGTTCAGTCTGGCAGAGCTGCTTCTTCCCGTCCTTCCCTCCTGTATGGCTTCCTTAGCCCAGGCAAGCAGGTAGGAGGGTGTCCTAAAAGCCCTGCAGCCCACGAGCACTGCAGTGCTGTGGGGAGGGCTGGGGTGAAGTGGCACTGCCAGGGGCTTGGGCAGTGCTTGCTGTGCCAGGGCAGCCGTGCTTCTGACCTGTCCAGCAAAGCACCCCAGTCCTGTGTGTGTTGGATGGGTGGGGTATCACAATGGAAGGCCTTTGGTAGAAAAATACTACATTTTTATGTAGGATTATAAAATATAACTGAGCTTAAAGCTAGGGTTCCTTCTGCAAAAGTAGTTCGTTCTGGCTTTGTGTCCTGCTGAAATTAACTGACAACAATAGAAGTTACTGTCCTGTAAGGAATAGCTACAAATTCCAATTTAAGAAAGATGCAAGACCTAAAACTAGTTCACCAATCTCTTCAAGAAAAATCAGTGCTTCCTTTTATCCATCTGAGCTTTCTCTGTTCTTGTTAATTTGTGTGCCACTGCAGACCTTCTCTTTAGGACTAGAGCTGATTTGAATGAGCCTGCCGGGTCTGAGCCTGCCAGCTCCAGGGAAATACCAGTTCCTGCCAAGCTTTGAATTTTTACTTCTGGTTTTAGTAAATTAATGAAACTTTCTATATTGCTTTCCTCTTAACATACTGTGAAAAGGTCTTTGAGGGAGTGATAAACTATACTGATGAGCTGTAAGTAGGAAACTGCATCTGTCACAGTGGGGATCCAGCAACTCTTTAATGATGAGTTTTGTGAAGCTTATTGAAACATAGGATGTTTAACAGGAAGTTGCTAATACACTAATTTCAGGGCAAAGAGTGAATGCAGGCTACATTCTGCCTTCCTGAGCTTCAGGTGCACTCCCCTTGCAAACTAGAATCTTGGCATCTCTTCTCAGAACAGAGAAGGCTGGTCAGTGTGGTTCTTGCTCATCTGAATACAGTTTTCTTGACTGCACAACTAAAGAAAATAGCTCTTAGAGGTCTTATTTAGGAGGGTGAGTTATATGGTAAAGGACACAATTTATCCTGAAATTAGTATCTAACAGCTCATATATCTAGACAAACCATTCTTCATGACTTCACTATGAACAGACACATTGGTATTTTTGTATTTTATTAAATTAAAATCACACAAAATATAACTGCACACAAGAACACACATCTGATATTCCAATGTCATATCTCACAAAGAAAAATCTCTGGCTGTTACTCATCCCTGTTATTATCGGAAATCCAATTTGCCAACAGTTGTTTAACCATGAAGGCTTTAACTAATCAAGTTGAATTCCCCTTTCTAGAAATACATCATAACCACACACAGACACACACACAGAGTTCAGAGGCAAGTTCTGTCGCCCTGAAGTAGACAAAACTTTCACAGCAAACTTGCCTATGTTTGCAGAATAAGTAAATTTCTATTACTTTCATAAATTGTCATTTACAAGCAAACTTTAATATTTTTAAATACTTAAAACAAATATCACTTTAACAAGTATTTACAAAATCTTTACTAAAGATCAATGTCCTGCATAAAGGTGACCTCAAGGATATATTGTTGCTACCATGCTACAGTTTGCACAGAAGGGGTAGAAAGGCCATTGCTAGTTTTGGAAGGCTTAAACCCTTTGTTGATATAGCATAAGGACATTAACCTATGGAAGGCAGAAGAGGTCATAATTTCAGTGCAATTACCCATTCATGACTTCTTTTAAGTACATCAAGATGATGAGTCCAAAAGACTTGGGTTTCAAATTATTGACTGTTTAGTTCTTTAAGAACTGATTTCATGGGAAGTTTTCAGGCCATCACGTCTGTCTTCTAATGGTGATATGAAGAGGTTGCATAGGGACCTTCCTCATCCTCCTCCTCTCTAGAAAGAAAATGATCATAATCATCAGGTCAGGAATATACCATGTCTCAACAGTAAAAGCTGTGATGAAAATACAGGTAACCACTTTTCCTAATGGGTCAAATTAAGCAATGCCAGCCTTGCCTAACAGGAATACTTGCATTATAATACTGTTAATTACACATCTCTGGAGTTCCTGTTATGTTTCAAGAATAGAATGCAGAAAACAAGTCAAGGTGTGTAAGTTCAACGTCAGAATGTATTTGAAGGGCTATTCGTGATGCTGCTGTGCCAAATTAATAAGAAATACTGTAAAGGATAAACAAGTGGAGGGCGTACTGGAATTCCTGTAATGTTGCTTTCAATTTCTTATTTTAAGAAGCTTAGTTAGAGGTTTATTTCAACCTTTTGCATGGCAGGGGGTAGAGATCAACCAAATGAAGCAAGAACAGGAGCTGTAGCTATAGCTGGATATGTGTCTTGATGCTGCCAAGGATATTCCTTGAGTGGCCTCCCTGATGTGCACTTCCTGTGCATCAATCACCATGGAGACTCATCACTTGAATTTTCTCAGGAAAAAACAGTTCCTGCCAAGTGCTATTGTTGATGCAATGACTGGATGAAGGGAAATAGTGTTGCTATTAAAACATCCTCAAGAAAAATCAGTCTGCCTGCTGTTTACTTGGTTGCCTTTAAAAATAAACTGGTTATGTAAACCTATTGCAGTGCAGCATCCAATACTAATTCAAGCATGCCAAGTTCTCCAAATATCATTGTTTGGCACTACTGTAGCCTCAAAATTTTCTTCCTGAGAGTCTAGTCTCAAAGTTGCTGCCAATTTCAGTGTTTTGGTGAGAACAGCAAGACTTTACACTGAACTTCCAAAGATTACTTCTAATACTGGATGTGCCTTCATACAAAGGCACAGTTATTCAAATAGTCTAACAAGGGTATTCTATGATCCACACTGGAAATTACTTTGTACTACTTAGTTTGCTTATATTTCTCCTTCTAGAAGAATAAAATGTAGAAGAGTTACAGCAAAAAGACCTTCCTTCCAATCAAAGGCTGCCAGAATCAGCCTTTCAGTTGTACTTCTTGAAAGCCTTAACAAAGGAGTAACATCCATCATGACATGGCAACAGCCAAACACTGGACTGAAATGAGCAGCAGTTGATTATGGGTGAAGTTAACTGAAGAGCTGACATAACAATGTTATATGAGCAAGTCTTCAGACAACCAAGTAACAAAAGCATTGTCTAGGCTATTTGTCCCCACTGCCCTTGTGCCATGTGGATTATGGGCTCTTGAGTTGTCAGCAGAGGGCAGAAGGCACTGGGGTTACAGCCAGTCTTGAGGGGCTTCTGTACATGGCAGAACTATACAGTAGGTTGTTTTGATAGAAGTGAATTAAAGCAGTGGCTGGCTGTAATGTGCAAAATACATTTCTGACCATGGCTTGGAACTGCTGCTGTAGCTGTCAGCAGGAACAGCTCCTGCCCTTCTGTCCCAGGCTGCAGCACTGGGCCATGTGAGGTCTGCAACACTACTCCAAACCAGGGGAATGGCCAGGAAATATTACCAATGTAGATCTTAGAACATAGCAAGTTGAAGTCTGTTCTGATGGCTGCAAAACAAGCTGGGCTTCATACAAAATAAAATTACATGGTAGTAGCTCTGGCCTATGGCCCACAAGCACCAACATGGCAGTGTGTATCTGTTTAATGACCGAACAATTTTCTTCACTTTTAAGATGCTTAAAATAGCAGAGTGATAGGTCCCTTCAACATTCTCCTTCAGGGAATGGAAAAGGAACAGCACAGCATTACAGCACTGTAGTGCTGTCCCTTCCTGTTTGCTGTTGCCACTGTGCCCGGTAGGTTACAGGACTGCAAGAAGTCTCCCCCAAGCCATGCTACGTACTAGGCACAAAAAACCACTTCTGTAAGGGCAAGCACACCTGAGTGTGAACAAATAAACCCAAATGCTTGGGTGCTTCTAGAACCCACAATTAAATGGGGCAGCAATCTGAGTAGTTAATAGCTTTGGGAAGGCTGAAAGGGTTCTCCACAGACAGCCTCCTTTACTGAGGCATCTGTCTTCTTAGCCAATTGCCAATGACAGTGAAAAATTATTTGGGTAAATTATCTCAATTATTAGTTCCAAAGGCTTCAACACCCTACTCTTTCCCAGGTTTGGGTTAAGACAACTGAGCAGATGACAGTATATGGTTCTGTTTCAGTGCTGACACCAGTTATATTGGCTCATAGAATGTGTGGTGATTAGAGTGGCTCTATTTAGTGACAAGGTTTCCAAAATGCATCACTAAAAGACAAATGATGCGACCTGTCCCAGAAGCACAGTTTATGGCCCCAGTCTTCTGGTTGATCACACTACCACTCTAAAATCTTAAGGACTCTTTATAGAGTTTGCATTAGGCATCTGGTGTTCAATTATCTGATACAAAAGGCATCACTAAACTTGGCAGTTTCAGCACCCTGAGACATGCATAACAGCATTTTGGGCAACATGAAGCAACAGCGTATTTTCTCAAACTATCCCAAGCTGGTTTTATTACATGTGTGGATAAAACTAATAGTGAGTATTACTCTCTAAGATGTAAATACATGAGTTAACAAATTCTACAAACAACTGTATTAATACTTTTGCATTTCTTTTGGCCTATTATAAAAACGTTGCACAACACAAAAAGGTCTTATTGCTTGAGTGGCACCTTGGGTAAAAATGCGTCATTAGTGATTCATTAACTAATGATTTCTTGCTCAATGAAACTCTAGTAAAAGTAGTATTGCATGCAGATCTATCCATGTGCTTATATAAACTCTAATAGTGAAAGACAGCTGGCAGAAGCTGAGTTGATCTCACATTCTATAACCTTTAATGCTCAGCTACTCGCACAGCTATTATAGTTTACCCTAAATCTGCAATTATGGGTTCCTCTCTTTTTCTACTTAAACTTTATTCCTTTGAGAGCACTTAAAGGAGTCACTTCAAGAACTGTGATTAAACAATGTAATTCACCTTAAGCAGCCTTTCTGACTGTGAAACTGCCTTGTGTGGTTTAATCTGAGCCACTGCATGTTTGCACATGAATTCTTGGCAACTTAAGGGAAATCAAAGTAAAGAGCAATTTAATAGATGTTGTGGTTCTCACCATCTCTCAAATCAGGCTCGCTATATGGTGAGAAGTTATGGTTCTTTAAGTTCTCAAACTGATAGCCTGCTTCTGCTTGCAGTTTTGTTAGTTCCACGTCCTGTTTGGTGGCAGCAGATTAACTCCAGGTGCTCCTTTGTTACTCTCAAACAGGCACTGAAGCACGTGGCAGTCATGGCACATTTTAAACAGGCCCTGACAAGACAACCTGAATACAGAAGGCCAGAGCAGCTGGAAACAGCACCCTAACTTCATATATGGCTTTCACTCGAACATAAAACTTGCATATTCATGAGGCTGCTTTACTATCACGGCTGTACATTTTTCAAAGGCTTTCTGCTCCAAGCAAGGGACAAGCTGAGCACAGTAAAGAATGTTGCCACCTTCCAGTCTGGGCCCAGAAATAGTATTGAAAAGTATCTCTGAAGTGTTTGGCAATGGTCTCTCTCTACTCCTGCTCTCTGCAAGGAGTAACCATTCACTTTGGTCCTTTGCCCCTTCCTGTCAGACTGTAAAGGGATCTGTGCCTTTCAGCTGTGTGGGAAAGGACAAGGCAAGGATGGCTCTTGTAGGTGTGACTGAAAGCCAGAGGTGGTGGGGTAGAAGGGGACATTATGAAGACTTTGTCAGATGCACAGGAAGCTATTTATCTTCAGAAGTTTTGGGTAACAACCTGCTCAGCAGAGAGCCTGCAGCTCTGTACTTCATGTGTCCTGTAGCATCATGACCAGTAAAAATCTGTGCTCTGAGCATAATTAACAAAATTATCTGCTAAATCTGAACAGGAGGTAGGAAAGTAATGCATCCTCCTGTATACATTGTTTCTTAGGAGGAAACTTGGTACCAAGCCCCCATTTCCTAAACTGCAATTTAAGCAATATAGGAAATGGATGTCAGTAGCAACAGTGCACTATTTGTGTGGTGTCACTTCCACTGTATTGGCTCTGCTCATGGGGTGGCAAGGTCTGAGTGAATTTCCTTCTGTAAAATAGCATGTTATTTTGTTGAAGGGATGTTAGAACAACTGCCTTTCTGTGGCAGTGAATGTGGTTTCCTGTTACCCAGCTTAATTGCTGGGTCAACACCTCTAATCTGTGTTAAGTATATACGTCTAATGATAAGAAAATCAACAGTGGCACATTTTGATAGGTGCTCTACATGGCTTCAAATACAAGGCAGTTTGGGACAGAAGAAAAATGCATGCCTTGCTGTAAACATTCAGCTTCCACACAGGCCTTGGCTTAGTACACTACTGAAAACTATGACTTTGCTTAAGAAGTTGCCCTCTTCCATAGCAAGAGATCTTGGAGAATGCTGGTCTTCCAGATTTTATGAAATAGTATTGCTATTCTCCAAACAACGTGTTGTGAGGCAGCCTTTCTAACTGCCCTATCAAGGCACCTGCTAATACTGTGCTTTGAATGTATGTGGTGCATGACAATAGCAGAGACTTGCTGTTGACAAATGAAAGCTACAGATGCTGTCTGAGAGGTCCCACAGAGAGGCTTCAGCTTAGCCTAAAACGCCTTCAGGGTGAGATTAAGATGCTTAATACCAAACGCGGCATTTACCTGACATTGTCATCTTTTAGTTTTCTGGCGGCTTGTTTGGATAACTTAATCTGCAAGTCCAATCTCTGTAGGAAATCTTTGGCAGATAATTCTTCCGGTGCAGTGGGCTGATTGTCAGGCTCTTGAGGACTGGGAGAAGAACTACTTTCTTCCTGAACTGTCACTAGTCCTTCATCACAAGAAGGTGAGCTGTCAACAGTTTCATTCTCAGGAGACTCCAGTGAATTAAGTCCATTGAACAGTAATGGCTTCTCTGATATAACAGGAATATTCAGGGTTTTCCTCAGAAATATACAGTCATTAGTGAACAGTTTATTTGCCCTCTTTATTTGTTCCATCTGAAAAAGATAGGAAAAATGTAAGTTATTAGGTTTTGGCAAAGTATAAAGTACTAACTTTCTGAAGCAGTACAGTACCCTTTAATTTTAATAAATCTGTTCTTTCTTTGCAGCAGCAATGACTTCAGGAAAGAATCTGCTTGCATTCCATGTGATTTCAGAGTGCATGCTCTGTTTTAGCCTTGTTACATCCTAGCTTCTTTTATGTAGACTTGACTCCAAAAAACTGCTTTCCCTAAAATCTTGCACTACCTAAAGAGGCTTTTCTTGAACAGTCTTCAAGTCTCTATACAGGTTTACTTCAGCAATACGTCAAAGAACAAAATTCTGTCGCAAAAGGAGTGCTGATTTGGGTTTACACCAGAGTAAGGCTCAGAACTGCTACTGGCTGCTGTAGGTGAACCCTCTGGTGAAAAGCACGCAGAATCCAAATAAGGGGCAATGAAGTTACCTTGAGGATTTTAGGACATGTTAGTTATGAACAGTGAGCAACACAAGTCCTGGAAGTGCAGTATATGCCTCATTCTTGGTATTTCCCCCAGCTGATGTAACACATTCAGACTTCAGATGAAGTACTGATTTTCAGTGAGAGTTCAGGCAATGAGAAGAATGGGGGACTCTTGAACACTTTGTAATGCAGCTGCACAGACTGGTGGCTGGATTCGTTCAGTAAACTGAATCTACAGCATGTTCAACAGCAACCACATGTATGTGATAATGTGCGTAGTAACAGCCACCACATGCCTGTTACATACTTCTTATGCTACTTTTCCTCAAGGTTGCCTATATTGATGAGTAGGTTGTCAGAAGCAACCACCTTTCTCAGAACATTAATGCATAAAACTCCCTTGTTCCATACTTAACCTGAGAAGTTATTATAAATTTCATTGCTTTACAGGCAAAGGAAAACTTCCAGTAAATGTTTATACTGTGTTACTATTAAAAATGTTGTTTAAGTTCTAACTCATCAAGATTTCCCTTCCAAGTCAACAAACTAACTTCCTATTTCTCAACTGCAAGCTTTTAAAAAGCATGGAAATTTGTATCCATGATTACATGACTCTATGCTTTAGTTATAACCTGAACTCATGATTTCATTAGTGAAAGTTCTAAGTGGAAAAAAAATAAATTACCATTCTGGTCCCCTGGTGATTGTCATAAGCAGAAAATCCCCAATCACTAGAGTACTGCTATGATAAAAGCACTCTAAATAAAACTTACTTGAACACAAGTATAAAGAGAACAGAAAAAAACTCTTGGTTTCATTAGAACTGTTAATCATTTTTATTGAACTACCTGGAGCTAAACTGAGTAAGAATAAAGACTGTCTTGTCATAATAGGAGCCTTGCTGTAGTATAATCACTCAGAGCTGAGTGCTCCAAGTACTAGCCACTCACTACTTCAAAGTCTAAAGCATCCTGAGTTCAGTGCTCAGATGATGAGAAAATTGCTCCACCATCTTATCCTTGTCAGTCTTAAACTCTCTTAAACTTTGGCACTACTTGGAGTCCTTCCCAACTGCGAAAGAAAAGACCATTGTTACCACTTAACTGGGCTTAATATGCCTGTGCATATCTTACACTGAACATACCAGCAGGGGAACCTCTTGGGATCCAAGGGAACCTACTGGACTCTACGTGTCTGTGCAGATGTGAGATTGTGTGGTCACTTGCAGAACTGGAATCTATTACTCCATGCAGTGCAGACCTGTGTTGTGCATTAAAAGTATCAGCTGCAGTGCTGTTATAAACCTGGTGTCCTGTATGAATGCATTTGCTTGGGTCCTGGAAACCTGATGAAATCTTTCATTCTAAAAATAGGAGATTCTCCTTAGAAAGGATAGGTGTATGGGGATGTAGTGAAAACAGTGAAGTTAAACTCGGCAGGAAGCTGTTTCTATCCATTAAATATACAAAAAATTGTATTCTCTACTTAAGAACAACCCCAACCTGTTGATGCAGATGGCTAAGATGATGAAATGCTTAGAGTTAATAATCCCTTTCAAAAAACTGAATAGCTAGTATCTGATGACTCACAGTAAATTACTACAAGTAAGAGAAGCTCACTACACTTCTAACTCCTAAAGCTTGGAAGCTGTTTTCAGCTGGGTTCCTAAAGTACAGGGTGCAAGTTCTCTCCCAAGCTGAGCATCATCTGAAGGGCACAAAGGAAGTTTTACCTGACTCAGTCATGAGACCTATAATGGCCCTAGTGTAAAGGTCAATTGGTAAAATCTCTAAAAGTTGTCTGTCTTGATGGGTGTCAAAAAAGTTTAAAATGCTAGCTGGAGCTTTAATACAACACAGAAACTGAAAACTGAGATCTCTGCTGCAGGGGAGTTGGAAGGTGATGCTTCAATAGGTGATAAATAATGTACTGTACTTCTACCTCCTACTTCACTGTAACTCTACCTCTGGTTATTTCTTCCTAAAATACCACCTCATGACATTTGGAAGACTGCGTAACTCTGCACTGAGTAACAATGAAATGGAAAGTACTTGGTTCTAAAAAGAACAATCCTCAGCCTAGAGCAGGTTACTTCACATGTGCATTATATAACTGCTACAACTCAGTATGACTCCATCAACTCTTACGTGTATGGAGAACAGGATGTAACAAGAGTTTTCTGAGTGCTAGGAAGGCTGAGCTTACACCTGTTAGCTACAGATCTATCGCAGTGAAAGAGCAAAAGCTTTAGCACATGCTTAATATTTTAACTGAAGCTGCACTAATGCATAACATGGTGCTGAATTAAGTAATCAAAACTGCTTCTCCTGACAATGAAACATAGCCCTCTTACTTCTCCCCTCAAAAGAGATAGTGCACTTGCACTGAACTATAAATACGATACTAAACATGAATTCCCAGCGTTAACTTACCCAGAAGGAAGATATAATGAATGCAAGTTGCAAAGACTAATAGCCAGTATCTGGAGGAGGGGGTGAAGGGCAGAGGATGAGGCCAAACAAAGCATCCTGATCTCTCTCCCCCAACATGACATTTTCATCTCTCACAATCTCTGCTAAGTCATGCCAAAGCAGGCACTGGACAGGATGTCTCTTGCTACAAAGTAACTCCCATTGAGGAAAACCACAGAGGAAACTTCTAAAAACAGTGATACTGGAGGCAATGGCAGCCAAAGATAATTCTGATGTTTCCATTACAGCAACTCCCACTTTAGCCAAGGATACATGATGCAGGAAACAAGTTAAGTGACTCTTTAGGGAAAGTCAGTCCTTATCTTTATGTGAAAACACAATGTTCTTAGTTTTGCTAAAAGCAAACACCTTTGCATAAATTTCTACCCTGCATTTAAACCAATTAAAACAGAAACACAATGGCTGATTTCACCCAACTTGGCACTGCTCTTAGGGATGTTTGTTGTCAGTGTAACCTTTTTCAACTGAAGTTTATAATGATGCAGCTCTGGTTTCTTAAGCAGAATACTTACCAACAATATGGGGGGAAAAAACCAACATATATACTTTAAATGCACATTAACACTGCAAAAGCTTATTCAACTCATACTGTGAACAAAGTTTATGGTTACTAACTTAAAACGGTTTGTATAGGTTTAATCCACAACTTCGCTTTAGCTCAAAGGGAGTTGTAAATTATTTAGAAATGCTTTTTTCGGGGAAAACTACTATTTCAGTAATCTGTTTATATTTTTCACTTATTGCAGTGAGTAAACACACTTCTGAATATAGAATAGCATGGTTAAATCATTTAGGCCAGAGATTACCCATTACGGAAAGTGCTGTCAAAACAAAACAAAACAAAAAAAACCAAAAAACATCCAGTGTGCTGCTTTGCCCTCTTAGTGAGCAAAAGTTCACTGTAATGTGGACCAGCGTAAGTTCACAATTTCATTAATCGGCCAAAAGTGGCATAATCTTTCAAAAGGGAAGAGAAATACTTTTAACTGCACTGTACCTCTTCTAGAGAGAGCCAAACTGGAAGGTGCTGTTTGCAGCTCATGTGAAAGTAACACTGACAGTGCCACACTCATCAGCTGCCTGGCCCCAAGCAATTCAGGATGTTGGGACTACTGCAGCTGCATATGGGTATATGAACCCTAAATATGCAGGATGAAGGCAGGGTAGGTGAGCTGTGCTCTGTGGGGAATGGCAGTGCTGGTAGACCCTACTGAGCTGCCATAAGCCTTTCAACACTTTTCACAGAAATAAGCTTTCTTTCTCTGCAGAAAGTGAGCAGAAAAGCAACGCTTTCAAAACAATGCTATTTGTGCCTCACCTCTGGTCTAGCAGGCAGATCACGAGGGAAGAATGTTTAGCCCTGAAGCTACTAGGAGAAATTCTTTCTCCTTGTCACAGCTTATGTGTCAACCTCTAAATAGTGATTCTTTTCAAGACAAGCTTAATTACACTGATTTCTTTTTTCAGTCTGAAGTGAGTGTAGTGGGGAATGGTTGCGTGGGTACAGATTTCCTGGTGTGTCTCCTGTCCCAGGGGCCTCTATCCCATCCCTGGATCCCGGTGCTCCTCCGTTTGGAGCCGCGTCCTGCCCGGGCAGGGCGAACTTCAGCCCTTGGCCGGATGCTGACCCCTCCGAGCAGGCCCTGAACTCGGATGCCAGCAATTTAAACACCGAAACTAAAACCAGCGCCGTGCCGCGGGGAGAACACCCTTCTCAGCGCACGGCGGGCAGGACACGCTCCATGGGACAGGTTCTCGCCGTCACACCCGGCTCTGGGCCCGCCGCTGGGGGGGTACCCAGGGATGCTGCGGAGCCCCAGCCCGGGGAGTGTGCGAGGCCTGGCTGGGCGGGGATTTGAGCAACCTGGGGTAGTGGAAGGCTGGACGCGGATGATCTTTAGGGTCCCTTCCACCCCGAGCCATCCCAAGCGGGCCCCGCCGCGCCTGTGGCCCTCCCTTACCGTGACGCCGTACTTGAGGGCGATGCCCTGCAGCGTGTCCCCGGCGCTCAGCCGGTGCTCCACGTAGCGCTCGGCCAGCGGCGCGGCCACACTGGCCGTGCTGCCGTAGGAGCGGGCCTTGGTTCGGGCGAGCCGCTGCGACAGCTCGGCCTCCGCCTCGGGCCCGCCCGGCGCCTCCTGCCGCAGCGCCTCGGCCATGCTCGCACCGCACCGCCCCGCGCTCAGCGCCCGCGGCCCCGCGCCATCACCGCGGGAACCACCCCGAGCATCACCCCCAGCACCGCCACGGCCCGGCCCGGCCACACCGCAGGCCCCGCTCGGCCCCGCCCACCGCCCGCAGGCCGCATGCGCGAGGACCGCCCACCCGGAGGGGCGCGGGAGGGGCCGAGGGCGCTCCCCGTGAGGGGCTGAGGGTGTTTGCAGTGTGGGGCCGAGGGCGCTCCCCGTCCGGGGCTGAGGGTGTTCGCAGTGTGGGGCCGAGGGCGCTCCCCGTCCGGGGCTGAGGGTGTTCGCAGTGTGGGGCCGAGGGCCCGACCGATGGTGCTGGTGCAGCGGGATTCTCGTCCGAGCCCCCCGAGAAACGGCGCTCTGAGGGGCCCAGCGCGGAGTGCTGCGGGCTGTGAGCGTTCCAGCCCCCTGAAGCCTGAGAGCAAAGAGAGTAAAAAAGGAGTGACTTCGACTGTAAGTGCACAAATAGGAAAGTGTAGTTTGTTGGATTTGTTGGCGCAGTGAGGAGTAGGCACATTAATTCGAAATGGCAAATAACTCTTGCAATTTGAACCCGTTCCCCCTTGTTCTGTCACGACATGGTCTTGCAAACAATTTTGCCCCGTCTTTCCTGTAAGTTCCCTTCAGGTACTGGAATACCATTTTATATTAAAATTAATGTAATGACTGTTTCAAGCAAGTACATCCCACCAAGAAGCTTGTGTATTGGCTTTCTTGGAAAGCTGATCTATTGTTGCTGGACTGGAGCTTTCTAACACAAACTGTTACATATAGATGGTGCACATGTTCATCCTGTACAGGCACAATATGTACCAAAATATCAAGCAGTGACCAAAGCAGCCAAATCTGGGTACCTGTGTTTGGTGTTCGGACAAGATGGCCCTCAAAGATCACTTCCAAACTCAACCAGGCTGGCTCTCTGGGAAGTGTGTGGGCAGAACAACTAGTGTGGTGTAATTTTATTTTCTTTCTGGGAAGTCCTAGAAGAATATACCTCTGCCTTATACCTAAGCAGAAGAAACATGCATGTCATAACCTCAGCACAGTATGTATTAACATAAGTTTACAAAAATAGAATGCATTAACTGACAATATATAGTTGGGTTTTTTAGATTATGTTCAGTGGGTGACTCATGAAGTCTCTTTAAGGAATACAGTACAAAAATCAAGGCAGATCTCACAAATGTTGCTGACCTGGCCACAAGTTTCCAGGCATAAGTTAGGAAAATATAAAAGCTGCCCTGCAAGATGCACGAGTTGCTGGTAAGGAATGACACATCAGCATCCTGTCATCACATGCGAAGCCAATGTGACAATCCTGAACAGAGGAACTGTAGGCAATGCGTAGACAGATCAGGGAAGTAAAAGAGACTCTATAAACTGATAGCAAGAAAAGGTTCACTTTAATTTTTATGCAGGCTACAAGATACTTCGGAAGCTCCACTAGGGATGTCCAATTGAGTTTGTACCAGCTATAGAAAGACAGCAGCAAACTGTGATAACTCAGTGCTTTCAATTCCTTGTGAAACAACTTCATCTGCTGAACTGCAGCAGCAGTTCAGGCATGACCTGCCTAGCCAAAAGGCTGAACTGCAGGTCAGCAGTTATTAAATATGTGTACCGTGTGTGCCGTGTGGAGCCATAGATCAGCTTCAGCCTCTTACAGCTGATTAATGGAATTTGCAAACATCTGGATGCCTGCCTAGAGTTGGAATTGTAGGAGTTACTTCAGCTAAAGTGGCTTTTAGTAAAGGGGAGCTGTAGTTCAATAAAATGGAAATGTTTAACATTAGTGACACGAGTTGAACATGCAATATCAATTAGTTTCAAAATGTGCTTGAAAGGTGCACTAATATTAGACAGTATTATTCTCTCTAATGTTATCTTAGACTCTGTTTGTATGCCAAGTGTGTGCTGTACACTTTAAATCAGTTGTCACAACTCCAACAGCAGCAGACGCACCCCTTGCATTAGTATAAAGGTACCATGGATATTTTAATGTTGAAAGATTTATTTTAGTAGTAAACTTTTCCAAGGATATATGAGGCTTTTTCTTCTGGAGCTGCAGGATTGTCCTTTCTTTTCATCAGCAAAGTGGAGATGCTTGTTTCTTATCTCAAAATCCATATTATAGCCAGAGAACCATTTCGATCTGGGATGTTGCCAAGATACTTGATCTGATTAGCTGTCTGCCTTTTTTCTATGTGAAGTGAATATTCTCTAAACCAAAAACTGAGGTAGAAATTTGAGCCAGAGCTTAAATTAGGTAACCCATTTTTTACCTGTATCTTTAATATGCATTCACAACCAGTTACAGAAGAAACCAGAAGTGTCTTGCTAATGACACTTCATTTTTAAGGAAGAAAATTGCATTCGTATGGAAAATGTGGTCTCTGAGCTACTGAAATGTCTTCATGGATTGGTCTATGATCCTGTGAAAGCAAAGGGAAATAGGAGCTTCCCTAGGGTGCGTCAGCCCTGAGTCGTGAGTTGTCAGACCCCTTGTTTGACCTTGGTAGAAGTTGGAGCTCACTTGCTTCACAACATCCCACTAACGGGCTAGAGTTGGCGTAGTGCAAACTGGCACTGTACCTGACTCCAGGCCAGTGAACAAGCTACTCTGGCAGCCTGCACGAGGGAAGGATTTCCACTGCTTACCTACCCCTCAAGGTGTGAGCGTTCAATGCTGCGACATCAAACTTGCCACATTAGAAAGAGTCCCTGCTATAACTGAAATTCTTTGTTCCCCAGAGCAATATTCCCCCTCCTAATGTCTGAATCAGCGGCTTATTGACATATATGGGTATTTCCTGATGTGCACAGAGGCTACACGGCAATTAGTTTAAATTTATTGGTCTACTGCCTGATCATGGCCTTCTTTGTTCAGGAAGTCTCTTGGCACTAATGACCCCACTTCCTTTCTCCTTGTTCACTTCTGTCTTTGCTGTGTCCTTATTATTGCATCTGTGACCTCTTTCCCCACAGTAGCTTCCAGTTGCAAGGAACTGTACTTGCCCAAACCTGTTTCTTGCATTAAAATCAGTAATTCTTTAGGTAATGCAAGCATCAAAGTCACATAACTGGGCTTGACATTCTCATCAGACTGACATGGGATAGAGGAGTTCACTGCTCTGAGTCATTGTCCCAAGGGTGGCTGCAGATGTTGTTAGATCTGTTACTCACTTTGCATTTAGGAGGTTATTGCTGCAACTACAGCAGCTAGAAACATACTTTTAGGAATGAAAGCTTTAATTTCATAAAACTCAGCTAAGGTTTGTGTAGTGCTTGCCTGACCCAAGGGTTCCTTAGAGCTGAGTCTGAAGAAGACAAAGTCCCTTTCTGCATTTTTTTTCTTTCCTCGGGGACATGTTCAGACCTAGATAATACTAGTTTTGCATTCTTACATAAAATCCTTGCACAGGAATTTGATAATGACAGAAAAGATGTATGGGAGCTAATATTACCATATTTATTCAGGCAGCAGTAATTGAAGGTAATTCTAATTAATTTTTCAGTTTAGGAACTGTCAATGCCTCTTCTGTTTTTCTGAATTTGTGCTGAGGATGAGAGCTTTCTTTTCAGTAATGCTGCTTGATAAATCTTCTAAATAACCAACAGTATTTAAGTCTAGGCTACTTCCAGTTAGTATTGGATATATAGCTGCCATTTTTTCATTGAAAATCATTCATATGTAGATCAACAAGTGCAATGTCATCTTGATTTATTTTAAATATTATAGGGGTGAACAGACTACAGTCAGCAGTCTTCTAAAATGGAGATCAGTATCAACTCAGTCTGGTTAGGGTGGCCATATGATTTAATGGCAAAGTAAGTAGAGAAGAGAATGCCTTCTGGCTAAGTAATCATTCTGTTAATGGTCACAGCTATTCATCACCTACGTGGCCAGTAAAGAAACTCAGACTTGCTTAGCAAAGGATTAAATAAAACAGTGAGCATTTCCTAACTTTGATGTTTATGACGATGCAAACTAGGGACATTACCATTTATAATAGTTTTACTGATGTAGAACAGGGATGTTTTAATTTCAGGGACAACAGAAAAGCTAACCTTATGGGCTATATATGTGGGCAGATTTGCACTAATTAGGGCAGAACAGGGAAAAAGAAGGCTACCTTCTGGTGATGAGCTGTGTATCAACATAAACTGTCCACCTCTGCTCATGTTGCAAACCCTGACAAAAAATGTAATGTAGGGCAAAGATCAGAGACAAATTCTGCCTTTTAAGAATAATAGCCCTGGGTTCTTCAAATAATTGCAGCAAGGAGAGAGGGTCTTGCATGAATTTCAAAAGGAAAGTAGGATCATCTGAACTGAAGCACATTGCTTAAGCTCTGCACATCTTCCTCAGCAAAATAAGCCCATTATGTAGTAGGAGCAGCTGGGAGCCATTATTAATATTTAACACTCTTAGCTGGGGTTACTATGGGTTTCTGTATTAAGGTTATAAGACAGTGTTGCAATATCATATGCTGTGAGTTTGCATTCTCAGAGCTTTTTTGGCTTTGTGAAGTTTCATTTATTCCCCTTCCCTACCGTTTGCAGAGGATAAATATTTTTCTAAGCTGGATTGTAGTGCATGATTATCCATTCTTCGTTGCCCCCAGTTTTACTTATATATGACCTGCTAACTTGGTAATGTGAGCATTGCAAGTCCCATTCTGGTAGGAGCAATGCGCAGGGAAGGATGAAACTAGTTTGGGTCCCATGGTGAGGGCTGGCTTGTGCTATCACAGGCGTGTTCTGTTTCCTCCAACCATGTGGGTTTTGGTGTGACCTCCTGGGCAGTGACAATACCAGTCAGCCTCTTCTTCATGACCACATTTTTTGACTGATATTTGCCTTCTACCTGTGCATGTTTAAAGGGCAGGCAGTTCTTGGGCAATTCATAGTTGTTTTCATTGAAAGTAGGGGGATTGAATATGCAAGATGGAATCATCATGTTCTGCACATCTGCATCAGAGGGGGACTGTCCATGGCTGTATTAGACCTTGGGGATGGGGCCAGCAGGCAGTGCCCATCACAGCATGGGGACCTGACAGGCAGAGAATTTCTGCTGACACTGCCTTGGAGGAGTGTGGGACAAGCTCACTAGTGATTCTTCAGGGGCACTCTGTGGCCTTCAGACTTTCTTTTTACTCATATTTTTTTTTACCCATTTTATGGTTTATCAACTTTTTCCCTTGAAGTCACAAAGTCCTTGAAATGAAATTGTTTACAGCTTTATCTGGTTAATAAGTTATCAGGGAGTGAAGTCAACAGTACAGAAGGGGGAAACATTTGGACATCATCATCATATATATCCTTTAACATCATAAACTACATAAAATACTGTTCTACACTAAGAAGCAATTGTTAGGGAGGTGCCTTGGAACAGTATCTGCTCTACTTCAATGACTTCTGGATTAAATGTATTCATTTAGAATTAAAATGTCAGGCTATAGCCTTCCTTAAATTCATGCCTTGCTGATGATGTATGCAACCTGAGACTGCGTGTGGCGGATGGCTCAATGTTGAGTAACTTCATAATGCCTTGATAGCACCATCAGTTTTACACTGTTTGTCCAGCATATTAGTTACACAGATACTGGAAACACACTTTTTACCTTCCATGATGGCTTATATATTTGCAGGTGGAGATGCCTTATGTTGTTTATCTGTTGTTGTCTGTGTAAACTCTGCTGCAAGATGATGGCAGCATATCATGCTCATTTTAGAAAGGGCCAAGTGCAAAAATAGTGCTGAAAACGTGGAGGTTAATATGAGTGAGAACAGACAACTTTCTGAGTGATTCCTTTATCATTGGACCTCATGATTCGATATTTTATTTGAATTTCCAGAGTGAAATAATGTCAAATTGGAATATTAGTAATTGCAGAATATTTCTGAGTTTAAACATATTTTTCATTTAGCTTCTGTATGTTTCTATTTACATTGCCTGAGCTGCCCATGCTTACAGCTGCTTCCCATGCACCTACACCCCAGCTAAAGCTGGATATGCAGGATCCTCACCACTATCCCACTGCTTAGCCTTCTGGTGCCAAGTAAATGATACTGTCTTCCTTTTCCTGATGAATTCAAATTCAGTCCAATTAACCTCTGCTTTAGTCTCTTTTCATTAAAAAAGCAATGAATACAATAAATGTGGATGTAAAATGGATGTTAATGGCACCATCGTTGATGTGTAAACCAAACAATGAGCTTAAGAAAGACAGCTCTGTCATTTGGGAGAACTGCACAAAACAACCAGAGGGATGGCAATAAAGAAGTGACTTGTCTTCACCCCATTATGTCTGTGAGTGGCTTTTTTACTGGTTGGAGAATGTTTTCTTGGAAAATCTGTAAACAGGTGATTCACCCCTAGAAATGGTTTATTCATACATATTTTAAAAAAAAGATTAATATTTATTTGTCAGTGAGTATCATTAAAGTATTATTATGCACCTCAGTTTGCCAAAACAGTTCCAGTCACATCTCTGTCTAGAGCCAAAGGGAACTTTCTTAATTAACTGAAGAACCACGAAGGAAAAGATTGCTTTACTTATATATGTTATTACAATTCCTTTTTTAAGTTTATTTGTACCAACAGTTTTGTATAACCTTTTTTAACAGGTCAAGAATTACTTTTTTTATTTTATACATGCCTTCAGATTTTTTTTTAGCTCAGGAAGACTTAAGGAAAAATATTCAGCCATTTTAACCCTTCCTTCAATCTTAGAATTCAATAGCAATCAACTAGTGATATCAAAGAGGTCCTTTATCAAAGTGAACCTCAAACTGCCTCTACAGGGAATCCAAAGAATCTGTCCAGAAATTCCTCAAGAACATGAATGAAGCCAGCTGATGTGTAAAAATCCAGATCAGAATATCAAGATTTGCATCTCCATGTCTACCTTCTAAACTATACTTACGCTCCCTTACGCCTACTTATTGATCCTGTTTCTCTTAACTGTCCATCAATCCTCATCCTACATTTCCATTTTTTGGTTGCCCTTTCTCCTTCTTCAGGTTGGACCTGGTTTCATCTATGGCGTTGAAGTCATCTGAGGCAGAATCTGGACTGCCAGAGAACTTGATCTCTTCTCTAGACTCCAGTTTGCTTCCATCTGTGGTGTCACTGGGGTGACTAAGAGCATAACTTTGAAACTCACTGCAAATCTTCACCTACCTGCAGATATCCCAAGAGTCCCCTGCCCACTTGAAAGACAAGTTGGGAGAGGCATACAGGTACTTGCTCTTGTGATGTGTGCTCGCAGGGTATACATGTGTCTGAAGAAAAAGCAGTGCTTCAAAATAAGGGGGAGAGGGCTCTGTTTCTGTATAGGACCAAATAGTTTAAATCTCGCCTGTGAAAGAGCAATTCAAAGGAGGTTTTTGCTGTGAGTTACATCTGAAATTACCTGTCTTCTCTGAGTGCAGAGGCTGCCTCAGACTAGAGCATCCCCAGGCCTGAAAGTGGTGGCCCTTGTGAGGCTCCTCTGAGAGTAGCCTGTCCTTGGTAAGAAGGAAATCTACTCTAGAATAAGAAGGCAATACAATGACAAGGGTGCATTTGAAACTATGTAACAAGTTTCTATTCCAAGAGCTCTTTTTGCCTTCCAGACAAAGTTTACCAGTGTTTATTTTCTTCCCCTGAGTATATTTTAATTTGACATAATTGACCTTGTAGCTCATGTTGTCATTCAGTGTCCAGAACTGGAGTATGTTTTTTTGTCTGTGACTATTTTAGCTGGTGTAAATAGGGCACTAAACCTACAGCGTTCATGCCTTTTTTTACAGGCTTCTCATTTCAGGCAGTTGGCCTTAGAAGTATTACAGTGGTGTTATTGGAAGTGAGAAGGTGATGATGGACCAAGTGGGTCATTGTTTTGTGTCCTAACAGCTTCTGGGTGATGTTCCTTAGCTTTAAAGTCACAGTTGTACAAGTGCTTTCTCTGATCTGGTAGAAGTGAAAACTTTTTCCCTTTCTCAGGAAAATTGTTCCCATTGGAGGAGGGTGGGAGTCTGCTCAGATTTATCTGGCATTGACCTCATATTCCTTCACTGTTTACACTTCAGTACTCTGCTTATATTGCCACCCTGTTTAAATAGATAAAAAAAGCTTTGAGAGCAGCCTGCAAACAAAATCCTCGTGGTGAGCTAAAACAGTTCGGCAGTTTGGCGTCTTTCATTTTTGTTCCCTTGTCTTTTTTTTTTACTGAAATGCTGCCCTCGAGTGGCGACCAGCTGACTGATCCCAGCTGGAGGTCTCCAAGCTGTTACTCCTGCCTGGTCGGTGCCCTGCGTGCCCCTTTGCAAGATGAATGTTCCCGGTGCCCCCCCTGCACAGCGAGGCTCCAGAGTCAGCACCCAGCTGAAGCCACCTGCCCAGACTGTTCTGTGCAGTAACTGATCCCAAGTTTCCAAGCAATGTTATGGTACAGCAACTTGAACGTCCTGGCACCAACAGTGTCCTCAGCTTTTACAACAGAATGGAGAACTGTAATTCTGAAGGAAATGTAGTGATTTGAGATGTTGATCTGACCACAAGCCTTCTTAATTTAATTTATATGAATGTTTCTTTCAATAACTCCATCTGTTGTGTTGTTTCTCTACATTAGTTCAAGGTTGTAATGCTAGAATACAAGATGGGGAGTTAATAAAGGGATGAAGTTGGCTTGTGGGAAAGCAACTTGAGGCATTACTGCTTTGAGTTTTATTCTGTGTCTCTATGCCAGAGGTTACAGCCTTTATAGCAGTGTTGCTAGAAGCATAAGGACGTTGGCTCCTCAGTTGGTAAGTCATGGCTTGGTGTACTGGTTTAACTCAGATGGTTGTTTTTCTGGGCCACTGGAAAGTGTGTCAGTATGTGACTTGTTTTACCTGCAAGGTAAAAAGCAAAACCAAAAATGAGGAAGGTTTATTTTTGTTTTGCTTTTGTTGGGTTTTTTTTTGTGTGAAGAGTGCTGTGTCTTTTGGGGGGACTTTGTTCTTAGCATTCCCAGGGTATTTGAAGAGTACTCCATGTTTCCATGCTTCATTGTAGACCAGTTGTCCAAAGGAATATATAATCCTACCTGTATGTAATTAGCTCTCCTGGCAAGTACCAAGTGTATATATTGGGAATATTATCATGTTCTCGTCTTTTCATAAAGTCAAAAGATAGTGCTTTTCTTATGTACTGTAAACTTCTATCAACATGCATAATATGCAAATACCATAATTTCTTCCTTCATTAACAGACCTAATTAGGGATAGACTTGTTTGTTCAAGCATCAGTACAGTTTGCAGACTCAGTTAAAGTGAGTACATAAATTCATGTGATTTCAGATGCAGAGTCCCTTGTAGGGAGTTCCTCAGGACTGGTTATTTAAGTCCGCGAGTCTCCCCTACTTTCCCATTCCTTCAGAATCTCTTTAGGTTTGAGATTTTGCATGAGGGGTTTTTCAGCTAGTTTCCCCCCTTACTGCTCCGTTCTCATCCCATGAAGTACTTGTTGCAATGACCAGCTAATTCTTGCTCACTGTCCTTTGGGTGATTAGTCTTGGCAGTAGTTATGCCTCTCTGTTTGTATGAATATATGGGTATATATGAAAGCCTCTGAGAGCCTGTGTGAAATACTTATGTCGAATATTATCAGTAAAATAATCTCCTTGATGATTTGGCTCAGCTGAAGACTGTCTGTTCTGAAAAGCTGTCTCAGAAATGATTTACGTCTCTGTTTGTAGTTGCTGAGAGCTCCTTAATTATGACACTGGTACTAGCCGTAAGATGTGATTTTTTCAAATGATCATAATAGCACCTCATCTGCTTTTACCCAGCATTATCTGAAATACCATCTAAACAGAGTAAAGTATGGGAAGACTGTCTGGGACATTATTACCACAGGCAAGAATATAGCAAGAAAATGCCCAGAATATTATGATACTAAGGCAGATACATATCAGTTCATGTTCTGAATTTGCAAACAGGAACGCCAGACTTGCAAGCTGATGTTACAGGCAGCTAAGTCTAGAGTGGAAGTTAGTAAGCTGGAGTGCTTGAAGCAATGGTTTTCTCTAATATTAAACCAGTGATAGATGAGATGCTAAACATCAGTGCCTAGGCTCTATGTATATGGAGGTCTGGACAATGATAGTTCCTGGAAACAGTTATTTTTAACTGGACTTGCAAATTGAAGTAGCCAGCTGGCCAGAGCTGCAACTAAAGGGGGCAGAGTCTCTCTTTTAGCTAGACTGTACTAATTCCATTAGATTTCACATTTATTTACAATAAACATGAATACGTTTTGATAAATTTAATCCAGTCAGGTGAAACTTGACTTGAATAGGGACACATTGGTTTGCTTACTGCTTGCATCAAATACTCTTTGATTCCCTTGAATTTCAAATTTGGACTTGTGTCCTTGAAAAGATAACTGGAATGGAAATTGAGGGAGGAAAATGGAGAACATCAGTTAAATAGGAATGCTTGCTCCCTTCAGTTCAATACAGAAAAGCACTTTTTCTTCCTTTTCCTGGCTGAAATACTCCATATACTTTTGGCTTTAGTTTCCAAGCTCTGTCCAACATCCATTTGTTACCATGCAGTGAATCTATGTGTGATACTAACTAGACGTGGCAGCTCTTTTCTAAAATAGACCATTCCAATCTGTCCCTTTATTTTTTGGCACCAGGGATTTTCACTTTCCTGAGATGAACTGCGCTGCTGGCCATCAACCTGAATGGAAGAATTGCAGAACAAACTGCTGCCATCAGTTGATTCACCTGAGCTGAGCAGAGTGTGAGTCCTGCTTTCTCCTGTGAGAGTCCAGTCATTTGTAGCAGCTCAACAAATATTTTCAGGATGGCACGTGAGCCAATGGGAAGAATTACCTGAGAGAGCCCAAATATTTAATGAAAATACCTGTGCTGTTGTTAGTCACACGAATTTGCTGGAACTTGCATCGCATCAATTGCTTTCCTATTAAGCAATTCTTTCTAGCTGCTCTGAATAAGTTGCTAACTCCATGCATGTGAGGAGCCTGCGAAGGTATCTTCAGTTTCTCTGGATCAGTCTTCTGCTGCTTCCTGATGAGCATCCCTGGCAGGTTTTTCATTAGGAAGCAATCATGGAATTAATTAGCATTTAGTATCAAGGATGATTTTCTTGTAAAATTAGATAAAACCCCTGAGGTATACTTGTTTGTTACACTGGTTACAGCTGCCAGGTTGCATTTCTCTGTCAAAAATGCAGTGTGATCACTAACCTGGCACCACTAAGTGATGCCTTTCTTTATTATGCATTTCTCAGTGTCTTGCTTCTAGAAAAGCATGCCACACAAAAAAGGGAAAAAAAGGTGTAGGAGACAAAACAAGGAGTAAAGGGATCTCATCAGAAGAGCAAAGGGATAAAGGAGCTGTGTCTTGACCTTGTTTGTAGAAAACATGGAGCTCACTCACCTCCACTGCTCCACAGCTGGAAACAGAAGCTTCAAGCACATGTCAGGGGTAGAATCAGAGCAGTCCTTTGCAGGCAGGGCCTCTGTAAAGCTGGGTCTGTGCCTCTACAATGATTTTGTAGGTAAAAAAAGAAAAAGTTACGTTCATGCTTTGGGCCTTGTTGTGCATGGATCCTGAGGGATTAGGATGGCATTGTGGGGTGGGTATTCAGACCCTTTTGTTGCCTCTGTTCTCTTCTGCAGCATAATGACAGATAATGTGAATCTGCAAAAAGAGCTGGCTGGAGTCCATGTATTAAGTTGTATAGATTAAGCTCTGCAAGCTGACCACCAGTATTTAATGCATGAATTGAGAAGCAAGTACTGAATATATTCATCTCTTAAGTGATGTGACCTAGTTGCCATCTGCTTTCATTACTTACTGTTTTAATTGTCTGTCAGGGTAAGAGGTTAATTTTCCTTCATTAAAAGAAGCATTTCATACTAACAGTACATTTCTGCTCACTCATGCAACTGATTAGTATGAAATGTAAAGTGAGTACAAAATATGCAAGAAAGAAAGAACTTCTTTAGTGTAGAATATTAAATATTAATTACTCTTTTGGTTGATGGAGGTGTCTGTTCCTGTAATCAGTCCAAGTTAGTGCTGAGAAATACATGAAATCTAAGAAAAAACAAGAGAAGTCTGCTAAAACCATATTTCTTACAGAAAGATATAACTGTGGATATCAAGTGGCTCTGAGGGTATAATTATTGTGAAGTTGCAGGCTTTTCACCTGTCAAGTGCACTTACTCATCTCGGTGAATATTTGTACAAATGGCTCACACAGCATGGAAACTCTCATAGTAAACATTATATGCCTCCTAGGGCAATAATGAGTGCCTTAAAATTAGCAGCAGTTGTTCTGAGATACTGGCTCTGAACTAGATACTAAAATTGGAATCTCATTTCACAGTTTTGAATAGGAAAAATCTCCATTTGGACAAGAACTAGGATGGGGTTTTTTTGTTGTTTTAACTGGCAAGATTAACATACTTGAATGAAAAGGTGATGTGAGACTCCCTTCAGCTAGCTTGGTTATACAAAGATTCTTCAGCCTGTTTTACTGAAATAAATTAATAGGTGTTTAATCGTCCTGTGAATTGGGATCATTATTTGAGTGTAGTCATAAGTACAAAGGAAAATGTTAATCACTGAGATTGGATTATGCAGTGACCTTTTAAAGCCACGGTTGTTTGCAGCTATTAGACATGCTTCGGAGTAGAAGTGTTGGAAAGTACTTTTAGTTGTGGACCTTTTGGAAATGATTGTTTCTGTCCAAAAAATAACTACTTCTTCCCAAAAATACTAATTTCTAGTTACACATGGTGTTCTCCAGTGCCTCAGTGTCCTGAAAAAAACCAGCAGTTTTCAGCTTTTGTTTATAAACTTGTAAACTTATTTTCCTTTCTTCTTGATTTAAAGGACTTGATATTTTGGTTTCGTATTTACAATAAATCTGAAAGTGGAAGCAAGAAATCCAAGTTCTTTTATCAGGTCTTTCTCCCCAGTGGAACTGCAGGTGCTTATGGGTTGTAGTTCGGTGGCTGTGAAGGTACTGGTCACCTGTGTGGAATTTCTGTGGGGAAAACACTTGCAAACAAAGAAGAGTTTGTGCAGAGAGCAGTGTGTGGAGGCCCAGGAGGTGAGGAGTCCTTGCTCTGCTGCAGAGGCTGAGTGAGGTCCCTGGGCACTCATTCACACCTGGGCACTGGTCCAGTCTGACTGCAGGGGCTTTCAGAGGTTGCTGAACTGGAGGTCACTGGAGAGACCAGAATACATACAAGTAAATGCAGCTGGGCTTCTACATGTTAGGTGCAGTGGAGCCAGACGTGTGCTTGTAATTTTGACCTCTAAAATAGAATAATAAACTTGCTGGTTTAGTTTCTAATCTTTTTTGTAATAGTAACTGTGCTTTTACTAGTTAGATATGCTCTGTGTAGCACATTGGGCCTCCCACTCAGCTGAAGCTGCCAGGATCTGTAAATTATAAAGAGCTGTTACAAATGCACATGCATCTTTAGAGCTAGTTTTGTAGCTTTTAATTGACCCTAGTGATTATTTTAGCCACAGTGAACGCACTACCTGAGCTGTTCCAGTGCAGGGCTTAGACTCATCTTCTTAAAAGCCTTTTTATGAATCATAATTCTTTCTGTCCTTGAATAACTTAAAATCTAACAGCATTGCAAATCTTAAGATTAACAGTCCAGACCTCTTAATGATGGTTGGTTTTGACGCACATCTGAGGAAGCAGGTACCATTACTCATCCTCACTTGGATTGTATCCCTAGGTGCATTTTGTAACATCCTGTAGTTCTGTCACCAACTCCTGACCTGGTTCTGTAAACATGCAGGCTTCTGTTGTTGAATGTTAAATCTGGCAAACAAGTAAATCAAGTAGAATGTGTACTCAGAGCTGACATTTCAAAGGTGAAAGCTATGAGGCTTAGGCGAAGATTGAATTTATTTTACAGAATTGATTACACCAAAACGTATTGCAGTGGACAACATTGTGCCATGGTGGTAATTCAGCCCCTTTTCTAACTGTATTCTCTAATCAGAAATTCTCTTAGCATATCTTTTTTCCTGCAAGAGTTTCTGCTGATCGTCTCTATTGCCAACATATCGTCTGCGCACAAAATCTACCTCAGCTTCACTGAGAGTCCATAAAGTTTCATTCTAGGGTATCAGCTATTACATGAGTATATCCATGCTGGTCTTTCTTCTTGTCTGTATTCTCTCAGGCTCTCTAGTCCTCGTAAACCCAGATCTTGGCAGAGTAGCAGCATTTCCTTACAGAGACTTCAGTCTTCCCTGCATGTGGGTTTGTTTTGTGTGATTACAACTGGTTTGGGGATGAGGCTGCAGTTATTTCAGCTGTGCCATTACACACAGTGGCATAGTTGCTCCTGGATGGCAGGTACTGTTCATGCTGAATTTCAGGAGACTCAGGCCAGTCTGTCACCATGAACAAGCATCGGTTTTTATCTATTTTACTATTTCATGTCCTAACAAGAGCATGAACTCTTATTAGTCTGTGGTGTGACACATAACAAAGCTTTCAAGTCAGTCTGACCTGCATATGGGATGAATCAAAGCAACAAAAGCTCCATGTCCTTTATTACAACTGGACTGGTCATTTTGAGAAGCAAGTTTGATCTTCCCTGTGTCATTCTGGTAACAATCCCTGTAAATAGGCTAATTCTACCTTGTTAGCGTCAAATTCCCTGTGTCTCAGGTGTGAAGTGCAGGACAAGAAAATGTCCTCTAATTGCAGAGAACATTTTGTTAGTCATGTTTCTCCCCTGTACTTAAACAGGTTTTTTCTCTAGAACTTGTTTAAGAGAAAGTGATCTTCTGGAGAAAGAATGTGTCCTGCTTTTCCCTGAGCCAAAATAAGTCCTCAGTTCTTTAGACTTGCCTCAGGAATTTCTTCTGGGTAGTTCAGTCATTTTGCCCTTGTAAGGCAAGTTCATCAGGAGCCCTGAACCTTGGGTATCTTCTGTGAGACAGAGTCAATGGAATCTGAGGAGTGGGATAGAGGGGACAGTCCAGATGCTGATTTACATCACTGAGATTAAAATAGGAAGCTCTTGTAGCTGGAGACTTTGTGTTATCTACATTAAGGGCAAAGCACTTCAGACTTTGAACCTTGAAGTCAAATTGTAAAGTCTTGAAAGAAAAGAGCTGTGGTTGTTTCCCCCTCGTTGCTGATCCTTTCTTTCTGTGGACATTGGGAAACAGGGGGGACAGTGCTGGTCTTATTCTTGCACTTCCTATTGCACTCCTGGTATGTATTAGCAGTATCATTTATTTTTAAACCTATTTTACATGTGTAAGGCAGAAAAGTCGTCTTGAGTGCCTTTAGTTACAGAGGAAATGGAGATTCTCAATGCAGTTCCATTTACTGCTTCTAGTAGATCTGCAGCCCCTTGCCTAGCAGCATAAAAATGGTTGAGAGCAGCAGACATTACCTGGAAAGGTAGTGCAATGAGTTAGTGAGGGAATCTGGGCTCTGTAGTATGACTAGAGACATCTTATGGTTACATATCTGAAGATGGAATGAACATCAGTGACCATATGCATATAGTTGTGTCATTAAGAACAGGTTATCCATCTTTCAGCTGTTAGAAATAGTCATCACTTAGCAGCCAGTCCTAAAAGGCTGTAATGGTAACAGTGCAAAGGCTGCGTACTCAGGGAATGGTGGTGTTGCTCCACTCAACTCTGCTGAGCACAGGGTACACCTGAACAGTTCTTAACTTAAAATGGGTATGGGCAGTACTCGCTAAGCAGTGATTTAAGGATAAGTTTAAAAATGCTTCAGTCAGACCTATGAGAATGTAGGTTTTCATATATTTGAAAAAAAAAAAAAGTAAATTGCTTCGTGTTTTAATTTTATTGTTTCCTGAGTATTTTCTTGTCTTTCTTGCACACTTAGTTATTTAGTCTACAGAACTCACAGGATGGCCTGTTCCTCCAGGCTATGAGTTTCAGTTCCTCAACATTAAGAGGGGATCGTTAGAGTACCTGCTGTACACCTTGTCCCAAATTGATTTTTCTTTTTAAAAAAATTACTTTTAACATCCACTCTGGATTGATGTCTTCTCACAGTGCATGCTGTGTCTGGAATTTCCTTTGTTATAAAGCATTTTAAAAAAAATATGAGGCTTAGCCTTCCTGTTGCTTTTGATTTTGCATCTCTTTTTCCAGAATGATTGCTAGTATAGACTTTCACTTAATACTGAAACAGCAAAAAACCTCCAATATTTCCAACTGTGTCTTCAGTTTTGAACTCTGTACTATGGTGGTTTCTAGCCTCTGATCTTTGGGTTTCTGAAGGTTACTGGCCTACTGTCTACCAGGAGATGTAAACCTATTTGTGGTGGTCTCAGTCATCCCACTGTGAGGGGACGGGCCAAACACTGACTTCTTCCTCCCATGGCCAGTGATACAACCGAAGGCATGCTTGGGAGCTTCTGATCGTAAGTATATGTTTTCCTTCTTTGCTCTGATGCTGAAGGGACTTCCTTGGGCAACCATCAGCTGCACCCAGCCCTGTTTCATCAGCACTCCTTGCAGCTCAGGGCTTTTTAGGCCGGCTGTAGTGTCTGCTGTTTGCTGTCTGTTTGGAGTCTTTCAGAGGCCTAGGGAGTTAAGGAGTAAGGAGGGAGTGAGAATCGAGCCATTAATTAAAGGCTGTCTAGTCTGAGAAACCCTGTGGTTAAAGCACAGTTGCCATGGCAGCGTTGCCCCTGGATGCTCCAGCCTGTGCCATGGTCCTCCTGCTCCCCTCTGCCATGCTGGGGTGCCTGGCTGCCCATGGACGGGGAGGGGGATGCTGCTCTCGCTCCTTCCCAGACAGGGAGCAAAGGCTTCGGTTACTCACGACACAGATCAGAGGTGAAGAAGCATTACTGCAGCCCCAGTGAGGTCCACTGGAAAACAAATGCACGTCTGGTAGATAAATCTTCATTGACAGCATGGTACATCAGGATCTGTAGGAGCCACTACAGCAAATATCAAGGGACATCTGCTTTTAACGTTTTGTTGGGTGAATGGGACAAAAGCATTGACTGTATCTGTGGCTCAGTTTCCACCTCTGTAGTGTGTGAAGGATATGTGCGGTAGCCTCTGTTTGAGCATTTTTCAATGTTTACATCAAAACTGTTTGGCAAAATGCAGCAAACTGTCATTTACTAATGATTTGAAGACAGTCCAGAAATTGGAATATCACCTGTACCAGTCAAAGAGCAAGTGCAGTTGATAGCCACCTCTTCTAAAGCGGGTAATTAAAAAGACTTGTTTTAAAGTGTAAAGTTGACATTGCAGGAGATGTTCTGAGCATCAGTAACCTGAGGGGTAGCCATTAATGCCTAGTTTAGAGAAATATGCAAAGACATATCACCCCAGAAGTATTATTTATGTGCTTTAGGTATTCCTCAGTTTTGCAAAAATAATGCATTTATAATGAGGCCCACTCATTCAGCCCAAATCTCCTCCTGCCTCCCCTTCCTCTTCAGTTAACTCTAAGTAACTTGTTTGTCATCCTGTGACTTCTCTGTTACTGGAGACAAACCTGCTGTACCCTGTGCCCGTGGCAAGGCAGACACCAGTACTGACCCACCCAAAGCCACGGTGAGAGAGTGGGAGCTGTGCCATGCAGGGCACCCTACTGAGTGCCAGCACTTGTTTCAGAGCTTGATTTCTCATTCCTGCTGCTTGTGAAACTTGCTGAGGGTAATTTGCCTTTGCACTAAGTTGATGTTAATTAATAGTAGGTGACTGTGGCATTTCCAGCACAGCACCTGTGTATTCCCTGTTAAAATCCAGTGAAATAAACCCTATTTTGTAGCAATGAGCAGGCAAGGATGAGCAGTAATTTACTGCTTGTTTGGGCTTTCCTTCACAGCATAAGAATACTGTTAGTGTCCTGTACTGCAGATAAGAGGGGATTTCCAAATATAGCTCAGCCTAGCAGCCCTGTTTATTCTGAACTTCACAAGGTAGATGCAGTTTGCTTAGGCATGGTCTGAGGGAAAGCATTTGAAAGGTGCGTGCTGACCTCAGTGGTGAGGTTAAACTCTGTGCAGTGCAGTGCCAAATCCCTCAGAGGTGGTATGACTGTTATGTTGTATGTACCCTTGTGGTACCTAAACTCTTTAAAGGGTAAATTTCTCTTTAAGTTCAGGGCAGCTTTATTCGGGGGCAGAGATTCAAAGATCCAGAGGGTTGATTTGCTTGGCACTGGTTTAAACATTTTCAAGTAAATCAGCCTGCTGAGATTTCTTTGTTAAGTTCCAAGCAGAGCAAATGATTGGGCTCAATGTGAACATCCGGAAAAGGATGCAGAAAGTTGGTGCCAATGCTTTTTTAGTATCTCTGGCAGATCTTGTGTGCCAAACTGCTGATGTGTCCAAAGGTAAACTTAATCACCAGCTCTGAGCTGATTCCCTCCACCCAGCTGAGCTGGTGGAGACCTTAGGCTTTTCACTTCCTCCATAGCAGGTGGATTTTACCTTCAGCACGTGGAAAATATCTGCCTATGTCACACCTAATTCATTCCTGTCATTGCATCACTTACTCTCTGGAACACAGTTCTAATGTCAACACTTTTATTCTATATGATGCAAGTATTTGGGCTGGTTAAATTATAGGCTGGGTACTGGCATGCAATTTAAGGATATCAGACACACAAGGGGCCAGACTAGCCCCATAGTCCCTCTTGAGGAAAAATGAGACCTGATGGAATCATCACAAAGCACCAAACCAGTTTCAAAGCAGCAGGTACTGACCTGTCCCACCAGGTGATTAAATACCCATGTGGCATTTGGGATGGCTCATATGACACTGGTATGAGTGGCATAGCTGGATGCTGCAATGACTGTGTGCACCAGTGGAAAAGCAATAAGCAAAACCTTTTGCTAGTGTCCTCCTGAACAGCCAGATCTCCTTGGATATTCTTGCGGTGATTCATTCTGACTGCAAGCTGTCAAGACAGGCCAGTGAGTCCTTCACAGGCCAGCCGGCGTGCCTGGGGATTGCTGTCCTTCTCAGCACTGGCTGTTGTGCAGGTTTGAGTCCTTGCTGACTCCTCGGCATGCAGGATCCTCCTGCTTCTCCTTGGAAACTGTGTTTTCCATTGTACAAATACAAAAAGTAACTTGTTATGACTTGTTCATTTAATTACGGAGTCAGTTTGAAATCTTCAGAAGAGTAAAGGGAAATACTATTTTTAATTGGATTTTCTCATTGGTACCAAAATAGAATAGGAAATAACTAGAAAATATTAAATACTGCTGTCCCATTTTAATGAAAAATGTGTATGAAATGAAAGCAAATGCATTTTTATTCAAATGTCATTATGTATCTTTGTTTAAACCTGCAGTCTTTCTCATCATGGAAATGATCTTTCAAATCCCATGAATCTTTAGTGCTGGAAGGGACTCCAGCTTTTGGCAGATGGCATAACTACTCATGTCCCCGCTGGCTGGGTTTGTCACAGCTGTTGAGCACTTCTGTCCACTTATGACAATCAAACTTCCATTTCCCTTCTATCAGGCACTCTGTTTTTTCCACAAATGCATATGAAATCAGTACTCTGCAAAAAAGGGGGCAACTTAAATGTGAGGTAACCAGGCCCAGCTTTGGTAAATCTGCTCTTGACTTTATTCCAGGCTCAGAAGAGATGCCCTAACCTTCCCTGTGGTGTATTTAAGATGTCACAGTAGCTAACCTGGATCAATCAGCACATTTGGAGTGTAAAGGCAGAGAGAGCTTAACTGCAGCTTAAATCAGTAGCCACAGAGCAATTGGTTCTGCAGAACAAAATTTTAAGGATATTCTCTTGAGGGGCTATCCTTATTTTCTACTAAGCTTGACACATTTAATGACACTTTTCTTTTTTTCCCCCCTACCCACCTAAAAACATGCAGAAAAAAATATAGGAATGGAATTGTCACTGTGCTGCCTGGTGTTGTCTGCTGGTGGCAGGAATGGGGGAGCCTCCACAGCAGCTTCTGTTCCTGAATGCAGTGTCATGTGAACTGTTATAATGACAAGAAAACACATTAAATCTCTAAGCAATGGAGTTAGTGTGGGTGATGAACTCCAGTGTGTGCAGTGTGCCAGCATTGCTGAGCACAAACTAACCAAGAATGCCAACACCCCAGTTCACCAGAAGCTTTACACAGTGACCTCCTTCTCCACCATCACCGTCTGAAAGCTTTTAATGCTGATTTAGATAGATGGTGAGAATATAATCTTTTCATAGACAAGTGGCAGAATTAGTGCAAGATTCTCAGGGCTGGGGAATTCTTTATATATAGTGTTCACCAACACAGATTGAGAATCTAGGCAGCTTTTAGGTGACCTGCATCTGTGGTGGCAGGTGGGAAATAAACAATTTTGCAACTGTGAAATGTTGCTTCCAGATTCTCGTCAATATATTTTCAATGCAGCCATTATCAGAAAAGACTGAGTGTGCAACAATACATGCAATTGCCTTTTCTGACTGCCTTGTTTTCTCCTCCCTTGCTCACTGAATGAGCCTACCTAATGTCAGACTCAATAAAGTCAGGCAGCTGGCTATAAGAAACAAACAGATCCTCATTAAGAGAGGCCCCTTGTGCTGCTTTTGTTTGTGCTCATCTGCTTTACGGGAATTGACAAGAAAAGCATGAATATTTAAAGCAATTTGTGGTGCCTGGGAACCAGCTGAACACAGTTCTGCTGGTTTCCTCCCCCCAACTCCTCTTCCTCAAAGGGAAGCCTCAAAGGCCAGAGTTCTGCTCCATTCAGACAGATGTACATTTGCTATAGCTGAAACGGATTGTTGGTTTTAATGTACAAATGCTGTCCTCTATTAAAAGAGCTGAAAAGTTGATTTGAGAGCTGCACAGTTTCAGGATTTCTGTCCAACAGAGCACTTGCCCTTGATCTCTATGAGCATTTGCGTGCCAGCCTACTGCAGGTTTGGCAGCAGCTTGTGTTGGGCAGAGAGCACAGAGCTCCTGGCTGTGACTAGAGAAACACACAAGCCAACAGATCAGAGCTACTGCAATATGGCGGGAGGTTTAGTCAGCTTGCACCTCGTTCTTTGATCTTGTATTAAAACTCCCTGTATCATTCAAAATTGAGATTTTACTTTTGGGTAGATGCACAAGAAAGGGACCTTCCGTGTGGCAGCAGCAGGAGATGGATGGGCAAGTAAATGCGGTTGCTGCAGTTCAGGCTGTTGCTCCAGATCACATTCATGGGGAGACTGACCTGGCATTCCTGGTAGAATATGAAGCACCTGGGTTTTGCACTGCTGTTGCTCAGGCTCAGGAGAGGACTGAACAGATTGGAATAGGAGAGATATGAAGATGCATGCTCAGAGACTAAGAATAGTATCGATCCTCTCTTTGTAAATTCATTGGTTTTCAACTCTTTGTACAAGAACTTTGTTCTCAAAAAGAGTGAATGCAAGGAAAGAAGCTGCTTCCTAAAATAAAGGTTCAGAGTGATAAGGTGGGACACAGTATCTGTGTTCTTTCCCATATATTGCATTTATAGTCAAAATCCCAAGGGACTTGAACACAACCCCTGAAACGAAATGGATGCAGGACCAAAAATCAGTCTTTTTGTAAAAGCTGTGAATTATGTGGAAGTAAAACCCTGTCGTGGAGATAGAAAATGGAGTGTGTGACCTCATGAGCTTCTCTGGAGCTGTATTCTCTGATTCCCTTAAGACTGAGGATCTGGGAATTGTGCTGCATAGTTCCCATGAGCACTCCCTCTGATGTTAAGCTCTGCAAATCCCAGCAGAACCACGTAGTGGGACACAGATACCTCCTCTTCTTTCTCAGTGAGATTTCCTCATTTTCTTGGAAGAGACTCATCAATTTATTGACATAGATGAGAGGAAAAGAAAAATACTGTGAGGTTTCTGATTTAAAGTATTGACATAAGTAAAGGCAGTCTTAAAATGTGTATAAAAAGTATTTTTTTTTTTTGTGGGTTAGCTGTGAACTTCTCTGGGGTTGTGGAGAGAAAATTATCTGTGGGGAGATGTTCTGTCATTTTCTTTTCAATTGTCCTTACGCATGTGCAGTTATGTGTATTTTGCAGCATCTTTTAACAGGCAGCATAGATTCAAAGGACCGTCTGACTCAGCTGATGCCTTCAGGCAATGCTCTGGAGTCCCTCAAAGCTTAGAGCTGTGCATGCTGTGGAAGAAACTGGTGTATGTTCTTGGTGTCAAATTCTAATGAGGTGCCATATGGAAAACTGCTGAGACGCTGTGGAGAACAGAGCGCAGCAAATACGTCTCTCTACCTGATGCTCACAGAAAGCCCATTTTGTAGGCTTTCTGGTAGAAATGAGCTGAGGGAGGGTAATTGGATATGCTTCTGCTACATTTTGGATCCTGGTCACACAATAATAGTTTTTATACTTGTAGTTGCACACAGTTAAATTGGATTCTAAAATTTGAAAAACAGTGAAATCTCTATCATCCATGAGTTAGTGATGAAGAAAACATGAAATCTAGTCTTTGGAGCCCTGATGGCAGCAGCTTTTTGTAAATTGCACTGATTTTATACTTCAAAAAAGGACAGCAGCTTGCAGAGATCTGTTACTGTGCTGTCACATAATTTCAACGTACATTGCAGACTCATGTCCAGTTTTTCATCCACCAGCACTCCCAGGTCCTTCTCTGCAGGACCGTGCAGCTGGCCTTGTTGAACCTCATGTTGAACCTTCTCCAGCTTGTCCAGGTCCCTCTGCAAGGTATCCTGTTCCTCACGTGTTTCAACCACACCACTCAGCTTGGTGTCATCTGCAAACTAGCTGAGGGTGAAGCTGTGCCAGCTGTCTCAAATCACCAACCTGTTCTCCTTGTGCCTTAGCAATACTTCTAGAACCTGTCCCATGATCTTCCTGGGCAGAGAGGTGAGGCTGAAAAGTCAGTAGTTCCCAAGGTCCTCCTTTCTACCCTCTTTAAAAAGAGTTTCCCTTTTTCAAGTCACCAGGGATTTCACCTGATGGCCGTGACTTTTCAAATGCCATGGAGAGTAGCTTGGCAACTACAGCAGCCAATTCCCTCAGGACTCTGGGACTCTTTCATCAGGCCCCATAGACATATGTAAACCTGGGAGGTTCTGTTAAACCTGTGAGGAGTATCCAGGTTTCTCTGCTCCCAGTCCTAGTTCTGAGCACACAGTCATTGTTCACAAAGCTCCAGCCCAGGGCATGTAATGTGGGGGGAAGAGAAGGTGAAACCTAGCAGGTAATCCAGACAGTGAAAGCTGCAAGACCCACAGTGGAGAAAGCTGCTCAATCTGATGTCAGAGTATCAAGGGAGGCTTGATTCAAGGCACAATCCCATGAGAAATTGCAAAAGCCAAATCCTTTATGAAGGTTTATTTAGAAAAACCACAATGCTGGGGAGTCACTGTTACATAGCGTGTTAATTCTCTTCCTCTTGAGTAATATGCACCACACTGTGCGCATGCAATTACTGTTGTGCCAGAGATAACATCTTCATCTACACATATACACGTACAGCCCTCAGTGCACGCTACAGTTCACATGTATGTTAGGACACGCACAAAGTTGAGCTTTTCCATGAAAAAACTGTATAAAAAATACAAACCAAACCAAAGTAGTCAACATGAGAAGCAATGTGCAAAAATAGACAAAGTTACTCCTGAACATTTGCTTAAGAATAAAGGACTCTTCTGTCCCTGTTCCCCATTCAGCGTTGACAATGCCAGATGTTGCCTGAAAATAGGATATGAAATAACTAGTCCCATCCTGGCCCACTTCGTGTTAGTTGCAGTGATCTTTAACCAACTAAATAATCCCATATTAGTATGAAAATCTGCCTTCAAGCATCACCGTCATGCACTGTGGATAGATTGAACAGCTCTTTATATTGTTGCAATGTTTGAGATGCTCAAGGCCAGTGACCACCACGCCCTTGTGTGGAGCACACAGAAGAGGCAGGACAAAGACATCCCTGGTCACCAAGCCCCGTGGCAGGGGCTGGCAGCAGCTGCCTGGAGAAAATGGCCAGGGATTAGTTCTCCTCATGCAGGTTGGAAGGAGTCTGACCTCCCAGGTCCCCTGCCATGGGGTGCAGAGCTCCAGGCCCTGCCTGCGAGCACGTGGTGGGGCTGGTGTTTGAGACCATCCTCTTGAGTGCCTGAGGAATCCTCCCTTCAGAGGAAACATGTCTGTGCCAAGAGCACAGCAGGTGAAGGGATGGAGAGCCTGCATGGCTTTCCCCAGCCAGGTGCCTTGGTCCATGATGCAAAACTGTAGCTGACACGGATGGAGCCACCTGACTATATCACCACTTTGAGCAATGCTATACAGGATGACATGCTGCAGACACCATGAAGCAGTCAGACCAACCCACCCCTGTAAAACTGCTGCATGCAAATACCAACGCTTTAAATGGCAATTAAGACTAGAAATGGATTGCACTTGTTTCCCTTAAACACAGATACGTACTGCCCTTTAAAAAAAAGTAACCATTAAAAGGAAATCTTAAAAAAATTGATTGATAGTTGAAATACGCTTGGTTGGATCAGAGGAAAAGAAGAAGAAATTAGGGGCATTCTGATTCCTATCACTGAAGTTTGTCACTAACATAATCTTTAGGTTTTGTGGATGAGGATTCTTCCTACCCATGAAACTTGATGCTGCAAGAGCCCAGTATTCCCCTGGTAAGCCAAATGGGTTTTAAGGATTTTGAGTTTTGTATTACAGAACTGGGATTTTTTTTTTTAATGGGATATCAAAGTTTTTCACATCCAATCCTGCATGGATCCAGGGAAAATCTCAGCAAGACTCCCCCGTGTGTTACATTTTCTACTTGCAAAGCAAAGGTTTCAGTTTATTCTGAGGAAGCAAAGGAAAGGAGGAAATTGTAGAGACTGGGAGCTCTCAGGGAAGTAAACTGTGGCTCCTGCACTCTATATCCCAGCTCAGCAGACCACTTTAGCAAACTATTTTAAGTGAGATTTAAGTGAGTGTTATTTACTTTGGACCTCAGTATAAAAACCAGTATCCAATAGGAAGAGTGTTGCCTTGGACCTACTCCTTTCCACTGTAAAAGGCACAGAGGGAGGGTTCATCCTGTTAGCTTGCAGTCCAGCTCTGGTCATGAAAACATCACTCAGGGAAATATGTCAGGCATTTACTGATTGCTCCTGGGGCTCCCAGGTTTTCAATCCCTGGATGCCCAGCTGCACAGCGGCTCACAGCTCTCCCCCCTGGATCAGGAGAAGCTGCAGTGACTGTGACCTCCAGCACTGGCCCAAGGGAGCAGTGCTTCATCCCTGCCCCTTTCTGAAAGCCCTGGTTTGTGTGACACACCTGAACTGAGTGTCCCTTAGCTCTTACAGCATGCACACATGTAACCAAAATGAACCTCTGGCTGTTAGTCAGTCAGCCGTTGGCAGTGATAAAACAGTGGTAGAGAATAGTTTCAGACTGTAAAATACACAAAATAAAACATCAGACTGAATTCTTACTAAAATCACAATGCTGTTGAGCATTGGGTTAGCTGCTTCTTCATAAGTGTTATCTACTGAGTTAAGATTATGTCCGGCATCTGAGTGAAGGCCCTGATTTAGCAAAGCATTTGTGCATGTGCTTCAATCTGCCCTTATTCAGATAAGCACTGACACAAAAACCTGTGTGCCTTGTGATACAGGGATAAACCTCAACTGCAGCCTATAAATGTAGGTTATGTAGCTGTCAAAACTACCCCTTTAATGTATTTTCCTGGTAGGACAGTGGCTCTCCTGGATTAAGTATTTATCTTTATCTTTATCTAAAAGGTCCTGAGAACAGTTCCATAATACTAACATGTACATAAATACCAGAACTAAAAAAAATCAAACTCATGGCTCAAAGCAAAACAAATATTGCTCAGAATACTTGTTTAGGTTAAGATTTGCTGTAAACTGTGCATTCTAGTAGCAAACAAAAACTTGCTGGCCTAGGAAAAAACTCAAAACATTCAACGTCTATGGGGTTGGCAGCACTAATATTACTTTTCAGTGTGGAGTAAGGATAAAAAACATCAGTGTAACATTGCAAAATGATCCACCTAACCTAAGCTCATGTAAACAAGGATGCTTTGACAATGCTTGTACGTCTAGGCGTGATCCTGCAGTTGGAGCTGGACGGGTGAAGATCCAACAAGGGAGAGGAGTGCTGTTCCAGTGTGGTTCAGATCCCACTGCAGGAGGAGGCTCAAGGGTGTGAACCTGCAAACCTGTACTGGCATTACTAGTTCTACTCCTGGGAGCAGCCCATTGCAGGATTCAGATCAGCAGGACTATACACATAAGTCAGGATTATTCACAAACATAAGGCATTGCAGAACTTGGCTCTAACATTTCTATTTTCAGTAGAGAATCCCTTATCCATACACAAGGTCATATTTTAACATATCAAAAAGTGTCTAAAATAAGGGTCAGGGTCACTATATGTTATGCTCAGTAACACAGGTAAGATGCTGCATATCAGCTTCCGATATTGCAAACCATTTTTCTTCATTAAAGTCAAACCAACTATGAACCCTTCTCATAGGAATTAAATTAACTGTGAAAATTGAAAATGAACAGGCTCTGTTTTCAAGGTTAGAAGGAGACATTAACAGAAATGAGCAACTCCCACTGTCATGGTTTCCCAATGCCTTCCCTTCTGACCAGTGACCACTCTGAGACTGCAGTTGGTGGTGGCCTCCAATCTTGCCTTGCATACTCCACAACGTGGCTACTGCCGCTCTCCTTCCACCCGCTTTTTACGAACTGGACCAGGAAAACAAGAAAAGACCAATCGTTATTGCCTTCCTGAGAGCCTAAGGACTTCTCACACACACAACTCCCTTCCCAGTAACATGGATAGGAAGAAAGGAGCTTCTAAGAAATACTCAACAGGATTATGTCCATTAATGCCATAATTAAGAGATCTTAATGCCCAACAAAATGATTGTACCTAAACTGCATTTTTCTATATCACAGACTGTAGAATTTCACCAAGTGTTCATATCAATACATTTTCTATCAAAATCAGATTCTGAGCATTTTAGATTACGAAGAAATCACCATTTCCAGTGCATCCTTCCAATGGTTCCACTTAGAGTTTTGTAACAGTTCTGTTGTTCTTTTAAAGAGTACTGTGTTCCAGCTAAATTGATGCTAGTCTGCTCTAGTCTTCATGACAGTACTCTGGATTATTTAAGTTTTAGAAATCAAAAATTAATAGCTTTCATATCCTTTTAGAAAATAATTTGAAGTACTCTTCAGAACTGGTATTGGCAAATACTGGCAACAAGGAAAATATCATATTGGACCTTAAATTATCTGTTTAAATTTCACATACCTGATTGTGTCAACCATCCGAGAATAAGTTCATTTACTATGGTTTTTCACTGGAAACCATGTAGGTTGAATTTGCCATTTAGCAAATCAGAGTGGTAGGTGTTGAGTTATGGGCAGGATTATTTTGACAAGCAGCCCCATGAGAATTTTTACAGCACTTGGGATCCATTACACCTGGTACAAAGCGGGTCTAGTTGAGCAGCATTTGCTGCCCTGTACTCTTATCAAACATATCAAGTCTTTTCTGACTTGACATAGATAAGATTAGTGAGATTCTCCTGTTTGTATGACACAAAATTTAGTGTTACATCAAACTGTCACGTCCTGTTTCTGACATCGAATGGCTGAAGTACAGAACAAAGCAGTAAAACTGGATGAATGAACAATCTCCACTACAGAAAGTCAATAACAACAATATATTACTGCAAACCTCCAATTACTTTACTATCAGGGGTTTTATTTCATAGTTCTTTCTTGGCAAACAGACTGCATTATTCCAAAACCTGCATTGTGACATCAGTATCTGCTTTCAGTGTTTTGTTGCTTCATTTATTTTATTTTACTGAATTCTGTCCTACTGAATCTTGAATAATATCATCCAATACACACACAAATGTGTGGGAAAATGAAGATTAGTACGTAAGTCTAGTGGCAACTGGTAAAATAGTAGGGGACAAGGGCCTTTCTGTCTTTGTAGGTGGAATGTTTCAAATACCATTCACTAATAGTTTCAAGACTGATAGTATATAATTGGAATGCTTAGGTACTGCTAAAAATTAAAACTGCAAAAATCCAAAAGTATGTGCAACAGAAATAGGTTTTAGCTCAACTGTTATTTTAGTTCCCTCAAAGAGAAACCCAAGCTGCAAAGTCATGGTTTGACACCTCATTCTGAAGCACAATTCATTAAAAATACATAGTTGAATACTTTTCTATTTTTCCCCCCTTCTTACTCTAAACTACTCCTGCCGAGTCATCTCCTCACTCTGTGTACTGAGCACCCAAGGCAGAGCATGTCACACTCAGGTAAAACTTGCAAAGCTTTATTGTCTTTGCCTGTATTTGGTCATGCAGGCAGGACAGTCTGTTTTGTTCCCTTGGCTGGGCAGGCTTGGTCAGTCATGGACAAGGCAACAAAGTCAGGACTTCTGTGTCCACTGAACAAACAGGATGGATTTGGCTTTTCACTTACTGGCCAGAACAGCTGACAGGGCAGCTGGAAATCCAGCATGTTCCACAGAAAAGGCTGAAATAACTTCCCTTCCCAGAAGGAGTAGAAGAAGGAGAATAGTGGCTCCTAATCACAGTATGATCTTTGCTGTTGCCTATGTAGAGTCTGAGGAGACCTGTGCATCCCCCCGAACAGAGAGCAGCTTGAATGTTGTACAGTTAAAATTCAATCTTACATACTGACAGGAAGAGTTGTGTGTGGGAAAGTCAGGGCTTGCTTCACATAAATAAATGATGAATAAATGTAGTACCATCTTACCCAGATCGTTGTTTTTAGTGATAGCTGCTGCTACCCTGGTTCTTGGACCTTGCTTGGTGAACTGGTATCCAAATTTGAGAATCCTGGAGTTCTCCTCCAGCATCTTGGCAATCTCCATCTCTACAGCTGTCCCGAGCTGCTGCCTCTGCCGGCAATGTGGTGAAACGTCCCCAAAAGAAAAGAAAATATTTGTTTTCATATGAGAGAGAAAGTGGTTGTATTTCAGTACTGGGCTGCAAACTACAAAGAGAATCCCATCCCTAGAGATTTTCCTCTGGGTTTTATATTTGGCTTTGGCTAGTTTTATTTAGAAGTTTTCCACTGTTTGGTTGCACAGGCATGGGACATGAGCTACAGAATAAGTGAGCCACAGAGGCTGCCCTGACTTTTCCAGAGCCCCTTCGGAGAACCCTCTGGGAATCCATGTAAAAGGCAAACAAAAGTGGACTTCCCCAATGGTCTCTCTTTACCTGGTTGTCAATTTTAATCTCTGTTAGGGATTCATTCTTTTTCAGTGCTTCAATCAGTGCCAAAATCCCTGTTCCAGTGATGAAGTTGGATTCTACATTCAGGCTCTTCAGTGTTTTGTTCACTTTCAACATATCTGCAAATGCCTGAGGGGTCAAAAACAGGCAACATGAGATAACATCTTGAGAGTTTCAGGGAATAACAGGGAATTTGCAAAACATAGCTTAGTACCAATAAGACATAAAACATAAATATACTTAGAAGAACATAGAGCTAGACCAGAAGAGATTGCACTTCTACTTTGCACAGTCACAGGGAAATTCTGCAAGGGAAAATGAAGAATGCATCCTAAAGCAGGTATGGACCTACTTAAAATCTGTTGTTACTTTTTCCAGGTAGTGTTTAAACTTACAATAGCTACAGGGTCATTGCTTCGAGTAGCTGCAAGGCTGAATGTCTTCACATGTGTGTTGCTTTCCAGAGCTTTTGCAAATTCTTTCAGTGTTGGAATAGGAATATTCTACAGTAAGAAGATAAGTCCAGTAATTAGAACATTTCTAGACATTTTAATTATTATCAAACTGATCAATTAATAGCCACAGCCTATGCAATTTAAACATCCCTGATGCTTTTAAGAGTATCTACAAATGCTCAAAGCCTGCTCTGCATAGTGTGGACCCCAGAGCCTCATGGTTGCCTGTGCTGGGCTGTGATGTCAGTGCTGCCTGTAACTGGGTCAGGCCAACACAGGCACATGACCATCTCTGAGCCACTTTCCTATTTTGCTGCTGGTCAGTCTCCATGTGCCAGCTCCTCCTCCAGTTGCACGTGTGGACTAATTGAATTTGGCCAGTGATGATTACATAGTGCCCATGAGATATTTTGCTTTACAGGCTGATGAAGAAAGGCAGCCAAAGGGAGTCACCCCTTGGGCTTTTAACTGGCATTTAATTCAATACCAGGAATTGATGACCTTGGAGTCTCTACAACAGTCCTTTTCAAATCCCTTCACTTAGTGTCCTGCTTTGTCTGAACAGTAAAGAGAGACAAAATTTGAAGACAAAAAGCATGGGCTCTGGAAATACTTGAATAAATCTACCTTTATGTTGTTGAGATTAATTTCTGTGAGAGTAGGATCATTTGCTTTTATCCTTTGTAAACTTGCTTCCACATTGGTCGGATTAGGTGGCTCCTCAAAGATGGGCTTGACCTTTTCACCTTTCACCACATCTGCAACACAAGAGCTCATGAAATGTTGACCAAGGAACAGGCATCATCAGTAACAGTCTGGCTTTTCAATTCCCATTTGGGTTTGTACTGCAGCAATCCAGAAGGGGTTTATAAGAATCACAAAACTTGCAAGCATGCGTTTTAGCCCCATTTTCCCTGCCATGCCCTTTGCATCTTCTGAGGCCCCAGAACACATCAGTGGAGGCTGTGATCACAGGCTGGGCAGTATTGACATGGGCAAATTCCTCCTCTATGTACAGAACTCCCTGTACAATTAATTTGAGCCAAAGCAGCTTTAAAGACTATTGTATAGGATGTAATATATTGCAAGGGCTGCTTTGCTCTTTGTCTAACATCTGTAACAAAAGGTGTGCTCAGAACTTGCTCAGTACATTAGCAAGAAAATGTCCCTGCACCCATGAATAGCCTGTGCTAACATGAAATAACATCATCAGGGGGCCCCTCAGTTTCCTTCTCTCAGCTGATACTATCAGCCTTACTATAAATTCAATTAGCTCTTGTAAAATTGCAACATCTGCACGTTCTAAATAATAAAACTATCAAAGCATGAAAAGCAAGTCCATCTGCCAGGCCCAAGATTTATTAAATCTTTGAGTATTCATACTCAATGGCATTCAATGCTGGAAGCTATGAGCTATAAATATTCCCAGAGATGCATAAAAACCATAGCTTAGAATACAATTAGTACTTCTAATTCCCATGCATGTAGTTGTGGAGATTAATTTATAAACCCTGACCACCCAAGCCACTAGAAGCAAGAAAGAAATATGTTGCTGACCACAAGTATGCTTAAACACTTTTATTTTATGCTGCAAGACAGGGAGAGATTTTGAAGACTTGTGCTCAAGTCTCAGGGTACTATGCATAGCTGTTCAGTGCTATGGGTAAAGTTAATGCCATATCATGGGCCAAAAGAAAACCACATCTGTTTTTAGAACGCATACTCTTGGTAGAGATGGTCATACACAATCTTTGAGCTGCTCCCTTTGACGCCAAACTTTATTTTTACTAGTCCCTTGAGAGACTTCACATACCCCTGAATAACACTCCAGCCTTCCTAGGGAGCAGGGAATTGAAAACTACAGGTTAAATAGAGAGTTCACCTTGGATGCAAGGACAGAAAGCAAAGGAAAAAAAAAAAAAGCATAGCATTTTTTTCACATATGGCAACACCCTGTCAAATCAGGAGCTGGGAGAGACAATCACCCTGTCCTCAGGTTAGACATCACAGGGTACTCAGTCTGGAGTTAGGAGTAATTTCATTTTTTACTTCTTGTTGCTTCCCATGAGTTTTTCTTGTTTCTTTAATTAAGGTGCTATTTTGCCACATTGACAGGCAACTTTTGAGATGTCTCCCTCTTTTACTGAAGCATTTCACTTGGCTAAGGAAAGGTATTGCTTTTGGACCAAGGAATACATTGATGTGACGGTGATTTTCTGGTTCTTAAGTCTGTGATTGGAACATAGTTCAGCTGACTCACATAGCTGACTTTTTGACTCAGTACAACAAATATATTCTGAAATCTATGAGGATTAGTAATGCATGCAGTGGCCTGTTATGAGATAGAAGGCAGCTCACACAGGGCCTCACTGGGGAGGCTTGCAGAGCAGCTTAATCCTGAGAAAAATGAAGTGACACATTGTCCTGTCTACTTTCCCACCTCCCCTTTAGTAACGAAAGATGGAAATGAAAGTCCTTGGTAAAGATAGCTGCTGTTCTCATGGCCTTAGAAGAAGAAAACATTTTTTTAGTACTGTTTCCCTAGAAAAGGAAATTCCACAATTTTGTCTTAAAAAGCAAAGTTTAGCCTGTTTGATATCCCAGAGCTTAGAGGTGACAAGTTCTGCATCAAGGCAGCTCTCATGAAAAACTCGGCATTCAGACACACCCATTTCTCCCCCCATCCACCCCCTGTGGGTTGCTGAGCTAAGATCTGCTCCAGCAAAGGTCTGTTTATTTAGTGCAAACATTTCTGGAGTTGTTTTTAGTAACTACAGCTGTTTCTGTTGGGGGATTTCCTGAGTGATTACGCTTCCCATGTACCTGAGGAGCCACAGAACAGGCCCTGTTTAAACATGCGGGCACAGCAGTGAGGTGGAGGTGGGAGATCAGGGAGGGCAGTCAGTGCAGGAGCACAGCCACGCAGTCTTTGTCTCCCTGTGAATGCAGCTTGAGGTGACTCCGGTCACAGAGGTGGCTCTGCCAGGGATTCCGTCACATTTGAGTCCAGCGGTTATAAGTCATTTTTCACTTGTGTAACTGCAGATATTCGGGGCAAGATGGCCTGGCCTGAGCTGTGGCCAATTCTTAGCTGCAGCTCGCTCTGTTTTCTGCCTGCTGCCTAAACTGAAGGGGAATGGAAATATATATATGTATTGGCCTCTTAAATACTCCCATCCTTTCAAGCACCTCTGCAGAGTCATATACTGCTCTCTGGGAAAACAAAGCTCCTTAGGAATGATCTGTTTGTGTATTACTGTCATAATTAATTTTAAGATTGTATTTACTTTTAAAAAGTTACTACTCATAATTCATTAGATCAATCAAGGTTAGGCCCCATTACATTACACTAAATTGAAGCAATAGACCCAACCTATAGGTGTAGAAGTCCCACAAGAGAAAATCTGCTTGCTTACTTCTCACAGTGCCTTTTCCATCTTTACTGCGGGCTCCTGCTTCATTAAATTTTGGGTTGTTGACCATGTTGTGTACTCCAAGAACAGCTGAAATATGTAAATACAAGCAACAGGATACAATGTTAATGGCAGGAACACAGGCTTCAGAAAAGTATCTGCTACAAATTGTGGTTTAGTTCCCCAAACAAAGCCCCCTTTATAAAATATTAACTGCCTGAGCGGAGCCTGCTTATAGCAAGTCTTTAGGGGTTTAAATTCTGGCAATACAGACATTTTCAATATAGATTTTTGAACAATTGAGTCAATGTAGAATGTACATCACAGAAATGCCAGCTGGAAGGAAGAACTGTGGGCCATCTTGTCCAGCCTCCCCCTCAGAGGCAGGAGTGTTGCCAACATTAATGAGGTCAGCCATGGCTTTGTCTGGCTGAATCCTGAAAACAGACAGGGATGGAAATCCTACAATCTCTTTGGGTAGCTTGTTTCAGGGCTAGACTCCTAATCATTTTTCTTCCCTAATATACAAACGGAACTTCTTAATACTCTTTGTTGTATTGTTTGGCATATCTGAGAATCTCACAGTACTGTGATGAGCTTAATATACTGGCATTCCCACTGGAGTTTCTTAGAGAAGCACATCAATATTAACATGCTTGGAAAAGCATTAGAAGTGGTGAAGATGCTCAGGTTTAACCAGCTGGCAACGAGTTTTCTCATTCAAGGGGTTAGACTCCAAATTCCCTCATGGATTCAGGATCTTTATGCACTGCATTCTGTAACAAGTTTATCCTGCTATTTGGGATGTCAGAGTTGAGAGGAGGTAGCAACAGTATGTAGATATAGTAGGATCAGAGGTCTCCATTACAGTGCCAGCACCCCAGCCTGAAGTCTGCTGTCTACCCTTCCTTTCCCCCAAATCACTTTAGCCGGTTCATCTTTCCCCCTTGCAATTATAAGTAGATGAGAGAAGTCTAAAAAGCAGCAGCTGTCAAGTCACACTTCAAGCTGTCATGAGCAACGCATGGCCCGCAGGTTGGCCGCCTGTCTATGGAACAGCAGGGATTGAGAGGCGATCATGAGACACTCCTGGTGGCAGGTCTAGGCAGAGAATAACTGGACGTGTGGAATGATCATATCTATGTATTATCTAACCTGCAAGGTCATAGAGCTCAGTGTCCGAAGCGCTGGCCAGGGCCTCTTCTAGTTCTGGATCCAGGGTTACTTTCTCTTCTGTACGAGTTTCTATGGGCTTTTCTTTAGGGATAAATATTTTTCCTAGGAGAGTAAAAGAGCCAGAGTGAGTAATGCATTATTGGAACAATTCCTCTGCCTCCTGGCAGGGCTGGGCATAGATGTGTGATAGTGGAACTGCTTGGAAATATTGTCAAATGCATGTTTTTCTCTTTCTTACTTGATGGTATCCTCCACATCAGGATCTTAATAAGTCTAAAAATAAAAGGTGCAGACTTCTGCTCTGTATTGGTGATTGTTACTTTAGGGAATTTGCTCTCAGGAGCAAGTCACAGCTGGGACTTTTCTGAAAGCCCCGTGTCCTTAAATAGGCAAAATCAGGTCTACAAAAAAAGCTTGCAGAAATTTCATCCATATATTTAAATTAGGCACTAGAAGGAGTTAAAGCCATCTCACTGCAACAACTTGTCAGTTCATGAACTTTCATACATGACCCTGAAAGCTCAGCAAAGCTGTTCTCTTCCAGTAACTCAGTTTAATTCCCAGCCCGTCCAGAGTATTTCGCCTCTGTGCCTCCTGATGATCATTCACATAAATAGCCTTATTCTGTTCATCTGTGCAGGCCCAAAAAGTCTAAACTGAAGCACATGTTGCCCAAGAAAGACTCCTGACCTGTTTGTCTCTCATTTCATACTGCTGCAATATATTGGGGTTAGCAGGTGTGCATTTCCATAAGATATTCCCCCAAGACTGAGGTCATCAGCCCTTCTGCTGAGATAAGAAAACTGTAGGATAAATCCAGGAACAACACAACAAGTCCCACTACTCCTTTAGCCTATGATGGTTAACCTCAGTAGTGTGATGATGTAACTGCAAACACCTGAAGTGAGGCCCTTTAAATCAGAGATTTGATCAAAGCTGCAGTTCAGCCAACAGCACTGCTGGGGCTCTCTTCCCACTCAGCCCTCTCCTGTACCAGACCACTGCAGTCAGCAATACAGTGGATGATGCCACAGACAGATAATTCTGTGAATTCCCATGGTCTACTGTCCACTGTGGAGTACTTCCCCTCACCCCTTGTCCCTGACAACCACTTCTCAAGCAGGCTTTAATTAATCCTGTTGCAATGAAGCTGTGATGATTTTTGGATGCAGGTGGCTTTGGCCCACTGGCAACTTTGAATTGTCTTTTTGTGCAGCTTTGTATGTGCTAGACGTAATGCTTGAAGCATATCCTCTGACTTTATGAAATGTCTCTAAAAGAATTTAATTGTTACCATTCCTAAATGTAATTCTGATACTTAGTGTTGGATTACAGATGCTTTGCCTCTGGTTTTCCATCACTGTCATCCTTTTGTGGCTTAATTTTTCCCCATTATGTTCCAAAGTATCATTTTCATGTAGTAATACTCAATTCATTTATCTCTTTCATACAAGTTTGTCTACAGCCATTCCTATACTGTCAGCATCCAGTGACCTCAGTGGTCACTGAATAAGCCCAGAAAAAAATTTTGAAGGAAATTTCTGAAACTCTGGCAAGGTTTACTGATGGAGGATTTAAATTATTTACCTTAGAGATATTTCTACCAAGGTGAAATAATTTCAGAGTTCAAAACTGGACAGAAGGTTATGTAGAAAGACAAAGTAGTATCATATTATGATTTATTTTTCATGCAATATTTTAAGGAAGTAATGTTTTGAGAAAAGGCTTCAAGAAGGTAAAACCCTTTGTGGGACAAAGGTAAGAACCATTTTAACTTTCACTGTGCACTGGGTGATAAGAATCAAGGACGGCCATCCCAGACACATCAAACAGAAGTCTGGGGTGACAAATACTCTGTGAATGTAATTAGTCATGCTCTCCAGATTTAAGAGAAGCACAGTGCTAAGATTTCAGACTCTCTCCATGCTACCACCTAATCTGAAGTGTTGGGTGGCAGCTCCCAGACACCACTGACCAAGACCCAACTTGATGCAAGGAAAAAATTCATTAACCATGTTGGAAGCTAGAGGGCCAAAATCAATCAGACTCTCCAAGCAAGCAATCAGGGGTAAGGAGTACAGTCTATAAGGTGTTTTCCTTTCAGATCACTGGTGGTTCCATGTGAGTTTAAAGCAATCAGTAGCTTGGTTGAGATTTTGAGGGAATCCTACTGGTCTTTATTCCAACTGATATTACCATGTAACAGCCATCTCCACAGTCACAGCCTGCACAAAACATCTCCCCCAGGCACCAAGTGATCCTTCACAGACCCAAACCCCAGTTACACTTTTAACTAATACTGATGGAAGTCTGTACTTTCACACATAACATTGTAAGGGGACACAGGACCTTGACTCTTGTGCAAATTGGACACAACATGTAGTGTAGTTAGTCTTTCTCTGTGGACTTTGGGTGTGTGTAGGCCAAGTATCTTGCACAGCAAGAAATCAAAGGGTAATGGAAACCAGTACAGGCTCATACTTTTTCTGTACAGTTCACATATATAGGAATACAATTTTAAACATTTGTTTCAAGCATATGTAATTCTTGGATGACAGCCCAAACCTTTCTTTTTAAATGTGTGTATGATTCCCAATGATAGTTTCATTTAAAGCATTCTTGGAAAATGTTTTAGAAAAGAATCCTATTATTGGTTATATGAAATATTTAAAGGGGCAAGGTCATGTCAAATATGGTAATATATATCTTTGATATATGTGGGCCTTGCTGGTGTCCAGTGGTGTTTTAAAAATATTCTTTTTACTGCTGTCTAGATAAGAACATTCCACTGTGAAGAGATGCTGTAGCATAGCAGATGGAGGTTGGAAAAACTTATGCATTTAGCATGTTATTAGCAATTTATTACCTGTCCACCAACTGCAAACCCATGTGTCTGTGTTTAAGACGGCTGCCAACCAGTTTTTCTTCAATATTTAAGGACAGAGTTTAAAGGTTCATGAGGTTCCTCCTAGTCCCATGTCCATACATTGTAAATTCATTATCCAGTGCCATCATGGAATTGACTTACAAAGTAAAATATTAATTGTAACTTCCTTGTTTCAATGGCCCAACTTAAAACTTATTACTTGGAAGAAGCCTTGGCAGAATAGTGATGTTTTATTATTTTAAAATTACAACTATGAAAAAAGGCTGCTGCTCTTGGTGCTCTTTATATTCACACTGTATTTTAGAAGGTACTTTGTTATAACATTCTATGTGGTATAATTAATGTTGGATGTGTTAAATTTTGCCCCCAGAATATGCTAATGTTCTATGCTAAGTCTTTATAGTAATAGCTTAACTTTCTACCAATGAAAAACACAGTGAAAAAAGTTCTGTTTATACATAACCTGAGTTACATCAGTGTTAACAAGACAAACATAACTCACTCATGTACAAAAGTAATATATTCTTTGTTTAACTGCAAAACAAAATTCAATTCCAGTAAAAACATACTAAGCATTAAAGCACCATTTTATTTTTACACAAGCACAGAAACCCAAAATGTGTGGAATCCAAAGTGCTTTCTTTCAACATGAAATTTTAAGCATGCATCAATGCAATTCTCCCCTTTTTTCTGTCAAATTGGGATACATGTCTGGGGTGACCTGGATGACAACTGAGGCAGCATATTATAACCCAGGGACTTTCTGACTGGGTGTGTAGTGAGTAGAGATTTCTCCTGGTTCAGTTTAACAACAGACCTATTCCTTTTCACACACTGCAAAACATCTACAGAAACTGAAATATGATATGGTTCATGTTTTCTTCCAAAGAGGCTAANTTGAGTGAAAAGGAATAAAGAGAACCATAGAAATAGAGAGGAAGGTAAAAGGAAAACAAATTATATATAAAAAAAAGAAATCCACTGGGTACAGTCATGAAACCATAGATGTAATTTTGCCACTTGGTTCAGCAAGGTGTGTTTTCCTACACTATGCAAATGCCCCCATTAAAGCAGTGTCAAGGTAATGCACAGAAATGAGATGTATCCCTAACTTCATCTCTTCATATAGCAACAGTTAACTAATAACCACATATGCACATGTATAGGAAAATCTATTAACTGAGCAGGGAATTATAAAAAAAATTATCAAATTATTTAAAAATATATTTTCCTGAAGTAGGTTTATTTGTTTATTATTATATAAGGAAGGGGAAAAGAGGAATTTGAATAGTGCAGTTGGCCGGATTTTACTAAGAAATCCAATCTAAAAAATGTTTTGAGGATTTCACCTTCATTTATAGTTTACAACATTTGGAACATCATTTTTGCTATGTCTTCTCTATTCCTTTCTTCTTACGTCATTCAACTTATATGATTAAATATAAACTGCCACTGTTATTATTTAGTATAAATACTTAGTATCCGTTCCCACCTTGTACAAGCCAAAACTGTATAAGCCAAAACTCAATAAAGGACAAAGCAATAAGAAATAAACCCATTTTTATTAGCTGTAAAAAATGTCCCTTTATTTAACATAATTTTTTTAAGGATACTTATTTAATTTTATAATCCAAATGCATTCTCTGCCATAATCCTGAAAACAACAATAATGTACTTTATTTCCCATAAACTGTAGTTCAGATTATTGTACTTTCAAGAAAATATCTGGTTCCACTTATTGCTTCTCAATGAATCACTAACTACAGTGAGTGCCTGGTAATTCTCAATTACAGAATGCTACACTGACCTTGGAAGTGAAATTCAGTAATCTTGGAGATCTGCCTTGCATAAATCTGATTCACTTTTTCCATTTCACACTATTCTTTTCTGTTAAGGCTTACTTAAACTTTTCCCTACAAATAGTCTATGAAATTGGAGCTAAATTACTTCTTATCAAGAATAAATTTATATTATAAAGAAGAAAACAGGCCACGTTCAAATAACAGTGAAGCTGAAAGCTAGTACTAATAAAAATACAGTATCATAATTGTTGCTGTTGTTACTCTTGGATTAGTGTCAGCATACTCTAAGCCTTAAAAATTATGATAATGGAATAGGAAGGTTGCAAAGATAAGCTTTCCAAAGTTAATACATCTATTGTGCATAAACACAAAAAGAGAAGTTAAATTGCACCACCATCTTTGACTTTGATGAGCATGCTATGATTCTGCCACCACAGCAATACCCTTTAAAGAATTCTCCTGAGGAGTATGCTTTCTAAATAAAAATTAAAAAGCCAAACTCTATCTTTTACAACCTAAAGAAGCCCAGAATTTCATCAGACTCTCAATGGATTATCACAACACCTGGGGTCCTGCTCTGGATTACGACCTGGATTACCCACTCCACCAATAGAGCAGAAAGCTTTTATGTCTGATGGGAGTGGTGGCAGAGGAGGATGAAAATCCAACCGTGTTGCTGTGCTTCAGGTTCTCCTGGTCATCAAAGAGCCTTGAAACCTGGGCAGAGCCAGATGCCACACTAGTTATGTTCCTCCCTCGCCTCTTTTCCCCCATCCCACATTCTTCTCCCCTTTTCCTTTCCTCATTGTCCCCTATGCCTTCCCCCTGGTTTTACACATCTTTGAATCCTGACCCTGCCCACCATCCCCTTTCCTTCTGTCCTCTCCTTATCACTGCTCTCTTCTACAGCTCCTTCCCCCAGAGCTGCCACATCAAGTCCTTCACCCTGCAATACACCTACAGCTCTCCAACGCCCCTCCAGCTCTGCACCAGCCTCTCTGCTGGCTGTGCGCTCTCTTTTCCTCCTTTGCAAAGCGAGGGGAGCACTGTCACAGCAGGAGGGAGTCTCCCTGCCCTTGGCCCTGGTGCGACAGTGGCCTCTCGGATGAGCAGTTTGGAAGAACATCCCACACAGCCCAGCGCCCTCTGAGCAGCCACCCCAGGCCTCCCTGGGCACTGCTGGGCAGTCACATGTGCTGTCTGCACAGCTCCGAGGACACGACTAACACTCACTGCGGGGGGAATATCTGGAGAACACCATAACAAACTGGATGTACAAGAAAGCACAATATTTTGAAGATGCTAAACTTGAGTGTATTTCCCTGGGGATTCCAAAGGGCATACCTTTCAAGCCTCTTCTTCAAAGCATGGAGGCACTGCAGGTCATAAAAAAACAGCTGGTAAAATTTACTCTAGATGGATAAAACAGTGTGTTTTCTTCTAATCTTGTTCTTGGAAACAGCTGAGTCCTTTTTGCTGACACTTTGCAAAAATTCAAGTAGAGGCAGCCTCTCAGCATGGGAAATTTCAGTGTGAACTCTGCAAGTTTGGCAAAGTCATGAGCAACTAAAACAGAGTCTTACAAAAGCAAGTAGTGAAAAGCACTGGCTAGAGGCATTACTGTCAGCAACTGCAGCACCTTCAATGCCTTAAGAGACAAACATCAGTTCTAAATTTAAGCTGTAAAGAACAAGAAGAAGGTGGCAAAAATTTAAACAAACCATTTCAGCTCTGGGGATGAAAACTCTGCCTTGGCAAGCCAAGAAAGATACCAGGTTTCTATACTGAACCCTAACCTTTGAAAAAGGTCTGTTAGAGACACTGGAATTGGAACTCATTAGCATCTACTCTAATACTCTGACCTGAAAATGACTGTCATTATTACTAGTGCCGTGCACTGATACTCTGCTTGGCACAGCACCACATGGAAGATAGATGGTCTCTGCCAGAGCAACAAAACAGGGGTTTGCCCAGAAGTTCTCTGGTTTAATGATTCCTATTTTTTCCTTTTCCCTATTATCAGTTGGCTGAAAATGTTAGTATTTAATCACATACAAGCATGTTCCACTTTCCATTCCAGGCACAAATAATAATAGCCCGATCCACTGGAGTTTTTCCAGGACTTTGATGAGAACTGGATCAGATCCAAAATGAAATGGTTTTGCAAGGAGCAGAAGACCTTGTAGAAAAGAGGGGCAGTAGTGAAGGGTTGAAACAGCAATCCTTATAGCAACCTTTCACAACTCATGATATTTCACAACAGAAGAACTTCTTTTTAATTATCTTTATTATTTAATTATCTTTCATTAGTAGCATGTAGCTAAGAGAACCCCTGCAACAAAGCAGGAGCAGAGATGTTGTTACGAGGTGATGTTTGTATTCCAGTAGTACTCAGCTCAACTGAGGTCAGATGTACACACTGCATTGTGTAAGAGAAGACATGCTGCACTGACAGTGCTCTTGAATATCTTGTGCCTGCACTGCCCCTTACTTTCTCCACCCTTTCTTTTTATTCCTGGACCTTTCAGGGACTTGAAACAGGAAAGGCTTCACAGTGAGGGACGTGATGGAAACCTGATAATTGGCTGGTCCAGCTATATGTGTTAAGTGCAGTGGGTCAGTTTAAGTAACTTCTGTACATCATCGGGTTCTATGTAAGGATTTCTTGAATATCTATCCTAAGTAGGAACTGGTCCAGAAATGCACAAAATAAACACTCAGAAGCCGCCCATCACTATGGCCCCAGTTATCGGCCCTGTACTGCCACTGCTCACGAACAACAAACAGCTGCGTTGCACAGCAGCTCCTGAAAGCCACCAGCTCATTTCATGCCACAGTGGGAGCAAAACATACGCTCTGGGGACACTCAGATGAAGTCCCAGCTCTGACTTGTGTGAGGGAGGATGTGGGGTAAAGCACTCTGAAAACATTTCTCAATGGCCATAGAAATTTGAGAACTATCCCATACAGGCTGAAAACCTTTTTGTACAGTAATTAATGAATTGTATAACCCAGCTGCAATATGGCAGAGGGCCAAACCCCTAATGCATTCCATACGTTTGATTGTTTTTGCCAGACATTTCCAACTTCTTGAAACCACAATTACAATCAAACACAAGGCAATTCTCTGCATAATCAGCCCCTCTATCTTGGGCTCATATTTAACAAGAGAGCCCAAGGAGACACCACCAGAGACACCAGGAATTAATAAGCAGCACTAAAAAGCACCTTAAGGGCATCTGGAAGTAAATGTAGCAATAATACTGCTTCAGCTTCTTCAAAAGAAAACTGAAATGGAATAAACAGGCCAGTACACACAGTAACACTGTCAGGGACAATGCAGGGACTCGTTTTGTACAGAACAAGTGCCAGTTCTATGAGTATATTTAATTCCACACACCGCTGGGTTTTGTGTACTTACATTTCAGGCATTTTTGGAGATCTCTGACATAACTACAGGGAAAAATGCAAATTCTTAGTCCTATGTCAGTAAGTACCAGTAAGGTGAGGCCTGCTTGAAGATGTTGGTATAAATATGCAGAGACTTGCAAGTGATAAGTTGTACTGCCTTGACACAGTGGTGTGTAGGGGACTGGAAACAATTGGTAATAAAGTCATACTACAATAAACCACTTTCCTTTCTGCAGAGGATGTGCTTGACTGCTCCTGCTACTGGCAGGATCTCTGTAGTGTCGCAGCATGTCAGCAGGCTCAGAATCAGCCCCATAAGAGCAGTACATGGAAGTTACAATGGAGGAAAAAAGAGCTTAAAGAATATGTTGCATGGTAAAACAACACATCGATCAGATCCAAGTGAAAAACACCTCATTTGTCTAAAATAACTGTTTCAAAGACTGAGGACACAATATAATGATAGTAACAACTCCTGGCCCACTCCTGGCTCATAAAACATTACGTAAATAAGATTTTACATCTTTGGTAATGGTACATAAAGTAAAAAATGCTGCCCTTGACTTTCTTGAAATACCTGCTTTCCCTTAAGCAAAAACCATTCAAATAATTGCAAATCCTTTACATGTCCAGAAATGGACCCAGACACAGGAAGTTCCTTCTTGAATGAAGAGGTGGCCCGAGGTAGGCATTTTTATCCACTTTTTATAAATTACAAAAAGGAGGTACTGGTGCTACAGGAATATTGTTTGCTTAAAAATGTGACTGTTCCTGCCCTAAGGTTATCCTACCAATGTTTGAATTATTTGAATTAGGTTTTCCTGTTTTTTCATTTTTTTCCTGTAGCTGTAGGACAAGGGTAGCAGGGAAGCTGTCTGCCTGAATAGCATTGCCAGATGTGCTAGTAAACAAGTGGAAAATACTATTTTTTTCTTGTAACTATATTCCCATAGCTGTTACTTACAGCAATTGTAGGCAAGACTTACTCAGAAAGGCATTTATACGTTTTCTCCTGAACACCTCCCACACTGCAATACCCTTGCATGGCCTAATGCTTAACTTGGGAATAGTCCCTGTGAAGTTGGAGAGGTCACCTTTGTCCGTGCTTAACTGCACACAGAGGGATTTGCTGACCTGGGAGCTGCTGACTGAGCCCTTTGCTGGACTGATGCTTGTGTGTTCCCATACCCACTAACAGGCCATGAAACCTACCACTGTAACTGCAGAGCGAGACAGACCGCTGTGCAGCAGATGAAACCTCCACTTCACCTTCTGCTACGACAGCTCTGGGTCTGAGTCCCGAGCCTCACCCTGCACAGGACCAGCCTTCCCCTCTTTTGTCCCAGTGTACTCCACAAAAAAGCCAGGCAGCAGTGGATGCCTGCACCAGACAGTCATTACTCAACACTGACACGAAGATAGACAGTACCTTTCTTTTCCCCTGTAAATGGCACGAAGTCTTCTCTGTCTTTGTGCTCCAGCGCTTGCTTCTCCAAGTACGAGAGCAGGCGTTCCCTGTCGAAAGGGCCCGTGGCAGCTTTAGTGGTCTGGTCCTTTTGCCGAAATCCCGCTGGAAGCAATGCATTCTGTGAAAGAGAGGGAGGCAGCTAACAGAGATGAGGCATTTTCATACAGTGTTCCACACTTCATCACAATGTTGTTGGTTTTAATGTGAAATAATAATGCTCTTGCGTAATGCTCTTTGGTGTCAGCAATAGCACAAGTTACCTAAACAAACCCATGAAAACCAGTGTATCATTCAGACTTCTTGATTTGCCACCTATTAACATTTTTATTAAACATATTTACAATCACAGTACCAAAGAACTAAGTAAGATCACAGTCCTTTGTGTTACGCGTATTATGACCACAGAGTTCGCAGTCCAGGTAAATAGACCAGGATACAATATCTATGTATTTCCTTCTATCCATTTGCTTTTTCCTCACCATTTTTCTCTGCCTCATAAAACACAAAATTCCTTTCATTCTAATGCAGATGTCCCCTGGACTTCAGAAATGAAATGGCATGCACAGAAAGAGGCTGGTGAACAATGTGGGCTTCAGCTATTTGGAGTATGAGAAAGTAAGCAGGTAAGTCCCACTTTCAACACGTAGCTGTGGAACCATCTGATTGCATCCTCATCCCATAGCATAAGAAGACGCAAAAGGCTCTCAAGCTTCAGTCCAGTAAATCCACATTTCAGTCCAAGAAATCACAGGAAGAAATACAGGTACATGGACTTTGCAGTGCACATGCAGCAGAGCCAGCGTGTCGAAGATGCCTGAAGCGGACTTCAGAAACACTTCACCACTGACCATTTCACCTGTGCATGCACAAATGTGCCCAGAGTGCTACAAATTCACTGCACATATGTAACATGACCACAAATGCACCATGGTTTGTTTTATTTGGTTGATTGGTGTTGGTTTTTAGTGCTTTTCCATGTCACCATTTGAGATGCCAGATACTTGAAAATACCAGAAAATGCACCGTAGAAGTGCAGTAGTGAGGGAAATGCCAATTTGGAGGGAGAGAGCACTAAAGCCCACCACTAATTTCCAGGTAAATTGGTACTATAGAGCTAGAATCCATATATCTACTTTTTTTCCAAATTTATTTTGTTGCCAGAGTAAACAGTTTACCTGCCAGTATTCAAACTCCTCTATCAGTTTGAATGTTTTGGGGTAGGTACAGTCAGAATTCCCAGCATACTTGTGACCGTAACCTCATTATTGTAGGACCAAGTGGTTCTCAGGGCAGAGATATTAAAATGCTTCGTGAGGGTGTCTTCAAATATCCAAATTACCCTCACTCCCTAGAAAATGACAGTTGTGTTTCTGAATCGTAATTTTCTTTATCTGCCTAAATGTTCTCTTCAGCTAAAAATATCTGCCCTGAATGACATGGTCAGCATTTTTCGGAAGTTCAAAAGACCTGATCTCCACAAACACGGGTTATGTTTGTTTATTGCTGTGCTCAGAAAGAGCAGCCATAAAAAGCTTCCCATTGTGCTGCAGTGTACAAACATGATTAAAGATTTAGATTGCAGACAAGCTCCTGCCTAAATAGGCAAGGGACAAAGGTCACAGTGACTTGTACAAAGCAAGTCGCACATGAGAGCAGGAATACAACTAAAACGTCTGTAGCTGAGCTGCTCATACTTTAGGTTGGATTGTCTCTACTGTAACAACACAAACATACAATGCTGCAGTATGAGGCGTTTATAACAGGGAACTTTTGAACTATGATCCCCTGGATCCCATCACTAACCTCAGGATCAAGGTCATCAAGAACATGCTCTAGCTGTTTCAGTTCATCCTCTGAGAGTTTGCTGAGTATTTCATCTTCATTGATATTCTTGTATTTCTCCAACTCTTTTCGGAAGGGCAGAGACATGGCTCCTGCTGCACGGCTCCACTGATGCTGCTTGTCAAGGTTTCAACCATTCAGGAGTACTGAGATGCTTGTAGCCTCACTTTCTGTTAACAATAAAGCATTATGAGTATCTCCATTTAGCTGAGAGTCCTAGAAAGCCCACGTGCTCAGGGTCACATTGACACTTTATTAATGAAAACAAAGCAGCAACACGTCCTGGCACAGCAGAGGGGGTGTGGGAAGTGCTGGGGCTGCCAGGGCAGCAGGAACCAAGGGATAACCAGGACTGGGTGCAGCAGCAGAGAGAAGCTTTAAGACACAGATAAGAAAAATATTAGGAACTTTTCCCTTTCCATATAAGTAATTCTGTTTTATTTCATTTCCTTGGAAACAGCAGTATCTGTTTGCTCTTTTGGCGAAAAGCAGAGGAAAATAGTAGAGTCACAGACAATAGTCCAACACTGACGAACAAGAACCAAGAAGTTATGCCTTGAGGTATTCTATCTTATTATGGCTCAAAGCTAACCCATATCATCTGGGCTGACTTTTTGGCACATACTGGTTACTAGAACATCTTTAAACTATACTGGTTGTTAGTCTTATTTCAATATATTTGGCTACAAATGATAGCGCTTATCATCAAAGCAATTATTGGAGGGAGGTTATGCTACTTACAGCTCAAAAGATGTTCTGTAAATCAGTCTTCTGCATGGGGCACCTGCAGGTGTTCAAAACACAGTCATGAAAAAAATACAGACTTAGTGTTTCACAAAGTCTTTTCGTTTTAAAGCTTGAATGTGGTTCCTAGTTAGAAGATCCCAACTGACCAGGAACAAGAAGGTCTCATTTGCATGGCCACAGCAGTCATTGTCATATTATTTGTCATATGACAATATCACAAAGGACTCTCTGTCTTTACTTGCTCCTTTTTTTCTTGTCCAGAACAAATTCTAGAAGCAGAATCTGCCTGTAAATGGGTGGAGTGAAAGAGAATTAATCTGTGACCAGAAACAGCATTATCTGGGGACTTTAATTGTCCTCCAGGCCCTCCCAAGTCTGCCTCGTTTCCCACAGCAGCACCAGCTCTCTCCAAATTGCACAGCTCACTGTGCAGTTTTACAGCTGAGTTTTTGCATTCACAAATTTTGAAGTCATGGTTGATATGGAAACCAGCCAACTGGAACCTACAACTGGCTTATGTATCAACCCCAACTGATTTCCTCTGGCCATGTCCTTAGTTGTCATAAGGTAATAAAATCCATGTGGGTTCTGTTGCCCCTCATATGAGCTGGAAGCCTGATTTTTATTTTTCTTCTATTCAAAATGCAAATGAAAATATTTAATTTACTTAAGAGTTTCACTATTAAAATACTAAACATTAAAGCATATCTCATTTTTCTATATCAAAAATACTAGAAATCAGTAACCCATAGAAGGGGAAGAGAGTAATTAGTAGAATTACAAATTCGAAAAATTGGGAATTCTATGACTACTGCAAGGCACAATAAGCCTTGACTTGAAACACTTGAACATCCTATTCCAAGAAAAAGCCCTTATTTCCCCAACACACTCTCATTTTTTTCCCTCATTACTGCTCTTGTTTGGTGCTGCTGTTTTCCTGGCATGACATCATCAACAAGCTATTCCAAATGTCATGATAGAATTCAACCATTCTTTAAATTGTGGGTTTCTTTCAGGAAGTTAGTCAGCATCTGGTGTTTCACAGAGTCACAACAGGAGTGTAATTTTCTTATAATATCAAAATATCATCATATGTGATGAGTGTGAGAGATATTTTAACAAAAAAAATCCAAACCAGCTAATGTTTTGTGTACTTGGTAGTTAAAGAGAACTCTAGTTTGATATGTGTTTAATTGATACAATTTGTTATCAAAATTACTTGTAAAATACCAAAAGCATTTTATTTAAAAGTGATAAGTATATTTGTTTAAACTGTAAAAACAAATTGAGCTGCAGTACAACATTCTGTACTAAGGCATCAGGCACCTTCTCCAAGTTCCTTTGGATAAACTCATTACAAACATAACATTTCAGCTAGCAGCCATTAACTGAGCTAAACATTTTCTTTGAGGGGATTAGAGCTTTTAAAAACTATTTAACAGCTTAAATGGTTATTTTATTAGAGTTTAATCACATCCCTGGAAAAGACAGAAATATAATCCCAAGGTTAGAGTAATTAAGTATTGTTGGAAAAGTAACTAGTGAGAGCACACAACAGTTTCCCTGGCGGAGAGTCAGCAGGTCTGTGTGCAGGACGCCTGGTACCAGAACCTCTCCCTGGGCTGTACAGAACGGCATGATCCCCATCAGGGAACACAGCTAGGAATTGTTCCTCTGGTATCAGCGAGGCCATGTGTGTAACAGCTTTTGTTAAAAGGTTTGCAAAGCTGAATCCAGGTGCTGGTGGGTAGGTACGGCAGAGCATGGTCTGTGTGCCCCAGACAGATTTCTTTGTGGATTGCCAAGTGAATGTTCAGCCATGCAGGGAAGATGTGCCAGGAGACACTTTTCAACAGGTGATAGCTCTCAATATTGTAAATGTTTCCTTTTAAATATCAGGAAGAGAAAGTATTTGACCATGTGCAGCCGGGATACCCCAAAGAGAAATACAAACCCAGATACCACAGATGTATCAGCCTAACTTCTCTCCTGGCACGAAGCACTCTGTCAGATAACCCTTATTGGATCAGCAGTGCATGGAAGAGATTGAAATCATGCTTTTCTTGCATGCACACATTTGCAACAGAAATTCCCTTGATATTTTCCCTTTCACAACAGAATCCTACTCTTCTGTGACTGAACAAAAGCAGAAGACAGTGCCTAGGGAATTTCTTTGTGCACAAGCCCTGTAAGCAGTAAAGCTTTTCTGGAGTTTTCACGCTGCTGTAGAGGCTGCTGCAAGCTCAGCTGAAACGCCTGTTGCTCATGTCCTGGCTTTATGCTCTCTATTGACCTTTCACCACGGTCACATTATTGGAAACCAAGAGAACGAGATAAACCCAACAATTCAGCATCATTCAGTCTGGGAAGAAAACGCTGAAGTCTTGATTCACACACCCTGGAAACTACTGTCTAATGTGATGATTACAATCCTAATTGGATTCTATACTGTCAATTTTGTGTATGTAAACAGGGCCATATGCTGCCTGTGCAGCTTCTTACTGTGGCTTGGCTTTTCTGAGTGCGCACATACATTTTACTTCTTATACATTATAGCCACTGGATTTGCTTTGTTATGATTCCTGCATGAAACCTCTATTTAGTTAAAAAAGCAATCCTAATCAAGAGCTCCCTGCTACTGTTAATTTGAACATACCAAAGCAGATCAGGTGTCACGCAGCAGAAGGGAGATGCCCGGTCTAACTGCAGAGGAAATACACTGTTGAATGTGACACTGCACTGGGGACACTGAGGGAAGCAGAATGAGGCACCAGCGTAAGACTGTGAAGTTTCCTTCAAACTTACTTGGAAGCATGGAAGAGGAGATTAAGGAATGGAAGGGCACAAACCCATCTGCTTTTCTCCATCTAGTTTCAGTATGGTTTCTCCATAGTTTCCCGTGGGACCAAGCCCCTGCTGTTACACAGCAAAGCATTGTCTTGGGTGCCCAAAGGTGAGATCTGCATTGATATTGGATAGTGCACAACTGTAAGAGGCAGCATTTCTGCTAACCATGTGCTACTTTTAAATCTTTGTGGAGCACAGAGGTTTCACAGTGAGCTTCAAAGGACCCACTGGGATATTTTTAATTTTGTTTCCTTTTAAAGAAAAAATCACATACAGTTTTATTTGGGGCAGCTTTTTCACCCGTTCCTGTCAACATCAGGATTCAAAATGTGTTTTCAAAGAGAAAAAGGGTTTCAGCCTACATAAAATCATTATTGCTCTGTGTAGTAAACACCTGCTGTGATATAATTCCTCTGTACCTTAGGTACTTTTTTGTTATCCTTATACACTTCTGAAATCACTTTCTAGGGAAGCAAGGCTGTAGTTTCTGCTGATACCATAACACTGTCAAAGTTTTCTACTGCTGATAGAGATGTTTCTTTCTGAGACTGAATCTTCTGAATTAATGCTGAATGTCAGAGAAGGGCCACTTGCCTTTGCTCAGATCCCTTGGGAAGTGTTGGAATAACCTGAACGACAGAACCTCCTACGGACCAGCAGCTACAAAGGCACTTAAGGTCACTCTTGCTGCCTAAAACACAAGACATACACTTAGAGAAACATGATGTTTCTGGGGTCCTCTAGAGATGAGAATACTGTGATACTGACAATGTCAATTCTGAGCTTTTGATAGTGTGTACAAGCTAAGAATGGAACTGCATGGCAAGGTGCATTTCTGATGTATAGAGAGATGTGCTGAATGGGAAATATCCAATACAGTTCTTTGCATTTTTATAGGAAAAAAAAGATACTTTTTATAATCAGATTTGAGAAATTGTTCTCATTTTTCCAAATCATTACAAATGATCTTTAGAAAGGAAATCCTGTTACATAAACTATCTCCATATCCACAGTGGTGGATATTTGCATTTTGAAAAAGAATTGTGAAACACATCTGTAAATGTGGAAAAATTATTCCCTTTCTTCAAACAGACTCAAGTAACTAAACATGAAAATAAGAAACAGGTGGAATTAATCCCAGGTTAAACTGATACGGGACCAAATAAATAGGATTGGGGCCATTATGATTAAGAGCTGTGTTTGTGCAACACAAGCAGATGCTCAGTAGAAGGAAGATGATTGCCCTGCACTGTCCAGGCAATGGAATGCTCCCACCAATATACTCAATCCAGTGCCAGACAGGGAACCCCTCTGCTGTCCAGAACTGGCTATGAAAAATAAAGCTGGGCTGTTGAAAGTTCAAACTTAAAAAAAAAAAAAAAAGAAAAATTAGAAATACTCCATTCCCTTTTACTTTTTATACTTAAAAAGCAAGACCGATATACCAATGTCCTTTGTAACCATGAATATATGGGAGATGTATATTCAGAGATAATGTTTTGCAGTAGGAGGTTCAGAAATCTCAGAAAAGTTAGAAAGGATGTATTAGGGCCAGCACAGCACACAAGTGTGACAGGAACATAGAGAGAAGTATTATGAAACTGAGTCTTGTTGTGTGTATGATGAGAACAGTATTAGCTATAGGTCCTGATGCAGCCACATCAGACATGTCAAAGAAGCTCACATAGGTTGCAAATGGAAGAGAGGTCAGTAGAAAAGGATTTAGTGTTCTAGAATCCCCCAAATTTTCCATCTGTTTTCCCCCCCGCAAGACTTCTGAAGAACTCCCAACATAAGAAGCACTGATCTGCTCCATTTTAGTCACCTTTTCCAATCCTTTTCCGTTCATGACACAGCATGGGCACTTGGTGGATCAAGGCAAACAACCTGTGTGAGGATCTGTAGAACTGGGTCCTTCAAGAGGTGTCTCTGGGGCTGGTGGCGAGCAACTCAGCTGCGCTTGGCACTGAGCTCAGGGCTGGCTCTGGGAGAGTCCTGACATGGCCAGACCTCTTCTTTTCCCAGCCTACCTTGCCACCTTTTGTCGTACTGTAGCAAAGAATCCCTAAAAACACTGTATATTTAAAATCCTGGGTTTTCCTGGACTAATGTAGGGTTATTTCATGTTCTGTTCCTAGCAACTGGTTTAGTCCTATATAGACACCAGTAACTAATCAACAATTATGTTGTCCTAATATTAGACTAGGCCTGAACTTTTAGGATAATCACACAGGGATCAGAAACTCCACTTCATAATTGGATAAGCCCTTCTGAACCTTGGTAATGCTTATGCCACTCTGTAGTTTACAGCTGGCTTCCTAATTGGGTGATTGATAACTTCTATGCAAATAAAATGTAAGACATCAATTCACTTTATTGGGAGTTGTCATGCCCTTTGTAAGAAAATAACTATCATGTATATTGCAAAATTATCCATATGAATGTACTGTTATTTATAGAAGACATAAAGGGATGTACTCCCTTTGATTCAAATAACATGAAAGGTTTTTCAGTGGCAATTACAGAAAGATGAGACTTTAATGCTTCTCCCACTGATGTAAAATAATGTTATGTAAAACTAATTTCTGATTGTTTCTAAAATAACATTAGTGGTATTACTCATAACCATTCAAAACATGAAACTGAGTCCTGGAACTTGTTTCTGGGCATCATCAGATTTTTAGATCATAGCCATAAGAATTGTTTCCACACAAAAATGATGACTAATTATAAAGTGACCATATCATGATTTTAACCAGTCTTACCCAATAAAAGTAACATCTAAATCGCTTGATTCCTACCCACAGGAAGAGGATGACAGAAGGAACCTAAGCACTGCAGATATTGGCAGGATTTTTTTATGGTGCTCTGACACTCCTGTGATGCATCAAGCATAGGAAATAGGAAAGACCAGAGACCTGTCTATCGTCACTCCTGCAGAGGAAGACTCCTCCTTGCTTTTAGAGAGGTAAAGTTTAGTTATAAAATAATGAAACAATCTTTCTGCTCATGGCAACTGGTGACTTTGTGGAACTAGAAGGTAGGTTCCTTTCATTTTTAGAACTCTGGTGATGGTTTGAAAATACATGCAAGGTTAATTAGTTTTTCTAAAATAAAAACATAACATAGTTACTGTCTGAAACTGAGGGTGGTGTGAAGTGCAGGGCTCAAAATCCTGAAGAACAGTCTTTTTATACAGATAAAATAGACTATGAAGTGGCAGCTCCACCCACAATTTGTCATCTGTCAGCTCCACTCTGATGTGAACAGAACCCCCTCCTGCTGAGCTGTACTGGTGGTGGTTCACTGATGGTCCCTCGGATGAAAGATTAAGTGTCCATTTGATAGCAACTGGAAGAAAAGGGCCTTTTTATCTTCTGTGGTTCATCAATGATATTTTAGCCTTCTTCAATAACTACGAGACTTTGCAGGTCTGACTCTGCAGCAGACAGGTGCTGGTTTACCTTGGAACAAGAGGCTGTGCCTCCCCTGGTCAGCACTGCCACAGAGGAGAGATGCTCCCAGTCTGTGACACAGCAGCCCGTAGCTCTGTGGTCCCCACATGAACACAGATCATGCACATTACAGTAACAGCTCTGACATTTACATGATGCTGTTTTCATCCAGTTCAGTCTCCCAGATTCTGTGCTGTGTAAAAAACTGTAGCTCTTGCAATCAGCACACCTACCACGAATGCAAAGCACACACTGGGGTATGAGTTATCTGCAGCTTTGTTGAAGGGCATCCTTGGGAAGCCAAAGGCCAGGGTCTGGTATCCTCATTGATCACATTTACCTGGAAACAACTGTTGGGGTGCCTTAAACACCATCAGCCACATGAGAGCCCTTCCACTGTCCTGTCAGGGGAAAGAAATGTCTTGCTCATAGTTAAATGGCAAGCCTGTGGCAAGACAAGGAATTGAACCACTTCCAAGTGTCAAGTATTGAACAGCTTTTCCTTTGGTTATAGGTCCCTTCTTCCACAAACAGTCTTATTCATTGAAGTGGATCTTTTAACTGACCAATATTTGCAAAGCAAAAACACAGCACAGAGAGGCCCAAAGGCTGGGTAAGAGCATAACCTACTGCTTACAGAATTGGGACCCTCAGCAGTGATCACTGGTAGGTACCTTCTATAAAAACCTCACTTTGCATCTTTCCTGAGCTGTTTTTCCTCCTTACAATGTACAGAGACATCGTACCTACCTACATTTTTTGCATTTTATCTGTAAACAAAAGCCAAATCCATCTGTGATGTGCACATCCTGATAGCTGAAACAACAAACAGGAGAAGAAATTGTACCTGGAAATAAAGTTTTTATTTGGATAACAAAATAATAGATCAGTCCAGCCCTGGAAAAGACAACACTAGTGGTTGTCTTCCACATGTTGGAAACATCAATAGGAAAAAAGGACGCTGGGTACTATTAAGGAGAGCATTGTTCCACCTGTGCTGCCAACAGATAGCAAACAGCGTGCTACCTTTTTGTCACTGCTGTTCTCAGATTTCCCTGTTTTAGCACAGCAGCTGGACATTCAGCTCCAGCTGCTCTTTGAAAGAAGGATTTCAATACAGTTTAAAAAAACTTCACAGATTTCTGTGGCACCAAATAATGATGGCCACACTCCACTGTTAAACAGAAGCCACTCTTACACTTGTGTGTGTGCTCACTAGACAGAACACAGGCATTCACCCTGGTATTAACCCATCATGTGCAAATACCTGTGGCTACAGGTGCCTCTCAGTGCAAAACCCTGCACAGTCACCACAGCATCACTCAAAAAGATAATCACAGGAAGGCATCAAACTATGAGGTTCAATAATATAGGAATGCTACCAAAAAAACTCCCACCCGAAAGCAGATTAATAACAGCAGAAATGCAAAAACATTATTTTTCAGTAGTTATAAATACTGGAAATAATAGCAATTTTGGGAAAGAAGATAAGTTATGCAATGAGAGAGCAAAGCACACAATTTTGACAAAATTATTTAGATTATCAAGATGAGAGAGGCTACTGGCTAAGGTCAGATAAATACAACCAAGCCAGATGAATGGAAAAAGAAACACATATGGAATTTAGGTTGGTGAATTCACTAAAATGACTCATGTAACCATCTTCTTTTTTTCACACAGTGGTAAAAATTGAAATATATCCATAGTGGAAACCAGTTAAGAGCCGCACAGCAACGAGCACCACAGCAAAGGCAGGTAGGCTGTTTAGATAGCAAATGAGTGCAGAATAGTGCATCAAAGACTGTAATACTGTTCATATAACTCAGTGAGACACCGCCATGCGTCCCTGAGAATGAGTTTATTTTCTAATAATTGTATCCCTTGCAAAGAGTTAAAGGATGTGATGCCTGCAGTACTAGGCCAGTTGGTCCCAGGTGTTTCTTTCCCATTATATGTTCGTATCTCCAAGAGTGGAGGGCAGAACAGAGGAACTTCAAGGGCAATTTCTGAGAATAATCGGTTAAAGAAAAGCTTTCATATGATAAGAAATTGAAAGACTGCATCTATTTAATACACATAGGCAATTTAATAACTTGCTGAATACTCCCTCTTCTAAATGCTTTCAAAAGCATACACCTACAGAGTGTACCATTCATGGTATAAAAATATAATCACTTCTTCCAATTATTTTTAAATTGACATTTGATATTGACACATTTCTGATTTTCTTTCATCATTAATGATGTTACAATGTTTTTTTTCCACAAGTTTATGTTGCTGCTAAACTCAGGATGGTTATGTGAACCTAAACAGTTATTATTTATTTTTTGGTGTTTATAATCCTCAGATTTCACTACATGTTTCTGGCTGATCAACTGTGAATTTTTTACTCTGGCAAAAGAAATTCCCCCAAAGCTTCCATCAAAGCAAAACCCCTTGAATTAGGCCACCCTGATAATTTTTTAATTAGAAGATGACAAAAGTGTCACATCTAACATAAATATGTGGGGGTTTAGGACACATTTTGCTCCTCAAAACCTTGGAAATGCGACTAAAATTTCCTAAATCAGCATCCTGTTCCTGAGCCTGTCGCTGACCCGTTTGTTTTGACCCGCTCCCAGACAGCCGAGCAGAACCACCCTCCGCCGGTCCTGCCGTGTTTCTGACACACAAAAGGCACATTTCCGTGGGGGAACAGCCCATCTCCATTTCCAAAAACACCTCTTTTTCTTATTTTTATTAAACCTGCTCCATCCAATTTCTGTCAATTCACGCCTGACGCGAAGGATGCGAGCGTTCCGCAGTGAACGCACAGCCACTGCCCTGGAAGGAGGTCGGCAAAGGCGGTCGGGGAAGGCGGTCGCCACCGAGCCCCGGGCGTGGCGGGGCCGCCCTGCCGAGCCCTCCGCGCCCCGCACGCCCAGGACGGTTCCCCGCGGGTGGGGTGGGATCGGCCCCGGCCGCATCAGCGCCCCGCGCCGGGGATGCTCCGCCGCCCCGCCGCGCCCACCGCACCGCATCCCTCCCTACCGCACCGC
>VWZG01000390.1:2768792-2817230 GCA_013396735.1 Grallaria varia | reverse complement strand
GGGTGCCCGGCGCGGCGGCTGCGCACCGCGGGCGCTGCCCTGCCGGGCACCATGGGACTCGTAGTCCGCCAGCCCCGCCAGCCGCATCCCCGCCCGACCAGCCCACCCGCTTGGCCCCCCCCGCCCTCTCGCAGCCCTTGCCGCCTCTGTCTGCCCCGAGACCGCGGGTGAAATCCCACCTAACCCGCATCCACGACGCGTTTATTCCCCTTCGCCTTTGGCTCGGCGCGGTACGGCCCCAGGCTCACCCCTCACCCGCGGGGCTGTGCCGTGGCGTGGACGCCGCGCCCCTGCAGCCGCCGCCCCGTGCCCGGCGCTGGGCGGCGCAGGATCGCTCCCAGCAGAGGTGCCGGGCAGTCCCGGACACACCTGTAGGCAGCCGCCCCCAAAGAACAAGGTCAGCTCCTCTCGCACGCTGCAAACTGAGCCAGCCAAACAGGTCCTGCAGCAGGGACCTGCTGGCCCTCACCCTGCTCCAAGATGTGTCGCCTCAGGGAGGCAATTCCGGAGCAGAGGGTGCTGGACTCTGAGGCCGTTTTAATGTTTTTCCTTTCTTCGTTTAATTAGTGTTGACAATCCAATTTGTATTTGTTCTATTAATCCACACTAAAGTTGACTATTGGTCAACATTATATGTAATATGATTTGAATGTACCCCCGGTAATGAAGTTTGTCCATAATTTATCAGAATGTTTTCACTAAATACCAGGATTTAGTTGAACTGAGGCCCTTGGTTCTGAGCGCTAAGTGATGAATCACCAGCAGCAGAAAAGCCGTTCCCATGATTGGGATGTCTTTAAGTTTCATGACATATTGGCAGGAAAACAAGACGTTGCCTTGTTAAGAAGCAGATTCTGTACCAGAGATGAGTTTTCCTATGGAAAAAAAAGTATTCCTAGCAAATACAATGCCTTCACTCCATACCTTGCCAAACACCTCAGGTCTCTGTAGCAAGACTTACAGCAGAAAACTCGGATTTATACCATGGGTATTTTGCTACTGCTGCTCAGGAAAACACCTGTACCAACAATAATGTGCAGAGTGCAGAAAGGTGCTCCAAGCTGCAATTATCTGCTTGCAGCCTCCTTGCCTCAAATATCTTGTGAAATGGGATGTCCAGCCATCAGTTAACAAGATTTTTGCCGAATATCTAAAATATAATCAGATCAACAGAAATGCAAAAGAGTCAGACCCATTATTCTGCAGTCTTCCCCTTTTTTTCTCTGTCTTTAAGGCATTCCAAAAAGCAGGGTTTGCATCTGTGGTTTTGCTTGTTCAGTACCAGAAGCATCAGGGAAACTGGACTGAGCTGCCTTGAAATCTGCTGCTCTGAAACTTGGTGGCTCAGGCTGAAGAGGAATTTGTTGTTTTGGTGCTGGCGTTGAAGCTTCCCTGCAAGCAGGGTTCATTCAGACATGAGACATAGAAATGTGGATTTACTTATTGACATGGATTAAGACCACATATTTTGAGATGTTATCTTGGTGTGTAGGATCAGAGCTTGAATGAGTCACCCATATACAAATACTGGGAAAAGGAAATGTATGCTATCAACTAAGAGTGAAAGTTAACATTGGGGTGTTTGTTTCTTGATAAATTTCTGCAAGTTTTTACACTCAGATTTTCCCGTCACACCTTAAAATGTATTTATTTAGTCGAAATGCTTTCTCAGTTGATATGAATGGGAAGAACCCCTCCCATGATGATTTTTCCATTTGCAGTTACCTTGTATCGGCGACAAATTCACTTCATATTAGTTTGCCTTAGAAGTGTAACAATCTAAGACCTCTGCAAGGAGTGTAGAATTAGACTGAGGTCAAGGTTCTGCTCTTCCTTGGCTGCGGTTTCGTGTTTCTCCCTTCCTTATACCTCATGCATGGAATTTGCAATCAAAAAATTAGAAACATGATCAGTCTTTTTCTAAGAAAAGGCACAGGTCACCTGTATTCATGAGACATACGGACAGAAATATACAGGGTAAATAGATTTAATGCAGATGTACACAACCAGTTCACTCACATGTATAGGAATAACATTCTCCTTAAAATCACAGCATACAAAGTAAACCATATCACACTTCAGTCTCATGTTCAGAGTGTGTGTTCCAAGTAAGCTTTCATTCTTCCCAAACCACAAAATTAAAAGACAAATGCATTCAATACAATTCATAATCTGAGCTATATCCCATGACTGGGCCACATGAGATCCCATTTATGGGCTATGCCTGCTGTGATAGATTCACATTAGGTGACTGTGGCCATCTTCACTGACCGTATTTCTGATGTGTGGGACTTCCCAGGCTAACAGCCTGAAAGCACATCTGAGAGGGCAGGATAAGGCTCCCAAACAATTCTTTTTCCCTGACGGGAATCAAATTTATGTACTTGACTTGTTGAAAGAAGCACAGTGTCATAGTGAACATCATATGTGAACAACATACATGGGGACAACTGCTCTAAAAAAAAATTTGCTCCACTCTGGGGGATGCCTTCAAGATCCAGGGTCCTGTGGATCCCAAAACAATGTATTTCCTGGCTTAGCCTTCCCTTTGACCAGTGACAATTTAGTTCAGAGAAGCTGTATGGTGAATGCAGTGTAGAGGTTTGGCATTTTTCCAACACTGCTAAACTGAGTTTACAGCGAGCAGGTTACAACACTAAATCATTAACTGGGGCACCCAAAAGCAAGTTTTAGTTGGCTGAACTATTTGTAGCCAAAATGTAGTGAGTTCTGATAAACTGTTTGTTGTAAGATTTTTAATATAAAAAAGCAGAGGGGCGGTTGTGAACTTTTCATCTGGTTTCCTTAAAACACAGCTTGTAAGACTTTGCTTAATTAATTCCTGCAAGAGCTGGAGCTCGTCTTTTACACAAACATCTGGACTCGATTACTGTGTTGTGCATGTTTTGATCTCTTCCCTTAAAGAACAGCTGTTGATCGAATTCAGTGCCCTGGATAAAAAACCCCTTGGTTCAATGCCTGATTAGCAAATCCAGACCAAGGGCAGAGCTAAAATTTGACTCTTGTTCACATGTAAAATTACTGAGTTGGGATGACACTTCTAAAACAGCCTTGAAGAAGAACCAATGTATGTAGTCAGACCCAGTTCATAAGAGCGTGAGGGTTTAGGCCTTAAAATGCTGGCCAGAAGCACTTCAACCAGTCAACCCCCAACTATATTTAGGCTGGAATTTTTTAATTGCATTATTTTGACAGATAATAGGATTTTCTTGGACTGTTTTATAAGGCAAAGCACAGTAACAGATTAAATAACACTAACTTCAAGTCATCTGCTACTTCACCCAAACTTAATACTATAAATCCTGAAGAAATGCATTTAGATTTGGGCACTGCATTTTCCATGGTAGTAACAGTAATAATAAATACCTCATCAGTACCAATTAATTTGCAGCAGTAGATATCAAATTGAACCACAATTTCCACTGTGCAGATGTGGAAAGTAAGACACAGAACAGATGGCTATTTTAGGTCTGGGGCCCACTCTGTTCTTGTGCCACTGGGGACAGGAACATGGCTGAAGGCTGAAAGGTGGAAGGAATTGCCCAAGGTTGTAAGAAGACCACTGCTGACTCTGGGGCCAGACCTCAGCACTTCATCACCCTCTGTGCCCCCGTCACAGAGCTGTGCTCTGCTCCAGACAGCATGCTAAGAAGTGCGTCTTGACTGGCTTACACTTCCCTGCAGACACCCCTGAGAAAAGGCAACCAGACTTCTACTCCGTCAGCTGGGATATACCTGCCCCAGCTCTGCTGTTTGACCTGGTATGAGGAGGAGGAGAGTTTGGAGGTAAAGGACAGCTCTCCACCTCCTTTACACTGTCCCATTTAAAGTGGTTCGCTCCTCAGAAGGGAACAGAAATCAACAGATACTGTGCTCCTCTCTTTGGATATGTGCGAACTGTCTCAGCGGTGCACTTGAGAAAAAACCCCTGTGAGGTGTGGTCCCAGGTGCTGGGCAGAGCACATCAGACAGTGTGTTGGCTCCTGCAGGCAGCGTTTAGAATGCTGTGAGTCTGGTGGTCAGTGCTTGAGCTTGTCTCCAGACACTCAGCAAAGCTGGTCATGGGCTGGCTGCGAGACAGCCCTCTGCAAGGATAGGGGAATATTCCCAAACACGTGTAGGTGGCTACTCCTGTGGTCTCCTACCAAAGTCTGTACAAGCCAGTTTGCTCATGGGAATGCGCTCATCTTAACCCTTCACAACAGAACATAAAGTTCTCCAACTGTTAGGGTTGTGTCTCAAGAGAACCAGGACTGAACTGTGTCCTTCTTTGCTGCCACTGGAAAAAGTATGATTTCCTCACTCATAATTTGTTTCAATCAGAGTTTGGNAAAAAAGATACATAGGATAGAGGTTCAGGAATTACTTTTTATTATCATCTACTTTACTGACAATATCCTTCCTGTCTTTATCCTGTGAATTCCCCAGACAGGAAGATATCTCTGTCTCGAGACATGTACTTTGAACCAGTGTTCCTCATTTGTACCATATCACCATTGTAGGGAGTAAATATATTATGATTTAATCAGTTTAGGATTATGTCTGAGGCTTTGGTTGCTCCTTTCCTGCTGTGCACAGCTCAGCTCAGTGAACAGCAGTGAGGCAGCTTCACGCTGCATCCCCTCTTGCTGTGCACGTGCATTGTTTCAGCACCAGTGGAATTTCCACTGCTATCCAAGTCTTCTAGGCCTTCTCAGTTTTCATATTTGCATCACTTCTTTCAACCATGTAAGGTTGTCTTAAATTGTATCCCAGCCTTTGGAAAAGAAATCCCTCTACTAATCCTGTTGAGAACATTATGTCTGCCCTCTGATACAGGCATTGGTCTGTCAGCCCGGAAAGCACCAGCCTTCTAATGACTGGAGGATTATTAATCTATTGCTGAACATTTGCAGAAGTGCTCTTGTGGTTATAAAAGTGTCTCTTCATTCACCCGTGGGCTCAGTGCCAGAAGGGCTCAGTGTGGCTTTGTGGGTCTCTTGCCTCACCAGTGAGAATCTCACAGCGGTCAAAAGCCCAGTTCCACCACCCGCTGACCACCCCCACCCTCCTCCTTGGCGTTCTCTTCCTTTGAAGAGAATCACCCTCAGATGGTTCAGCCCAATGCATTGGACTGTTCCATTTTAAGTTTGTACGAATTTGATTTTAATATAATTTGCCTGTCTCTATTAAAGTTAATAAGAGCCTCACTAATGATTTCAGCACAGTAAGGACTTTGCAAACTATCTTCAACTAATGTATTAGCCATAACTGATTAGAATTTAAAATATTTTAGATAAACTCTGGATTAAACAAAATTACACTCTATAAGTCTTACGGAAATCTTGGCACTACTGAAAGAGACAGCAGAGCTCATGTTGATGCCAGTGGAGCCAACAATTCACTCCCAATTTCTTTTCCCAAATCTGCCAAGAGTTCCCAGTGACTCTCTGAAGAAATCAGAACCTCAGTATTACCTACTATGTAAGCCTGGGAATCATTTTTCTCTTGATCACAGCAGTTTTGTAGTGCCCTTGATATCTCGACAATGCAGGTTCAAACTGCTGTATCTGAACTAATGAATGATTATCAGCTATTATTTTCATATTATAAATGCCTTATCCTGAAGGCAGGAATGTCAATGCCTACAAGGACAGTTACTCCACAGTTTCTGCTGTAAAACCCTAATTTCCATTGTGTTGCCAGAACTTAACCATTCCAAAAGCACATGCAGACAGATGCCTTAATTTTAGCTGTTGTGGTTTTTCATTTCTTTTGAGGTTTCCAATGCTGAGATAAGAAATCACACTAAAAAAAGAAAAAAAAAAAAGCCCTCTGAAGACTGTGAGCAGCTCCAGCTGTCATGTAGACTGAAATCTGAGAACAGACTAAATCAAGTAAGAACTTCCACTTTTCTCAAGACAAACTGTCCGTGTTGCTTTTACATTATAAACCTTAAAAAACTGCACACAGGCAATATTTACTAGCACACGGTGTTTACCAGTGAATGATATCTGGCAGCCGAAACGTCCAAAAATTCACGTTCATTAAGGACACACCAGACCCTGAGAGGCGCTTCTGTGCTTGGACTCCCCCTGCCCCGGGCCAGCAGCAGCGCTGGAGCAGGAGCAGCCTGTGCTGAGGCCTAAAATGAGGCAACAAACTTTCGAGTCCCTGTAATTGCTCCTTTGGTCGCTCAGGGAGAGACAGAGCGTGGGACCAGCCACAGCCTGGGGAGGGAAACTGCCCGTTCTGAACATAAAAGAAACAAAACGTGGGCAGAGACGAAGATGAGGAGCCCGAAGGAAGGAAGGATGAGGCACACGAGGGGATGCGGAGAGCCCTGAGGGCACCCCGACTGTGCCTGCGCTGGCACGGGAGGCGCTGCCCCTCACAGGCGGAATGGTTTGGGTGGGAAGGGGCGCTGCGGGNGGCGGGGCGGGGCGGGGGCGAGCGGGAGGGGGTCGGGGCGCAGGCGCGGGGCGGGCGGAGCGAGCGGGGCCGGGACACCGCCCGGGTGAGCGGGGAGCGGGACCGGGATGGGAATCGGTACCGGGAATGGGAGGTGCCGGAGGCTTTAGGGAACCGGGGAGGGCCCGCGGTGCGGTGGGAGGCCGGCGAGAGGGGCCGCGCCCGCCGCGGGAGGAGGAGGACGGGGCTTTGTGGGCGGCCCGCGGAGCACCCGCAGCCCCGCCGGTGTCCCGCAGCGGGTGGCAGCGGCACGGCCGGGGGGTCGGGGCTGAGGGCGGTGAGCCGAGTGAGGGGTGTCGATCCAGCGCCCAACTCCGCCGTGGAACACGGAGGTTGTGACTTGGGAAACTCCGCCCGTGGGTCTGGTCAGCGCGGTCCTTTCGCTTTGCTCCGTGTGTTTCCCCGTGTTGCCCGGGCCGGGGATGCCTTTCCGGGGCGCGGGGCGCTCCGGTCACCGACAGCGGGCGGGGGGGCCGCTCCGGGGGCGCTCCCGGCAAAGGGCACGGAGCTCCCGCCGCTGCTCCCGGAGCCTGCCCGGCCCAGGGTGTGCTGAAAGCGAGCGGTGTTCTACAGAGTTTGCTGTTTGCTCTGAGTTTGCTGCAATGTGTCGAGTCGATCCTCGTGGCTGAAGTTTGGCTGCTGTGTCAGGTGTATGTAGAGCTCGGAAGGCAGATCGTGATGTACGGGAGAACCTGAAACTGGCCAGTATTCAGAAGTTTTTCTAAAGTAATATAAAGGGAATGAAGTCAAATTCTTCTGCTGTCCTGTTCTAGGCTTGCAAGTTTTCTCCACTTTTCTGCAACGTATCTGAATGTTTCTATAAACTTTCAGGTAGCTTGCATCTGATGCTTCTTCTTGCCTGAAACATCTGCAGGCAGTTCCTCCAGGAGGAGATACTGTATTAAAGTATTAATGTCTGTGGGCAGTAGATCTCTCTAGAAGAACATCCAGGTATTGTCTGAAAAAAATTGTGCCAAAACATCCCTCATCCTGGCTGATTAACAACTCCTGATGCAGTGGCGCTGCTCTGCATGTTGGGAGGGGGAACGGACAGCTGGAGTGGTGATTTCTGCTGGAGGAAATTCTCAGAGCAGGCAGTATTGGTGGTACCTGGGGTTTTTACCTTATCCCAGCCTTGTATTTATTTTGGATCATAACACCCGCCCTGCAGCGAGTTTGATGGTCATGCCTGGCAGTGCCGTGGAGATGGGTGTGCTGAGCTGCTGCTGCTTCTGTGCCCTTTGCAGCTTGCCAAGTACAGGCTTTGGGGCTCCTGGCCCTGTCCCGCTGGCCATTGCCTGGGCTGAGTGGGTATGTTCATTGAGCTCTGCAATGGGGGTGCCTGCTTTTCAAAACCAGGCATGCAGGAGTAGGAGTTTATGGGACAATGCCAACTTGACAGCTTAGCCATCACTCAGAGCACCCTGCCTGCAATGTAGCTGTGTCCTAGATTGGTGTCACTGTATACAGGACATATAAAAGAGCAAAATGGGCCTTCTCTGGTTCCGGGTGCCCTCTGATACAGAGGAGGAATGGTAGGAGCTGGAAACACAGATGTGTTCAGCTTTCCTTCATCATGGAAGCATTTTCATGGTCTGTGTAGCTCCTCTGCAGTAGCTGTCTCTCCCCATCCACTTCCTAGGTCACCACATGGACAAATGTGAAGTTGAGGAGGCTCAGTTTGCTATGGATAAAACTTAGTGAATTGTTTGTTTGAACAGAATGAAGCTTCAGGCTTGCTTTCGTAGGAAAAGAGCCCAGAATAGCTGTTCCTTTCTGCCTGGAAAACATAATTTCCCTGACGAAAAGCTTAATCAAAGATGAGCTGCCACCTGCTGGTTCCGTAAAACTTTGGGCTGGAGAGGGTGTGCTGGTTACCTGGGCAGGAGAACCCAAATCCTGGGCACTACCCCAGACTGGAGTTTTGGAAGGCTCAGGTGGGCTTTTGAGAGCTTTCTGCTAAGAAAAGCTGTTATCATAAGGCATTAGAAAAATATCCTAAGGAACGTTCTGGGATTGTGGTAATATTTATGTTTACTAATTTTTCTCCTAGCTTTGGTAAGTAAAGAAGGCTCTTTCAAGTACAGCACATTCTTCATAAGCAGTTCTGTATAACCTCGCACACTGGAAAATTAAATTGCTGCCATCATGGGCTTCCCTGGGGAAATGCTCAGATTAGGCTACTCCAAGGAGCTGGGATGGTCTGGGGCCCTGACTGGTGCAGGAATGCTGACAGCCCTGCAGACCCCCCTGCTCTGGGCTGGGTTCACCCAGAGGCTGGGTGGAAGGAGGCTCGGAAGGAACAAATGAGATTAAAGTGAATTCTGTGAATATGCTGGCCAAAACCAGCTCGGTTTGTTTTTCATGATGTTGCTTCTATTTTAAAATCCAAGTCACAGAAACCATTTGCAGTGGACTTTAACAACTCTGTAGTTTCCTGTGGGCGAGTTGTTTCTAAAGTGTTTCTCCTGTTAGGGTCCCAAGAAATTATGGTCTTAAACATAATAGAAATTAGGGGGGGGGGGGGGGGGGTTTGAAAGAAAATTGGAAGCTTGCTATTTTTAGTATATTTTGGGGTTTTTTTAAATACACTTTCAGAGAGGAGATGAGAAAACAAAACTATTTTAACTTGTAGATAACAGTTGTGTGGAAGTTGCTTGACAGTGTTTCAGGGGTTGAATTCAGGTAGTTCTAAAATGGCCCAAAGTAAAATGACTACTGTTTTCTCATTTCTTTAGTTCTTCATTGATTTCTCAGGTGAAGGAATAATGGCAAGATTTTTGTCTCTGTGATATCCAGCAGAGTATCTTAATTTTTGATTTTTCAGTTTATGTTCTGCGTAACAGAGAATTGATATTTGACAGACTGGAAGTGATGGCTTTGTTTCCATTTCCCTAAATGTTTCTTATGTGACTATGAAGTTGCTGGAGTGAAGAGCTTTACCTTACAATTATATATCTGAAAAAAGCCCTTTGGACTTTTAATGTATGTAATGTTCTCATGTTAAAGCTAAGATGCTAAGAAGAAAACTAGCTGCATCATCAAAAAAGGTATTTGCAAAGCCAAAATTGATGGTTACAGTTTGGCCTAGGATTTGCAGTAAGATCACACACATATATCTATCTAATGTGCCACAAATGTTCATGAGCCAAATAACTGCTCCTTCTAAAAACCTGTAGTTTGTTATGCATGTGTGCTGCAGTGAGTGATGGAAAGCAAATAGAGTACCAAGTGTGTTTAATGGGAGGTGAAGGGCTTGTTTGATTAGATTAGAGTTTCAGCTGGCCTTCATGCCCTTTTTAGGCAATGGAAATTCCTAACAGCATGTTTTAAAACCTGATTTTTAGCATGTTATATGCTAATGTTTTATATGCTGTGGTTTCTTTTGTAGGGAGTGTTTCTGAAAGTCGTTACCAAGCAATCTCTGTGTAGTATAGATATGCTAATCAATGCCACCATCATACAGATGTAAAGGTGTGTCACATTAAGTATTCTTTTTAAATATGAAAGCATTACTTTGATAGGTATTAGAAAGTACATCCAAAACTCTTTAAATTTATATTTGCCAGGCCACATGTGATTCTCTTCCTCTTGCTGAAGTGAAGACTCAGCTACAGAAACAGTGAGATATTTTGTTCTGCTGCTTTATTTTTCATTTGTGTGTGTAAACACTGTAGCTGAGCATTTAAAATGGCTATTTTGGTCATAATATAGAAACAAATGAGACCAAGGGCTGTGATCTGAATTAATGCATTACAAAGGATGAGTAGTTTTCCCAAATGAAACATGCCAATGCAGTAAATAAAAGGTAATTAATTCTGGATGGCAGCATTTTACAGCAATTAATGGAGAGGAAATACAGCCTACGTGAAGATAATGTATGGTTATGCAGTGCTGCTCTCTGTCAGAATAAGGGCAGCATTATTCTGCAGCCTGTTAACCATTCTGCTTCTTATAATTACCTGTTAAAACTACACCTTTTAATATTTGAATGCAAATGGACATGCAGAAATGTGGTAAATAGCAGCGTCTTGATGTAGGATTCAGATGTTGCAGCCTGGTCACAAACAATGCTGTGTAATCAGCTGCAGGAAATGTTTTCTTATGATAGTGTGTAATGGCTTGAGCTGTAAGGAAGGGCAAAACATTAAGGCTCTAGGAATGAGAAGTTCCCATGCAGATTGTGTGGCATCTCCTGCAGCTGTCATCAGCTAATTGTCCATTAGCTGCTGTGCACCTGGAGAAACAAATACCAGGAGACTAAGAAAATTGTAGGAGGTGGCTCTCTCGGCCACAGACACTCCTTAGTTACTTTTGGAACTTAGGAAAACATAGGTGTGCTACTCTGCATTTTCTGCAGCCACTAAGCTCGGATGTTCCTACATCTTTAGCTTCTTTAAAAAGGTCCAGGCTCTCCAACATGATTGGATTTAGTTCAGAGAAAGCCAGACAGTGTATTTTTGATGGAATTTACAGTGAAATTGAGAATTCGTCCTGGAGTTTTGCTGTGTTCAAGAGAACTCTAAGTTGGTAGTTCAGCTTTGAAACTGTGTTCCATCGATGTCCCCAGTAGTTTTTAAGTAAGCTCTAGTATTTATATCAGCAATATTTTTTTAAAAGAAGACATGCTGAAAATATCTGTAAATATATTCTTCATTCAGGTGTAGATGTTTGTAGGGACTGAAAACTGACTGTTCTTGCAAAGGCAGTTGTTAAAACCAGATTTACTTTATGGTTACAGTTGACTGAATTGTGTGGATGAACCTTCTTGTGCTCATGTCTGTTTAGTGTCTCTGAATTAAAATGTTGCCCTATATAACTCTGGCAGCTAGGGAGACCTTTCTTGATGTAAACAACTGGATGAAGGATCCTATAAGCAGGATTCCATGGTATAGTGTATGTGTATATACAGCCCTTCTTTTCTTTTTACTTAAGAGGCAATAACTGCATTGATCTGTTTCTGAAGGACAGTGTCAGTGCAGGTTTGAAGTAATGCAGTTGTGTATGTGGTGTGAGCATCTGACCTGGAATGGGGCTACTGGAGAACAAATAACATTTGCTGTGTGTCTGGTCTATGTTGGGTATTTCTATAGAGCCAAGAAAGGGTTTAGGGAAACTAATGAGCCTGAATTTGTGGAGTTAGCTTTTTCTCCCAAAATACATTATGGACTATCTTGCTTACCTTCAGAGAGTCATTCAGGTTACCATTTTTGTCTGTCTGCTCAACTTGAGGCTGGAATTTGGCTGAACAAAAGGAGAATCCTAGAACTTCTGTCAGAAAAATGAGCGGAAACAACTTGTCTGCTTCAACACCACTGGTTTTTTTCCATGACAAATGCTCAAAAATTGTTAGTGTTAGAAAAAAGGTTCCCTCCACTCTCCTTGTCCATGCAAAGTGCTATATAGACTGTACATCTTTTGAAGGACCCTGATTTCCTCCAGGTATACTGTTTAGTGAGCAGTTATGCAGTCTGTTCTTAGTTTGGTTTTTTTTTATTTTTTTTTAGATTGACTGGACTGCTGCTACTTAGAAGCTTTTCATCAAGATATTTTAATTTTCCTTGGACAGAACAGAATGTTGCTTCAGTGGTAGTTCTATAATTAACTTGGAGGCGAACTTCCTTTGTTTCTTCTGTAGGTAATATGCAGGGATATGAGTCAGTAATAACCAATTAGCTTGTTTATAGTGAAGTTCTCCTTAACTGCCCTTGAACTGCAACAGCAACAATAAATGAGGAGTATCTTAACTCTTCTTTTGGCTGCATTATCTAAAATAATAGTGTCAGCTGACTCATAAATACTAGGTATAGTTGGTATCACCTCCCTCCTACCCTATGACCTGCCATGCTCTGTGGGAATTAGGCCTTGGAGTTCTTATTGAGAAGACTGGGTACTGACTTTCATCTGAAAATAGATGTAGCTGAGTTACTGATGAGAAAGGGTGGGATTCTTGTCGGTGAAGAAGCAAGGTGTACGCAGCTTCCAAGTGCTCTTTGTCTGCTGTAGAATAACAGATATGACTACGGGATGAAAAGCTGTCCTTTCAGAGATGTATTTGGAGGTTGAAGATGCTTTGTAGGTGGGATATTTACCTTAACTATGGTTATTTATTTTTTAAACCTTTTTTTTCATAGATCTGGTTAAGAATTAAGATTTGGGCTTTGAAGTGTTTGAGCAACTTGCTCCTGTCCAAGTCATGACGCTCCCATTTCGAAAGGACTTGGACAAGTACAAAGATCTTGATGAGGATGAAATTCTTGGCAAACTTTCAGAAGAAGAACTGAAACAACTGGAAACTGTTTTGGATGATCTTGACCCTGAGGTAGGCATTAGCCAAGAGAAGTTTGGGGTTTTTTTTCATCTGTTCCATAACTAGACTGAAATAAGTTGAGACTTTGTATGATATACTGTTGGACAGAGTTTTTTCCTTGTCTGCTGGTGATCTTACTACAGATATATACGTGTATGTAATGTTTATTTCCTGTTTGCAAGGTGGACGAAACTGCACTAGAGGAGAATGGAAGAAGGTATAGTCAGGAGGAGCTTCCTGGGATTTATTTATAAATAAAAATTGCTCTTTCTTTTGTTCTTGAAAAGAAAGTTTATTTAGAAAGACCTGTTTTACAGCCCTTTTGCATCTCTTTTTGGTTTACTGCTTCTGCTGTTAGTTTGATGGGAGAGGCAGGGTGCTGACCTCTTCTGAAGACTCCTGGTGCTGTACCTGATAATCTATATCTATTCCTGTCCTCATGCCTTTGTTAAGAGAAGGCAAATAATTACTGAGCTCTTGAATGATTTTGTCAGCATGGAGTATTGAATAAGGAATATTGGAGCTTTCTCCTATAAAGAGCTGAGTTATCCTCCACTAATACTACAGATAATGTCAAGACTCCAAGGTTTGCGTTTTCACCTTGTGGTTCTCTGTTTTTCCTTTAATAGTACCAGGATTAAGTTTAATCTTGATATTCAGGGATCAGTTAAGAATATTAGGATCACCTATTTTGTTGCACCGCAATATATTACTGATATTTTAATTGCCTTTGGCTTTATGGACAGTTTAACAGAGGAGAACTGGCAAAAGGGATTGGTTGTCTTTTACAACAATGTGAATTCCTATACATTCTGTTCTTTCCATACTAATGTCCTCTTTCTTTTTCTCTTTAATTGAAATGTGTTGATGATATCAAAGAAATATCCCTCCTTGAGTCAGGTCAAAAGTAGAAATACTGTGTTAATTGCCAATCCATAGTACAGTCAGTTGTCTTAAAGAATTAGAAACACGTGGCTGTACATGATAGAGGAAGTAGTCTTTTGCTGAATGTCTAAACTGTAAATAGCTGAGTTTTACTTATTACTACTCATTTAAACAGTTCTCATTCTAGAAAAGAAATTCAAAGTAACTAGCAAATTGAGTGCTGGAAGCTATTGTACTTAAAGAATTGCTTCAGTCCTATTCAGAGTGCAGTGTGCTCTATTTTTCATTATATTCTCTGTGTCTAAAGAACAGATTACCTTGTGTCCTCCCTTGCCCCCCAAAAAAGGAAGCTGGCAAGGGATCAAAGCTTGCCTAAAAACGATGATGTCTCAGGTTTGAACCTTGCGGAGAGGGAGAAGGAAGAGGGAAATGAAACTAAGCAGGTGTTCCCGCAGACTTTCTAGGCTGTTCTTATTTGCTCCATTTGTTTTGCAGAATGCTCTCCTGCCTGCAGGCTTCCGACAGAAAGACCAGACTGCAAAAAAGGCTTCAGGCCCCTTCGACCGGGAACGGCTCCTCGCGTATTTGGAGAAGCAGGCGCTGGAGCACAAAGACAGGGAAGACTATGTGCCTTTTACAAGAGAAAAGAAAGGTAACACCACCCTTTCCTGTGTAGGTGGTTATGAAATCTCTGAAGTGGACCAGCCAGAACTCTGTGAACCAAATTTTATGGAAGCACTGGCAGCTCTAATGCTTTTTAACTCAGGCTGTTCCCAAGTGAGTGCTGCTGTGCAGAGGCAGGAGGCTTCCTGTTCAGGCATTTTGTGCTGCTGGGGCTGGTGTGCTGTTTGTATGTAGCACAGGAAGGAAATAAGACTCAAAGATTTTATCATAAATTATAAAGCTCTGATGGGTATGGTATCCTCAGAATAAGAGCTAACCCTGATTTGTGTCAAGAATAACAAGTGCTGTCATTGTGCCTGTGGCTTATGCCTTGTGCTTAACACAGACAGTAACCTTTGTAGTACTGGGTTGAATTGGAAAAATAGCAGTTGAATGATGTTGAGGTAGACACTCAATGATGTTCAAAGATGCTGTAGGCTGACAAGGCCAGACAAGTGGTATATGTAGTCATGTTGTTTTTCTAGTATCCTTACTGGAAGGTTTAATAAGATTGCATAGTTAGTAATAACTAATTACATCGTTACATCACAACAAATTTCAAAATCTGTCAGTAGTTTGTGGTTTAAAACCATGGACGCATTATTAAAGCATGGGATTTTAAATTTTTGCTTTGGATCTAGTATTCTCATTGACTTGATGGGAAGCATTTTCCTTTTCAGGAGAAAGTTAAAAAAGTATGTGCTTCTTAAATATTGTAAAAATAACTTAATTTTTTTTCTCACTAAACAAGAGTTTCCAAATCTGTTGTGCCTTGCAAAGCACTATTGGTAGGGATGAAAACTCCCAGACCTATGCTGGGATACATACGCATAGGAGGAGGCTTTTAGCTGTTGCCACAGTGTTTAAGTGCTTGTGCATACTGGCTTGTCTGAACCTTCCCCGGCAGCAGGGCAGATCTGCTGCGCTCAGACTTTTGTAAATTACTTGCTAAGGTGTATTCCAGCTGCCCAAGATAACAGGCTCCTCTTTTCGTAAGGGTTTGTAACCCTTTAATTCTACTTGATTCTCTGGTGTGAATCATTGGTTATTTCAGATTTGAGTCTTCATTCATCTACTGAGTTTGTCTATGTGATTGTGGTGTATATTTGGTGAAAAATTTTTTGGGAGTATTTGCATTTTCTCTGCCTGTGCCAGGTAGCTTTACTTGACAGTGCTAGTGCCTCAATACTTTTTCCTTGAAGTAATAGAGGGATTTGAAGTTTGTAATGTGCTGCACTACTTCCTTCATATACTGAGAATTGCCTTATTTTGGAGTTTAACACCACTTGTGTTGAGAGGTAACTGTGACACTCCTTTGCTGGCAGGAGACTGAATCTCTAAGAGTAACTGAGTTAAGGATATGTATTGAATGCAGAAGGTACCCATAGCAGCAGATGTGGTACCTTGTGGTACTTCTCCTGGCAAGGACCTGTTCATGGTGTTTGGCTGTGTCCTCTGCTGGTGCTCTGGTTCTGCTTCTTGCCTGACATATTTGCTAATCCATGTTGGAGACAGACGAATGGTTAAATGTGATTGAGTTCAGTGCATTCTGAACTGGTTTGGGGATTCCCTTGCATCCCAGCTAGCCTGTACTACTCCTTCAGGATATGAGGTTAGGTGTGAAGGATTTGCTCCAGCCAGTACTTCTTTTTCTCCTGAGTACTCGTGCTTCATTCAGATAGGTGGTTCTTTAAAGTCAGCTTATGTACACATGCACAAGGCACAAGTATTTGTTTGGGTAGATAAAATCTGTGAGAACCATGTAGAAAAACAGAAGGGTCCAGCTGTAACGTAGATCTTGGTTAAGAAAGATCAAATGTCATTTCCTTTATGTAATAAAGTATTGCTAAAGAGCAGAATGTCTGCATATTGCAGTGAGTCATACCAGTTTAGTTAGTAAAATTTCCTGTATCTCTTTAGAAGAAAAGTTGCTATTTAATAACTTTTTCTACCATTTATTTTAATGCCATAGAAGAAGAGAAAGTAATATGAAAAGTGCAATGGAGCTGACTTTCATTAATGCTAAAAATACAGAAACAAATGTTTATTATGAAAATTCATGCTCTGTTAAATGGGCAGGAGGCAAGAAGGCCAAGCTCATTTTGTAGTAGGGGAGGGATAACCTTTTCTTTTCCCCTCATGGAAATATTATGGTTCAGCTTTGACTTGCTGCCACGTTTGTGGCCATTTTGCACAAAAAGGGCAAATCTATGTAAAATTTAACCTTTTAAATCAAGAAATCGTGATATTTATCTAGATGTAGAACTTGGAAAGAGCATGGAGCAAAACTTAATACTTGTGTAGGGTGTTTTTTATCTAGAGGGAGCTTGTATCCTAATGTGCTTTAATATTAAAAAAAACGCCAACAAACAACTAATCTGGATAATATTTTTTCTCTTTATGTATTATGGAGAAACGCTAACAAATTGTGGAATAGTAGTAGGTGAAAATTTTTCTTGATTCTCCTGTTAATTCAGAAGAAAACTGATGAATACAACCTTCAGTTCCAGAAGCTTTGAGAGGAGAGATATGGACTTGAACTGCAGCTATTTTCTTGGTGCCATTTTTTGGGTCAGGATTTGCTAAAATATTTCTCTGTGCCTGGCTGGTCTTGTTGCTCTAACTTGGTCCAATTATTCATTTCATGGAGTAAGAAGGGGAAAATCTATCCTCTCTTTCCCTGTTCTATTTGTTGCCTGTATGGTGATTTGATCTGCAGATTTATGAAAGAAGCTTATCCTGGGTTAATTTTAACCATCCTGGCTTGCTACTGATTCTGGTAACCTTGTTTCCCTAGTACAGTGTAAAGGAAAATCCTCTCTTCCAGGTGTCCCAAGTAAATAATTTTGGAGTAACATGTTACTAAAACAATAATGCATCCCTTTCAGGGATAGATGATGTGATTTCTCCCAAGTCTTTGGAACCTCTCTTTTATTTAAGTGCAATGAAATATGGAAGATCTGAAATAATGTGAAGTTTCCTGCTGTAGTGATATGAACACTGCTAAAGGAATGTGAAGTTTAATAATCCCTAAATTATATCCTATTCCATTTTTCCAGTGCCTGATTTTGTTTCTAAAAGCATCAGTAAAAACCTACTTTGTTTTTAAATATGATTTAATTATTTAAGTCACATTCTGTTCCAATTAAGTGTTGAACCATACAGTAAACCATTGTTCAACAGATTCATGAGAGCAATGTGGTAATAATTCCAACAAAACTAGCTTTGTCTCCATCTGTGCATGTGAGTATGTCATAAAGATTTTTACAAGCTATAGTGCAAGGAGAAGGATCTCTCATCCAGACAGTAAAGGCTTCAGTGCTGGAGGCTGTTGCCCTCGAGTGTGTTCCTCTCATCTGGCCAAGTCTGATCAATTCTCCTCACTTCTCTTGGAACAGCAAAAGAACTGAATTATTGCACCTCAGATTAAAACATATCTAAGATCAGTATCCTAATGTGCTTTATATAGTGGAAGGCATTAGCAAAGTATTGTGTAAGCTAAGCTTTGCATTTCTAGCCTTTGCAGTCTCCTAACTGTAGCCTATTCTTCTTCCTTTGCAGTCCTGCCAGGGTACTTTTGTTCTGAGTAGATTTGCAGTCCATGTAACTTCTGCTTCAATGTTTGAGGCTTGTTGAGGTTTGAGGGTTTTTTTTGTTTGTTTTGTTTTGATTTGTCTGTATCACCAGAAAATGTTGTTAGCTCAAACTGTAGCCACCTGGCTGGAGCTGTTCTGTTGCCACCCTCCTCAGTTCTTGCTCTAGATCACCACTGCCTTCTGTTGCAGCTGTATTTGGGATGCTCTGTTCTCTGTTTGCCACTGAATCTTTAAAGAAGTGTGTTACATGTTGTGGAGTGAAGCTAATATCCTGTAGGAGCTGTGCAGAAACAGCTTGTCGAATTGACATTCTCCATGCAAGAGCACTAGAACCAAATAACATGTGATACTCCAGCCTTAATGTGAAACAGTTTTCTAACTCACTGCTATGTGGTGTGTAATCAGATAACGAATAACAGTTCTGTTTCTGCAGTAAGACACTGAGGAAGTCACTTGTAAGTTGAATTAAAAAAAATTAGTATTAAATTGTGCTTACAAGTGAATTGATAAACCTAAGTCTGTCACATGGTAAGACCTGGAGATTGATGAAGTGTGGATTATGTAGATTTCTGAACTGAGATGTTAAGGAACATGAGATGTAAGGAATATACCAGATGTTGCTCACTTTTCTTTGTGAAGCCACTGATGAGAAAAGCTTGCCTTCAGTTGTCCTGAGGTAACACTTGATTCATTTCCACAACTGGAGTACTGCAAATTAGGATTTTAGACATTCTTCTGCTGTGTAAATTGTGGCTGCTTGCTGCCTGCTGAGAGAATAGTACCAGCAATATGCAGTGCGTGCCCCCACTGAACAGCCCTGGTTTCTGCAAGATGCTGAGCCCCACTTTAGGTACTGTTAGTCTGTCTGTGAAATATCCAGGACTTCAATGAACAGCATCCAACGTTCCTCCCTTTTGAGCAATACAGTTGTGTGGAACTTGGGACTGAAAGTTTGTTCTGTAGCAAAGAAAACCTGTGACTTAATCCTGGGATGTGCATCATCTAATATGCTAGCTTAAAGGCACAGAAGATCTGCATATATAATTATTACAAAAATAATGTGAACGTCCCTGAAATTTGCCTCTTCATGTTGTGTTGCTTAATCTTTGTGGTATCCTTGTTGGCTGGGAAGGAGAATGTCATGTTTCTTCATGTAATCAAATCCCTGCTATTTGGAAATATTCCACTTGAGGGCCAGGAAAGCTGTACATCTCCTGGACTGCACAGATGTGTAGTGGTTTTTGTTTTTTTTTTTATTTTAAGCTTCCATTAGTAAGGGTGGAAGAGAATTGCCAAACTGTCTTGGCAGCAGGCCTTGAGTTAGATCATTGTCCCCAGAGACACAGGGGTCTTACCCTTTTGAAGTAAGTTTGTTACTGGAAGCAGGGAGTGGGGAAGGACCTGCTTTTGTGTGTGCATTGTAAACTTCTGACTTCTGGGCTAGGATGACATGAAGCCAATGACTGAGAGATTATGTACATAAGGGTGTGACCTGTTTTATAACAAAAATGCTTCTGACCCAGTTCACGTGACTGGAGTTGGCTGCAGTGAACATTCCTGGAGGGCAGTGGCTTTTAACATTTTTGCTTTATTAAAAATGAATATACTTCTCACTCTCTTTAGGTTTTCTTAAGAGTCAGGCACATATGCATAAATGTAGTCTTACTCTTAGAAAGCAATTGCTTAGAACCAGATGTTCCTAACCTATGAGATTAAGAATTACTTAAGAGCAACATCAGAAAAAGTAGTTTTTTGTGAGTACTGTGTGATGAAGCAGACAGAGGGCTGGTCTAGGTTGAAACACATTTTGCAAAGTTGCTTTTAATTGAGATCAATTTCCTTCTTCTGCTCTCTGCCTGCTGCAGATAGGGCAGCTGAGCAAAGGCTCAGTGCTCAAATCACAGTGTCCTCCTCCTTCTTTGTACTCCAGAATCCTAACCTTTTTACTAGACCATGTTACTGAGGGAAAACAACACAAACAGAGCTAATGAAAGGCTTTAGATCATGTGTATGCTGTTCATGGTATTTCATGGATTAATGGCAACCTTGTCAAACATTCTTGTGTCTCTTCTGAAAATACAATTTAAATTGAAAGTTATTCTCTCCTCAGCAGATGATGCTGGTAAAATAAAATGGTAGAAACATACTGTATCAATTATATCAAAATAGCCTGCAACATCTACTACCTAAGCCTCTAATTTATGAAGGTTTTCTTTTAACCCTGAATCACCACAGTTTCTTTTGCACTGTCCATCAAACCTGAGGTATGAGTGGTAATACATGTCAGCTGAACTCAGCTACTGTTTGAAGTCATTACAGTTATATAAGGAGGTTTGTTTTCTGCTTCTAAATATGGATAATGACCATTTATACAAATTCCAAAGAGATAGCAACCCAGGAACAAAAATACCGTGTTGCTAGCAACAGATCTTGATCATCAAACTGTGTTGTCAGGGAAAAACCTGATGCACTTCTCTGTAGTCTGTGCTAGTGGCAATGCATTAACTTCCTTTAAAAAGAAAATTAAGCTGTAATCTAGGATGGGGACTTGGAGAGAGATAAAAGGTGGAAGGGTTTTGTGATGCCTATGTCTGCTATGGGACACAGGACCTGACTTCAGGCGTTGCTTCTCATAGGTGGTGAACACAAAATCCCACTTTCTTGGAATTTTCCCTAAATAAAATTGAAACATCCCTATAAAGCTTCTTGTCATGGAGAGGTGTTTAAAATGCTAAACTTAGTCTTAGCCCAAGCATGTAACAAGATAAACTTGTGAGCAGTACGAGGGGAAAAAAAAATCTTAGGCTCTGGCTTGTGCCCAAGAGGTCTGATTCTGGTGCATGGCGGATTTTCATCATGTAATTGGGATGAGCTAGGATGATTCCTGTGTGGAAATACTTCATAGCTATGGGTATAGAAGAGGGTGGGTTCCTGCTTTAGGACTGAGACTTCATAGGAAAATTATCAACACCACTTCCTATCCCAGGAAATAACAAGAGGAACTTGGAACCCCTTTCCCATAGCTCTTTCTGCTGTTAGCTCAGCCAACTTGGAAAGTTTGAAAAACTTTACATAACTGTTAAGGTTTGATTCACAATTGTCTTGTTGTGAATTACTTCTATCAAATGTATCAGTACCAGGGCTTTTATTTGCCATGTTAATTTGTCCAGAACCTAAGCACCCCTTACCTCTCCTGGGCTCTCACCCAGGGGTAGACCTCTTTGTTCTGAAAGGCCAATTTTAAACCTTTCAGAGCTGAACAGTTCGAATAGATTGCTTGTATCCTGATTTCCTCCCCTAACTTTTCAGCTGAAGATACATGCAGGAATGATGGTAACTACACAAACCTCTACTTATAATGCATGTCTTCTAAAATAACTTTTCTCATTACCTTCCTGTAATAACTAAGAAGTTGGTGGCATTACTATCACTTCTTTTGCCATTGAATTTTCCATGACCTTTCTTAAGTATCATTTTAGGAAACAGTGTCACTGCCAGAGAAATCTGTTGCCTTGTTTTGAGCTGTTCACAAACCATGGTTTTCTCAAAGCATCTTGAACATCTCTTTTTTTATTTTTTCCACTTCAGAACAGAGTTAACATCTAAAACCAGAAATACCATGTATGCTGTAAAAACTGCAGTGAATATGCAGGTCTGTGATTTCAGATAATTCTTTTATATTCTTCCTCTAGCACATTCAGCCCGAAGTCCTGCCTGGATCCCTTTCTCCCTTGAGAGGATACCAATCAATGTTCTCTAGTGATACTAAATCTTTCTTACAGACACTTCTTCTAGACTGTTTAAAATGTATAATGGAGGCTTATATGTTACTTTCTAATCCTTAGGAGAAACAAATAAGATTGGAGTAATGATACAGACTCCTGGAAATTTGTTCCTGTGTATGCTCTTTCCTCGTCTCTGACTCGCAAAAACAGAGGAAACCTCATTCCTTGATGTTGTCTGTGGTGCTCATCTCAGGATTTACTAAATGTAATACGTATTCTTTAAGTACAGAACAGTTTAAAGCTAACACATAACACAAAGTAACATCAGACTTGGCATTTTGTTTACTCCAGGGAAAATATTTATCCCCAAGCAAAAGCCTGTACAGTCTTACACAGAAGAAAAATTCTCTCTTGATCCAGAACTGGAGGAAGCCTTGACCAGTGCCACAGACACAGAATTAGGTGACCTTGCAGGTGGGTTTTTTTGAAGTATGAATGGGCTGGTGCATCTTTAGATGAGAAAGATCTATAATTAATGTGGTAGTGTATTTATCTGACCACAAAAAGTTGTAGTTGTGATAGAAACTATATCATGTTATATGCCAGTTTGCTTGAAGCATTTCAATTTTGTTGATTTGTAAATTAAGGTAAATTATTTTGGCCTGCAAAAGATCCCTGGTTTTCAAACTCAGAATCTTTAAATCCATTCCTCATACTTCCTCGTTTTTGTTGTGTAGGGAACTGTTTTTTCTTGTGTATAAGAATGTATTGTGTGCCTGTATTCCTAAAGCTTTATTTTGTGACGGAACATCACTTTGAAGCTTGAACCTGGTGAGGTCACATTTTTCTAAAATGTAAAAGCCGACTAAAAAGTCTATAATTAATTTATTTCTACTTTTTAAAATTAAGATATTGAATGGCTTCTTGTGCTGATAACTGGATGTTGTATGAACGTCACTTTTTGCTATTTAGAAGAACCTTCATCTGAGCTAAGAGCAGTAAAAATGTTTGCTTTTTCTCTTTTTCAGCTATATTGGGAATGTCCAACTTGATAACAAACAATCAGTTCTGTGACGTAGTAGGAAGCAGTAATGGGATTGACAAAGACAGCTTCTCAAGTAAGTGTGTAAGCAAGTGCCAGGAAAATGAATTCTTTGTGCTGCACACAGTTACTATTGCTTTAACTATTTTCTGTTGCACCAACATTGTTTTAGACTCTTTAGTCTTAGTCTGGAAATGTATGTCTGCTAACTGAGTTCTGGCCAGAGTGGAATGAAAATATATGTACATTAAAATGCCTTCTACAGGTAAGTCATTTTTCGGTGACAAAAGTAGGTATAAACGTGCATTGTGTGTGTTGTTTTTTAGGTTTTGTATTTGTGTCTGTAATTCAACTTCTATGTGAAAAAAAGATGGTGTGCAAAAAAAGCAGAAAGGCCGTGAAGACCTTTAGAAAAGGACTGAACTTTACAAAAATATGGTCAGGAGAGGATGGTGTGCTTTTTGGGCAGGGGAGAGGTGTAAAGAATGATGAAATGATCTTTAAATACAGTAAATATTTAGTATATGTATCATTTATTCACAGTGAATGTATGCAACCTGTTTGATTACATTTAAATGCTTTACTTTCCAGATATAGTTAAAGGTGAAAAAATGTTGCCTGTGTTTGATGAACCACCAAATCCCACAAATGTGGAGGAGACATTGCAGAGGATTAAAGATAATGATTCTCGTCTTGTTGAAGTTAATCTGAATAACATTAAGGTAATTACCTGAAACCTGCAGTAAATATGCTGCTTTTTCTCAGTAGAAGACACTTTAAGCTGTAAAACTCTCTGAGAGAGCATGATAGGCTTATTTTAAGTACAGCAGCCTTTTTGCTAAATGTTGTAGTGTGTATGGGCTCAGAAACCTGGAGCTAAACCAATAAGCCATCTTGGTTTCTTTTGCCAAATGTGTATTTAAAAGGTCTTAGACTTTCTTACTGCCAGCCCAGATTTCTGTTGCTGCCAAGTTGGCAGCAGTTCCAGCAGTTCACCGTTGTGAACTACTTTTTTGAATCCTTTGTCCTTGGTGAGGCAAAGTGCTCTCAGTTACTGCTGTTGCAAACAAAGTTATATTTGTACCTCTCATCCTCCTGATTCTTGTACAAAAGAGCTGTTGGCAGTTAGGGCAGCTTCTGCTCCTGAGCGCAACAGTTGTGTTTTTAAACGTGACAAACTTTTGTATATTTGCTTGAAAGAAAACAGAACTATAGCACTCCTGACTTACAGTGCAGACAGCAGTGACAGCCTTGCCAGCAGCCACAGTTACTTGTTCCACTTACTAAAGGAAGAAAATAAAATACTTGGTTTAAGAATATTGTATGATAGATAAATGCTAGCCAAAATAACTGCCTAAAAAGGCAAGAGATCAAAATTTCTGATACAATAAACTGAGAAATTTGTTATTCTAATTAATTATCTAAAATTATCCTGTTAGGTTTGGTTGCTACTACACTGTAAAAATTATTGCTTTATAGAATTGGTGACCCTTATAACCATTGCATCTTTACTGTGAGACTGCTGAAGAGCAGTGATAGTTAATATTATGGGGCATGTTGCTGTAAAGAGAATGAAATAATGGAAGAAGCTGGGAGGAGGGGATAAACTTGTGTATCTCAAGAGAGTGAAATGCTATTTTTAATTCAAGAACATACCAATTCCAACGCTGAAAGAATTTGCAAAAGCCTTAGAAACCAACACACATGTGAAGAATTTTAGCCTGGCAGCCACCCGAAGCAATGATCCCGTTGCCGTTGTAAGTATTTCTGATAATGTGCTTAAGTGGAGTGCTAGGGAAGTTAGGTTGGAAAGGCAATGGTAAAGGTTTGAATTTAATCAAGTTTAAATGTTTAGGGATTCAAGTTATTGCAGTCTGTTACACTGTAAAGCATGTTCTGTTTTAACAAACCTTTGTTGTATCAAAGTTGGTAAATTACTTCTAGTAGCCTAATATGTAGCAATGCATCAGATGTGTGGGATGAACAAGAATTCTTTTTTCCAGTCCTTCCCCCTGATTTTTCATTTTGCTAACCTCTTCCCTGTTTTCCTTTCCTTCCTAGTTATTTACTTCCTGGTGTTCATTCCAGTAGCCAATAGTGCATTCAAAATTAATTTACAAGAAGCACATTAGAGAACTGAAAAAATCTCCTGATATTTTTTCAATTAACTAGAGTTTTAGTGGAATAAAATTGTAAAATACCTGTTTCTATAATCTCCCTGCTACCAAAGATTTGCTTAAAGCATTGGAATATAAAGCATAATATTAGTCAAGGTATCTAGTTTGATACAATTGAAACAAATTTATCATCAGGCCCTGTTATTTTATGTTGAATCAAAAGTAGTACCTTATTTATTTGCAAATAAAGAGGTAAGAAAACAAAACTAATTGTTCTGCCAGAACAATCCTTTGCATTGTTTTCATTTCAAATTAAAAAGAAAACTACTTTGAAAGACTCAATTAAATAAACAAATCAACATTTGAAAGCTTCGGTTTTGGGTCAGTTGAAAAGTTCCTTTTCAGCAGGAGTGAAACGTAATAAAAATCTATAAAGACTTCTTTTCGTGGGTGTGATTTTGTTGGGGTTTTTTTTGGGGTTTTGTTTGTTTGTTTTTTGTTGGTTTTTTTTTTGCATTGTGACTTGATAGAAAAAATTTTACAGGGTATGGTGTTTATGACAGTCAACCTCAGCAGTCAGCTATTCCTGTTTTCTTCCTTTTTCAAGAGTAAGGTCAGGTATATGCCATTTCCATAAAAATGCTTTTAGCTACATGCTGGTACTGTGCTTAGAGCTTTGAATTTTACTTCTTCCTACCAAATCTGTAGGCACAAGCATTTTGAAAGTCAGATCTCCTGTTTACAAATTAACCATATCCAATTCTCCTTTCAGCTGACCAGCGCCCTTTCTTTGGCCTTCACTTAGCAGCTTGCATTACTCATTGTAGGCTGTGGAGGCTTACAAAATGGAATCGGTCCAATATGCTAATTTCAGACAATTTATATTCAGTGTAGCTTTTTTGGTTTGTAACAAGAGAAAGACAGGCCTTTTCCTGACTCAATACTATTTAAAAAGGGAAGGTAGATAACACTTAGTTGAAGATTCATTTCAGTCTCAATAGTTACACCATGCATTGGTGAACTTGTCGCTCCTATGGAACTAGTTAGTGGAAATGGTTATTGCTGTGTACTTTGTACTGCAGCAAAATTCAAAAGTTTAATGATCCTTTCTTATGTTCAAAGGCTCTTGCAGATATGCTGCGAGTAAACACAAAATTAAAAAGTTTAAACATAGAATCAAACTTCATCACTGGCGTTGGAATTCTGGCACTGGTTGATGCACTGAAAGACAATGAAACGTTGACAGAGATCAAAATTGATAATCAGGTAAGTGAGGTGGTGGCGATATCATAGCTAAAACCAGCCAATCCCAGTTGACTGAATATTTTTATAAGACAGCTTGTGATAAGCTTTTAAAAATATTTTGTGTTTAATTATCTTAACACCATCAGTAATTGCCCTTAAGATTCTTGGAAGCAGACAGCTGAAGCTGATTCCAGGTCACTGCTGTGCTTCCTAGTGCTTTGAAGTGCACAAACATATTTTGTGACCTTCTGCCTATTCCACTAATCAGAGTGAAGCTGAGTGTTCATTGACTAATTTGGTAGAAAGATTGATCTCTTTTAGGGTGAACACACATAAGCTCTGTTGTCTTTGTGTACCTTTTATTTTAACAGAGGCAGCAGCTGGGCACAGTTGCAGAAGTAGAAATTGCCAAGATGCTTGAAGAAAACACCAAGATCCTCAAATTTGGATACCATTTCACACAACAGGGACCTCGAGCTAGGGCAGCTGCAGCTATCACAAAAAATAATGATCTGGGTAAGACCTGTCAGTAGAGTGTGTCTGTGAACTGAATGTGTGTGTGGCACAGGCTTTAAAGGTGTCTGGTTAGTCTAATTCTCCCTTGGCAAAATGAGGATAGCACAATGTTAGTAGATCAGTTTCAGGTTTCTCCCGTGCTTTACTCCTACTCTTTTGTTGCTGCTTGATGTTCTCTATTTTTGTTTCACGGTGTTCAGGTGTATGAGTTGAGGATTTGTAACATTGTCTAGAACAAGAACATTCACATTCCATGTGAGTTGTGGCAAAGGGGGTGAAAAAGAATAGTTTTGATTGTTCAGTTCTATTCAGATAAGATTTGTTGCTTCTTTAAAAGCAGTACTGGAAATGAAGAGTGCAGGATGCCCAGTTCAATGCCAGTACACCCAGTCTCATTTGGATTGCATAAGCAAGGAATCTGAACATACTGTCATGTGCAGAGGCTGGGACTGGGTCATGTCTTCCCTTATGGTTCTGTTCATGCACAAGTACCATCCCTGCCTGTCTTACAGGGAGCTGGTAGCCGTGGCATCTGTATTTGCTGCAGTCAGTTTTGTTGGAGCTCATCTGTTAGAATCCTAACTAAATGGATCAGCAGAAAATTGGTTAACAATATAGCACATGAATGGAAATCGTTTGTATAATGTCAAGTGCTTGAAGCACTCAACTACAAGATAATGTGGTCCATCTATTAGAATAGAATTGCATTTTAAAATGCTATTCAATTAAATATTCTGGCTTTAGATGCTTTGTAGTAAAGATTATACCTCACATCAGCATGAAAATGGGCCAGGCAGCTTAGTACTAGTAGCAGTAGTTCAGAGATATATTAGAGGGAATGACAGAGGAAATTGAAATTTGGTTTAAAGATCTGCTTCCCTCCTGAGTAAAGGTTAAAGTGGAGGAGAACAGCTCTGAAAGATATGGAGGAGGAGTAACTTGAAGAGAGCACAGAGAGAGAAGAAAGGCACTTGGACACTGTATAACTGTTTCTCAAAATAAATTCTAAACCAGTTATTTTTTGTCATAATGCTTAAGGTGTCTCTTTACTATCTAAGGTTTCTCTTCTCACTAGTTTTCTTTTTAGTGCTTGACTGTTGGAAATCTGTTTTTCTATTGATACCTTGTCTTTTTTTCTTTGCTTTCTTAGTCTGGAGTAGGCGAGTAAAAGTTTCTGCAAATACCTTTTCATCTCTCCAGCCCTGAAGCTATAGAGACAGGTTACTCTGAATACCCAGCTGGGTATTCAGCACTGAAACTGCGATGTTTGAAGTCTCTCATTTCTGTCTTTGTACGTTTCTTCTGAAAAAATAGTCTGCATCTATTTCTTCCTTGCCTATACTGTGTTGTACCACTTCTCTGCGTTTTGTCTGAACTGTACCTGTTGCTTTTAACTGCATGATTGGAGAAGTCTAAGGTTGGAAATTCTCTCATCTGTTCTTGCAGATTGATGAAAGCAGGTATAAACCACTTCTGTCACCTACTTTCCAATGAATGGATTTGAGAACAGAATCACTTTCTTCTTGTATATAGATGAGCTTGCTAGACTTTTTAAAACAAAATGGAGATGGCCTATATAGTTTCTAAGACCTGTAGCCTGTTTATGTCTGCGCAGAAAAGGAAAACATAATTTGATAGAGTGAAAAGAAAATAGCAAAAATAATACAAATATTGAGGAAAACTCCAGTCATTCAGTCAATCTTGCATATTCTCAAGTCTAAATAGCATGTGCGCTTTTAATGATTATTTTTCACAAATTTTTGTTGCTCTTTCTGACAATTGAATGTTTTTATGAATAAATAGAATGTCTTAGGCTACTGAATGTAATATGTTCTATGTTTGTATAAATTGTGTTAGATATACTGTGAAACTCCTGTACTGTTTCTTTTGAAGCCATCTAAATTTAATTTACCACTAGAAAACTGCAATGAAAAAAAAAGAGTACTGGCTAAATCTGCTTACTAAATGTAAGATGATTAATGTTTCCCACAAGTCCCTCCTCACAAATATGTGCAACTGTTTGTGAATAAGGCAATAAACACTGCTAAAGCATAAGCTTAAAATGATGGATTACACTAAGTGTTCATTGCCTTAAGTTGTTCTGTGTGAAAGCTCAGGTGGCAAAGTAAATGTTCATGTTGTAGAAATACAAAAAGTAGTTAAAATGATAAAATAGCCAAACTTTTCTTTGTCTATCTGGTTGCAGTTCGCAAGAGAAGGGTTGAAGGAGACAATTAGCAATCCTGCTGTCAAAACTCTGTGGAGTCATCACGGTCAGCGCCGTGGGCTTTGGCAATCTTGGACTTCATTGACCTGGGTTAGAAGGGAAAAGACTGGAAACCCCATTCCTTTTAAAGCTATATAATCATCTGCTGGTATGCATCACGTTTTTCATGGAGACACAGTAACTGCACCAGGCTCTGTACCACAGTTTTTGACTGGGCTTTTTTTAGGAACTTTTTTGTATTTCAAGACTTCGGCTGAGCTTTCTACTAAAAATATAATTGCAAATCAATGGTATAATTGTGGTCAAAGAATGGGACATTTAAGGTTATTGGGCACATAATGACCCAATTGAAAGATTTGTTAGAAAATCTGGGGGTGCTTATTTACATGGAGGGGTGTGTATATTCCTGAAAACAATGCGTTAGTATAAGGGATTCTTCACCCAACAGCTGGGCTCATTGTGTAGAGCTGTTCAGCTTCATTCATATGCACTGAAGAGAAATCTTTCACAGCAATGTTATTTGTAATTCTACTGTTTTACTTTTTATTAGTTCTTGATACTGTGATTAAGCTTAAAGACATCCCGTTAAGGCAAACAAAAATAGATTGGCTAAGGACTTCTCCCAAGAGATTAGAGGGACTCATAAAAAAGTGGAAGCCTTGCCAAAAAAAAAAGATTAGGAGACTTGCAAAATTATGGGTTTTCTATTACACCTAAATCCTGTAAGTCTTTTTCAAAAGATCCCATAAGTGTGTCTTGCTCTATATCTAAACTGGATATATTTTTAGACTGATTTCATGTGTTCATCAACATTATTTAGTTTATATTCTTTGTTTAAAAATCTTTATCTACATTCAGAAGTATCAATTTCTCTAGAATTAGTAGACGTGTATTTTAAATTCTGCATAACTGTACAGGAAAAGCAGCCTTAACTGTAAAACCACCGACCTAAGTTGCTGGCAAATGAAAAATCCTTTCTTTCAAGCTGTTGCATTAAGCTATTTGTACTTCATATAAATCTATCATTTTTTAATACCGAAGGAACACTTTTGAGAAAGGATTTTTCTATTTTACTTATGTCTTGGTGTTGAAACACTACCTAATACATGCAAAAATTAATCAATATGTAGTGTTGAATCTGTACGGTGTAGTAATTATTAAAGTATTTAAAGTTGTATAAGCAAACTAATAAGGCAACAAGAATCACTTCCAACTTCGTACATAATCACATTACGCTTCTTTGAAATAATGTAAAAATCTAGAGGCTCTTTGGTGAAGGTCTCCTTGGACTGTCCTGTACTGGTTTGCTTTGAGATCACAAAATTGTCCTAAAGGACTGCTTGGTTATATTTATAGCAGACAATTCAACTGACAACTCTTTTCATCCAAAGATCATAATGTGGTGAGCATTTATGTACAGAAAACATATTTACATGGAGGGGACTGAGATTTTTGCATCAGGTTGTATATACTATAAAAACATAACAGAGCAAGTCTGACACTGTTCCCACATTGTAATTTGCTGCAAATCTTGTTTTGGATCTTTTAAGACAGACTTTATTCCAGAGGTGACTTCGAATTTTACTGCAACTGTACAGAGAATTTTCAACTCTAGTGCCTTCAGTGAGGATGTATATAACTGGTTTATACTTACGGAAGAACTTATTTTCCTATTTCAAAATTGGCTTTTTATTAGAATTACAAATAAACATGTGCTCTGAAAAACAACTTGGAATTAATTCTGTTAAAACCAAAGACTATACCTACTATAACCTCGAAATAACTAGGAGTGATCTAATGAGTAACAAAAAGGGCTTCTTTTGGTTTTAGCTTTTGTAAATGTCCAAGAACTTTATAGATTTTGACATTTAAGTTCTTACACAGTGTGCATAAAATCACATTTAAGTGACTTTTTTTACAGACAGTTTTGTATAAACGTGGCCAAATCATGTCATGTGCTGAGTTGCCTAAAGCTGTACTTTACTTTTTTTATTTGCTAGGCACCATCATCATTTTGTGTCAAAAAACAGGCTGTAATGTCTTCCTTCATTTGTTGAAGGGCTGCCATGGTCACAGAATTTGTTCACGTGTTGTGATGACTTATTTTATCATTATGCAACAAGATCAGGCAGTTATCTCCGACTTGAAAATGAAGGAGAACATTGAAAGGCTGGATTATGGAAATGATAGCCCTAATCCCTTCCTTGCTTTTACTAAAGTTTGACTGTTTAATTATTTACATCCCAATCAAAGGCAGAGGCTTTTAAGCTGCAGGTCTCAGGTGTCGTGTCACAGATGATAGCAGTGGACCTTAATAATTGGTTTATCTCTGTAGACAGCAGGTAAGAATTTGTCTGTTTGTCAGCACCTTCAGGACAGTTATCTGACAGACTGGGCATAGAAAACTTGTTTGTTTGTTTGCTTTCAGCCAGAAGGGTTTGGCCATCCAAACTGTTGCAAGACTTTTGGCATGGTGCAGAGAACGATTAACAGCAGTGACTTTTGTGCCTATAATGTGTATCCTGTTTGGAATAAATGAAGGAATTGAGGCTGTAGGCAGGAATCACAGAGAGTGAACACTGACGTAATGCCATCAGGGGTGGTGAGATCCTGTGTATGACGTCATGGATTTTGGGTGCAGGAGTGGTGTCACTGTGATAACCAGTTACCATAAACAAGGTCTTTTTTCTAAAACAGATGATACATTTTTCCATACGGATTCTTTCTCAGGCTTAATGCAGAAGTCGAATGACTGCACCCGTGCATCCTGTTGGTTCCAAGCCAAGCATGGAAGCAGCCTCTGTTTCAAAGCAATTATCTATTTACTGTTGTATTTTAAAGAAGTGGCCTCATTCTCTTTGCAGCTTGAGTACTCCCGTGTTTGAATTCCCCCCGCGGGACCGTGCATTGCGTGTAGTCACCTGTACGCCGCCAGACTGTAAACCTTGTGGATGATTAAAGTCCTGTGTTCTCGTTGTGATTCGGGGAGTTGCTTTGTTTGATTTTATTTTAAATACCACCCTGAGCTGCTGGCGGCGGGCCCGCGTTTGTCACGGCGGCGCCGCTCCGGGGCCTGCGGGGAGGCGGCTGCGGGGCAGGGCCGGGGCTGCGGGGATGGGCACCGCCGCGCGGCCCGTGGGCTGCGAGTGCGCTGGGGGCGGCTGCGGGAGGGCACCGACGGACAGACGGACCCGCGGACACGCCGACCCTCGGACACGGACCCTTTAAGACACGGCGCCTCAGCCGCTGTGACGGGGAGGCGCCCGTCGTGACGTTAGTGCGCGGCGCCCGCCGTGACGTCAGTGCGCGGCGCCGGCGGGACCGCGCTGCCGCCATGGCCGACATGGCGGATCTGTTCGGCAGCGACGCGGACTCGGAGCCCGAGCACAAAGGTGCGCGTTTGGGGCCCCCCCGCCGGCACCGCCCTCCCCGCCGCCCCTCCCGCATCCCCCGGGCGGGCGGGAGGGAAGGAGGGAGCGGGCCGGGGAGGCGGCTCCGCTGCAGCCGCGCTCGGGGAACGAGGGGGCACCGCCGGCTGCGGCCCTTGGCGTGTTTTCAACACGTTCGTCTCCGCTCTTGTCAATCGCTTTTCAAGGCAGATGTTCTTTCATTTTCCTACTCCAAAGCGCGCCCAGCGGCCTCAGCACTGCGGAGCAGCTGCTTCGGCACAGCCGCGACCCGGATTGAAAGCACGGTGACAGTTGGGGAGTTGTAGGATCTCAGAAGTCAGTTATATGTCATTACTTTTTTATGCTCTCGCTGTTTTAATTATCTTGCTTACTTTTGTGAAGTTCCGTATTCCTTTTACAGCTTTAGAGTCTTAGGTCACAGCTCGTGGCTTGAACCTTCATGTGGCACCCCATTATTTTTCATTGTGTCTTTCTTTGGCTCTGCCTTTATCAGCAGACGTTTATTTTGCTGTTCTTGGTAACTTTTGTCGGTCTTTATCAAAGTTCTCTGTAGGTTCTCTCTGTGGGGTTTGGGTGGGTTTTTTGAGGGGATTTAGTGTCAAAGCAATGCCTTATGTGCACCCTCAAGGGGAGACGCCTTGATTCTTGCTGTTTGTTCTGCAGATTCCGACTCGGGATCTGATTCAGATTCCGACCAGGAAAACGCTGGCTCTGGCAGCAACGCCTCTGGGAGCGACAGCGACCAGGATGATGACAGGGAGGCAGCGAAGCCCAGCAACAAGGAGCTGTTCGGGGACGACAGTGAGGACGAAGGGGCGTCCCGTCACTCAGGGAGCGACAACCACTCCGAGAGGTCCTACAATCGCTCGGAGGGCTCAGGGCACTCTGAACACGAGGACAACGAGCAGTCGGACGGGGAGCAGCACAGCGCCTCGGAAGCTGCTCACGACGAGGAGGAGGACGATCGTGACCACGGCTCCGAGGAAGGCAGCCACCACTCAGAGGGAGATGGTTCTGAAAAAGCACACTCAGAGGACGAGAAATGGGGCAAGGAGGACAAAAGTGACCAGTCGGACGACGAGGAGAGGCAGCAGAACTCTGATGACGAGGAGAGACAGCAGAACTCCGACGATGAGGAGAAAGCACAGAACTCGGATGAAGATGAAAGGCCGCAGGTGTCTGATGATGAGGAAAGAATCCAGAACTCCGATGAGGAGAAAATGCAGAACTCTGACGATGAGGAGAGGCCACAGGCCTCGGATGAGGAGAAGATGCAGAACTCTGACGACGATGAAAGGGCCCAGCGTTCTGATGAGGAGAAGATGCAGAACTCTGATGATGAGGAGAGGGCCCAACACTCTGATGAGGAGGAGCAAGAGCACAAATCTGGTAGGACTGAATGCAGAATTGCTGCTAGTTTGGTCTCTGTTGTTTTGTTTACATTGGCCTGAAAAGATTCAAACTTCAGTGTAAAGGTGTTGCTCGTGTAGCTTTCCACTATAGTCACCTTTTAATGTTTTCTTATTTAAATTCCTTTTCATCTGAATCAGCTTATTAATACAAAGCCATTTTAAAATTTGTGGACTGAAATTTTTAATTTGCTGGAAATATTTATGCTTCTTGGTAGAGTCTGCAAGGGGCAGTGACAGCGAAGATGAAGTTCTGCGAATGAAGCGAAAGAAACCGATTGCATCAGATTCAGAAGTGGAGAGTGACGCAGAAGGACAGAAAGGTAATTCGTGGTGGTGTTCCGTGGGCTTTTGGTCCCTTTAACCCTCATCTCCAGCACGCCATTCATCTGCTCCAAGGCTTGATAGAACTGGTGGCACTTGCTGTATGTGTGACTGTAGTGCCATGGAAATAACAAACCAGCAGGAGTTCTGTGTGGGGAGGTACCTGCTGTACTTCTGCTGACTCTCTCTAGTTGGTTCTGGGCAGCTTTTCAGGTTCCTCCATGAACTTTTCTTTTGTGGATGTTCTTTCATATATTTTTACCAAAAGATGTTAAGAAATGGTTCCTTTAATTAGAGTAGCCCAGGGAACCTGTATTGGTTTTTGTGATGGTTTAGCTCGCTGAGAAAGATATCTTGGTTTTCTGAGAAGTAAAACCTCCAAAATGTGTAATGAAATTGCTGTTCACTTATATTCAAATTACTTGAATAAAGATTATCTTACATTCTTCTGTTGCCATTTATCAGCTAGGTTCCCTTATCTGATAGAGCCTTCCCAGGAAAAGATATCTTTAGCTTAAAAAATACATGGCAAAACTGTTTTTCAGGATAAAGGAATGATGTATTCTTCATGAACATTTGACATTTTTAACCTTTGTAGATGATTTTAAGTGTTAATAAAAGTGAGGGATTTGTTAGCCTTTTATTTTCCATGAGTAGTGTTGTAGTAGTGCTGTGTGTGCACCTATTTATGTGTTTTAAAATAGTAATTCTTCTGCTCAAGAGCATGCAGATGTCATGGATTTGTTTGGAGGGGCAGATGACATTTCTTCAGGGAGTGATGGAGAAGACAAACCACCAACCCCAGGACAGCCCATTGTGAGTAGACTGGACTTCTGAGATAATTAACACACCGTTTCACTCTGAAATGCAGAACACTAAATTGAGTTTGATAATGTTTTAATGAAAAAGTAAGCATTACAGATAATTCTGTCCCAGCTGAAAGAATTATTGAAGTTTTATACATAAGATATGTATATTTTATACTATCAGATGGATTAATTTGTCAGCCTTCCCTCATCCCTGTGCTGCTTTTTGAATAGTTTTGATTGACATCAAGTAAACTACAAAGCCATAGCTGTCTTTGGTACCTCATTGCAGCTATTTGAAAAATATTTTTATTTTGATGGTAAATTTTCATCTCTTGTTGATAATACCGGAAAATATCCTTTTTAATCTGGGATTGTCCCCCATATAGTGTCCAGTGCTTAACTGAAAACTGTGTCAGCTTCTTTGCTGTTCCTTACTGTCTATGGTCTCTTGAGTTTCGGCTGGTATTTTGAGTCACTTTAAGTGGCACATAAAAATGCTGAATTTAATTGCTTTCAATTAAAATATGTGAGTACTTTTTACCCAAAGCTTCCTGATCTCTCTCTGTGCATATGGATGACATTTCTTTAAGCAAAATATGCTTATTAGAGCAACAACAGCCAGATAGACTTTTTTCCACTTAATGCTCCTGTTCTCCATTTTTTCATTAGGATGAGAATGGACTGAGTCAAGAACAGCAGGAAGAAGAGCCTATTCCAGAGACCAGAATAGAGGTAGAAATACCAAAAGTAAACACAGACTTGGGTAATGATTTGTATTTTGTGAAGCTGCCCAACTTCCTCAGCGTGGAGCCGAGGTAACTGCACATTAAATACATGATTGATAAGGTTTTTTAGTGTTTCCCTATATTTCTTTTGTTTAGTAATACAACAAAATGTGTTTGCCCTATTTAAAGTGCTTGACATTAAGATGCCCACTTTTGGTTGTGATTAATCAATAGTAGTATCGTCTAATCAGGTGCTGAGTAATTTTATTAGGAGCTTGTGTTTCAGCTTGATTGAATAACTTTTTGTCTGTATAAAGCAAAAATGTGATTTAATTGAAATCACATGCTATTAGTTCAATTTTAAACATAGGTTCAGGCTCTCAGAGATGTGAAAGGCAAATGCACATGATCTTTATGCACTTCTGTATGATTAAAAACAATATTTTGAATTTTAGAATAAGGCCTTTTTTATTTGTGCGTGCAAAAGGCTGCTATTTGCACGTTTTGCTATTTGCCTAACCCAAACTGAAGACATTTACTGGAATTCATATGCAGAAGCAAAATAATTAGAGTCTGTAATGTTAAGTTTGGCCCTAAAGGCCTTGTTTAGCACTTACAGGAAATTGCTGTTAAATCTGTCTCTTGGCGTGTTTTGTTAAGCATCTTTATTGCCTGGTTCACTGGGTGCCCTCTTAGCTGGCAGCACAGCCTTGTTTCTGTCAGAGCTCAGTGAAATCATCCATCTGGATTTCGGGCTATTGCCTGCTTCAGGAGGGAATTGTTAAGAATCCAGTTAGTGACTGTAATCAGTGAGATGTCCTGGTGATCTCCAGGGGTCAGACAGGACTGAAAATACAATTGCTCAGTAGCAGAGTCTATTTATCACTTCTTTCCCTTGCAGCAGCCTGGAAGTTATTAGGAAGGAGGTTAGGGAAAGTGTCTCCACCCACTCCTATCCCAGTCATGGCGTTTTCTGATGTAAGAGAGGAAAAATAATCTTCTTTCTCTTTGGTTGGTTTTGAGATTGAAACAAAACAAAAAAACCCCAAATATTGTGCTCTTAGAAAATCCCCACTTCACCTCACTTATGATTTTTTTTCATTTTATTCTCTCTGTGCAATATTGTGTGGATTTTGTTCCACAGTTAACCCTGACCTCATCATCCTAATACTGAGGAAACACTATTTTCTGAGGCAGACTTGCTTCTTTCAGCTAGCAGGAGGGTGTGAATGTGCCTGTGGCTGTAATCAGTGATAATGAGGGCACTTGGGTTGTGCCCCTGGCATGGGGAATCCATGCAGTGAATTTCCTGGCTGCAGGAAGGGCTGTCTCACTGCAGTGCCTGCTGTTGTGAGCAGGGTATAGTTTAAACCTTTCAAGCACCTGTTATTTTGCATAACTCGAGAATAACCTGGATTAATACTTTGGAAGAATAAAGAATGTATTATAAAATTTATTGCAGACCTTTTGATCCCCAGTATTATGAAGATGAATTTGAAGATGAGGAGATGCTTGATGAAGAGGGTAGAACTAGGTTAAAACTCAAGGTACGATTTTGATTTTCCTTTTCTCTTTCACACTTACCTCACCACATTTCTTGGAAGTCTGTTTCAGGTATCTTGCAAGGGGTTTGAGTTTGTGATTCAGGTTAAGAAAATGTGGACCATTTCAGGACTAAGGAAAGCTGATCCATTTTAGTAATAAATTTTTAAAAAGCTCGACAGCTGCATTTCACATATAAAAGCAATACTTTTCAGCTTCATTTCTTTGCATCCTGCAACAAATTATCAAGCCTTTCTAGCTGCAACTCTCGACCTATATAGAATGTATTTCACTACAGTGTTCCTTACTATGAGCTAGAAAATGTGGTTTGTTTTTTTCCCCCACAGGTAGAAAACACAATACGCTGGCGGATGCGACGAGATGAGGAAGGGAATGAGATCAGAGAAAGTAATGCACGAATAGTCAAATGGTCAGATGGAAGGTTAGTTTGGACTTTTTGCTATTGAAGGAGTGCAGTTTTTCTTACAGTGACATGCCATGACATGCAGAATTGGAAGGTTAACAAACTTTGCCATCAGTTCTGCACAGCACAAACTATTTTTGTGGTTTGAAAAGTTTATACTCTGCTTAGTTTGAATTGGATATAATAATTGGCTGCATATAAAAAGGAAACATGAAGGCTTTCTTCATTTGGAAATGAGGGAGAAAAAGTAGACTGTAGTAGCTTTATCAAGTAACTGATTTATGAATCTCTTTTAAGCATGTCTCTCCACTTGGGCAATGAGGTCTTCGACGTGTACAAGGCACCACTACAGGGAGATCACAACCATTTGTTCATCAGACAAGGGACGGGTCTACAAGGACAGGCTGTTTTCAAGACAAAGTTAACCTTCAGGTACACATGCTATTCTGTATCAAATATTGATACTATTTTTGCAATTAAGTGTTGTAACTAATATGTAAAGATTAGAGATTCCAGTTTGTAAACCATAAGACCTTAACTGTTTAATAAGAATGTGCTATTTTCCAGACTCAGTGATTTGGTAAGATTTGTCCTGCATTAGGTGTCCAAGCTGGAAAGGTTAATGTGCCATCCACTGTAATATGTATGCTGCATATAATTTTTTTTATATGTGTGTTTTTAAAAAGGGACGATGCTTTTACTTTTGTGCAGATGAATCTTTGAAATCTTAACCTACCGTCGCCTTTGAAAATGGATACATTTCTTAAAGAGGTATTTAACCCATAGCACTTTTTTACCAGGCCACACTCTACAGACAGTGCCACTCACAGGAAGATGACTCTGTCTCTGGCAGATAGATGTTCGAAGACCCAGAAAATTCGTATTTTGCCAATGGCAGGTCGTGATCCAGAGTCTCAGCGCACAGAAATGATAAAGGTATTGTGGCATGGAGCTCTCTTATCTGCTGATTTCATCTAAAAAATCACGACTGTAATATAGCTGAGCGTTTTTGAGCATTCTGTGATTTATGAAAAGCGGAGTATGTTTTGGAGTTTTAGACATGAGTTGTAAGCCATGGGTGTGCTTTCTTAACCTTACAGATGACAAAACTGAAAATATTTACAGATCTTTACACTGCTGTGAAATTATTTCAAAAGCTGCGATAGAATACAAGGGGCTCCTGAGATGGTTAGTGGGGGTTTTTTATCCCTCGATCTTAATATATTGCTTCTTTCTTTGGACAGAAAGAAGAGGAGAGATTAAGGGCTTCCATTCGCAGAGAATCCCAGCAGCGAAGGATGCGGGAGAAGCAGCACCAGCGTGGCCTGAGCGCGAGTTACCTGGAGCCCGATCGCTACGACGAGGAGGATGAGGGGGATGATGCAATCAGTCTGGCTGCTATCAAAAACAGATACAAAGGTGGCATCAGAGGTAATCATAAACCCTAACGGCATGTAATTATGGCCTGGGTGACTCAGACTAATTTCACAGGCGAGTCCTGATAAGACAGTATTTTGCCAGTTCACTTGATACATGAGGAGACATTAATTCTGTTTGCGTCAGTTTATTTTGTTTACTCTGGCCTTAGATTCTGCCGGCATTTTGTGGGACTAAATGTAGGAAAATTGGTTTTAATATTTTCTCTTCCTCACCAGTTTCAGATAAGATAAATACTTGTCTTTTTATTTTTCTCTGTAGAGGAACGTGCTAGAATCTACTCTTCTGACAGTGATGAAGGCTCAGATGAAGATAAAACCCAAAGACTACTCAAGGCAAAGAAACTTAATAGTGATGAGGTAAAAAAAGGACTTTTTCCTTAAGCTACTGATTTTTAGTGAGGAATATTTCCAACACTAAATGTAGTTTTTAAAGCGGAGAGTTTTGTAGTTCTCATTAATGCCATGATAAATGTATTATTTGACTTGGCATTCTTTCCATGATAATTATTTGCCAATTTCTTAAACACTGCGTTGGTTCATAGACCCGAGTGATTCCCAGAGGAGGTCACTATTGTTATTGCTGATTTAAAGATAGAGAAATTTATGCAGAGTTATGTAAAATGACTCTACCAAAATTATGCAATGAGTAAGAAGACTTACTATTAGAATCCTCATGCAATGTTGTTTAAGCTACATGGTCCTCTCCTGTTTGTTTTGGAAATTGTGGAAGCATTTCTGCATAGTCTCTCTGCTCTTTTTTAATGGAAGAGTTAAGAAAAATGGAGTTAAAAAGAGTTAATGTCTGTTGCTAAACAGATACTATCTATCACCTGAGTATCATCTGAAACATGAGGCCATGATCAAGTTAACTGTTAACTACAGCAGTAGTGCTGTTTCGTCATCTAAAATGGTGTTATATTAGTTTATAATTTATCACTGCTGAGTAATATCAAATGAGTCTTTGTGTATATGACATCTTGAGGTTTAGTTCAAGTGATAGCCCTGCTGATGCAGCGCTGCAGTGTTACACAAGGAGGAAGCTTGCTCTTGTTTTCATTTCTATACTATACCTCCTGTAAGCTCCCCAAAGGAGGAATGCCTCACTTCCCAGCCTCCTGGGTGTTTGCTGCATTCAGAATGTGTGTTCTTGCCTTCCTCTTACACTGTCAGCTGAGTGTTTGCACTAATAGGCATTGTAATATGAAGCGGGAGTGAAAATCAGTTCTGTCTTCCAAAGATGTAGATTCTGGCTTTTTATTATACATTAGGAAATTTTAGTATTTCAGAAAACATGACCCTAGTCCTGGAGGCAGCCGTAGTGAGTCATGTAGACAGAACTAATTTTGTGAGCTCTGTGAGTTTGTAAAAATTCTGTTCATTTGTAAGACACTACCAGGTGTCAGTTTGTGATATAGCATTGTTAGCACTTGGCAATTCCATTCTCTCATGCTGTGTAGTCAGCAGCATTTCTCCTCTGCTCGAGGAACACCAGCCTCCATTTTAAAATGACATGACTTGAAGGTAATATTCCTGTCAGGGCCATGGAGGGGTGCTACCGTGCTAGAGAAAACCCAGCGATGTGTGAGTACTGTTCAGTGCCCCAGAGGAAGTGTGGTGTTTGTAACACAGATCCACATAGATGGAATACTGACTTCCTTGTACACACATGTGCTTTTATGTGCTGTCAGTCAACAACACAGCACAAATCTTCGTCCTGATAACATTACTGAAAATGTCAATCTGTGATTAATAGCGTTATCACCACACAGCAAGTAGTTTCACTGTTAATGGGGATATTCCACTGAACAGGAAGATGACTCATTGAACAATAGCCTGGCTAGATTACAAGAGAATGCTTGTCCTGAGGAGGGAGCTGTCATTGAGATTCCCACCCCCACTGATTTCTGTTTCCCATGCTTAAAATTCCTTTCTAACTGAGATTCTCTCAGTACTAACTTAATATGTTAGTATAGAACAAAATGCTCTTGAATAGATCATTACTCATTAGAGTTCTGAAACTAATTAAAGTTCAGAAACTCAATCTTTACTCTTTAAAATCCAAGCAAGTTGCTTTAAACAAACAGAACAAAAAACCCACCCACTTCCAAAACCAACAAATGGAAAAAGGGATGAGATTACTTAGACCGGAGAGCATTTTTAAAGTTACTCTGCTTTTTAAGCAGGAATTGAGTTACCACTTGTTCCTCATGTCACAATTGATGAGCTTTTTGTGAACAACTAGTGATATAAAATGTTATTTGGAAGGATGATTCAGACTGTGAATGTGCAGGGAGTAAAAGTCAACCTGTTAACTATATATTTAGGGACTAAAAATTGAACATCAAGCCTGTAAAAGTCATTATGTTATTACTTGTAAAGCGGTATTACTCAGTGATTTGAGTTCCTTTGACCAGCCCTTTGAAACCTCATAAACTGTTACATTTCTTGGACGGTCAGCTGGTGTTGATTCTGAGTACTGGTGGTTTCTCTTATTTATTTTTTTCTTTATGCCAGAGAGTGGTTTAATTTTGTTTAGTTTTGTAATGAGCAAAATGCCTACCCACTTACTGAATTTCTTCTCTGCTTCAGTAGCTCTGATTTAGGGCGTACAAGTGCAAATAGTCTGAAAACTTAGCAAAGCTGCGACAGCTGCCTGAAGGGAATGTGTCTGTTTTTTAGAAATTCACTGCAAATTTGAGGAGTTACCCATGCTTGTAAGACTTTGCTGAGAATGGTATTGCACGTTATAAATCCAGGTTATGACAGGCTACATCCCTGCCACAGCTCAGTCCGAGGCAGAGGTGGCTGCAGGTCCACTGAGGCAAACAGAGCTGCAGGAGTTGGGGTTTGACACTGGTACAGTGTTGGCTGAAATTGTGTGCTGCAGTTACCAAAATGGAAAAACTAGAACTAATAATTTTACTTTTCTTACAAGAATGACTTTGAAGTATTTTTGTTTTTCTTCTGAGGTTCTTTTAATTTAATCTTAGCTTGAAGTATGGTGGTTTATTTTTGTCCTTTTTTTGCCATTAGGAAGGTGAACCTTCTGGAAAGAGAAAAGCAGATGATGATGACAAAGCAAGTAAGAAGCATAAGAAATATGTGATCAGTGATGAAGAGGAAGAGGATGACGATTAATATTAAGAACAGCAGCTGATTTTTTGGTCATTTTTTATACATATATTTATATATAGTGTACAGTTCTCTTAGGGCAAAGTTGTAAGTAACCATAATGGGGTTATTTTGATAAAGAAAAATTCCAAAGTCTGCATTTGTGGTGTAAATGAAGTTTTTTGATTTCGTTTTACTTTATAAGATTTTTCTGTTATTGCAGCAAATGTTGCACCAGGGATCATCACAGTTCTGGTTTTTATCTTGCACAGGACAATTAAGTTTTGAAAATTGTAGTAACTGGTTATCCAAGTGAATGGGTCAGTAACTTTTACTTGCTTCATTAGGAGAAGCCATGCTAATCTCTGTAAAGTGCTTAAATGATAAGTTTGCCTGACAAGGGTATGGTGATTTAGCCTGCTGTCTATGTGGAAAGGTTGGAAGAGCATACAGTGGTACAGTACAAGTCTGTTTTTTCCCTAGATATTCCTTATTTCCTGTTTACAGTGGACGGTGCATTACTATGCTGGTATATTTTGCTGACTAAAAGTATTTCTTGTCATGTTTGAGTAAATTGAGAAGTTCATGCAGTTAGAAAAGTTAATTGATCATGTAAGACATTAATTTTTCATGCATTGAAGCCCAGAATGAAAATCTGTATCTTGCCTGAGCAGTAATAATAATGATAATAATAATAATTGGCACATGCTAGTTATGTAGATGTCAGAGTAAAAGCACTTATTTCAGCCAGACTAAGACATTTCTGCCAGCAGAGATGGAAGTCCCCTTTAAAAGGGGAAATGAACCACAATGCAAAAATACAGCCTGATCATAGTGTCTCAGAATCTCGTATAATTCTTATGGTGCTAGTTCCTGTTGTGCTGGCTGGTTTTATAAATGGATGTTTTTAGCTGGGAAGTCACAGGAGGAAAATGTCCATTGCTGCTTTTACACTGTTTCTAAACACCTTATTTGATGACGAAATACCAGTTGCAAAGGGAAAGGCTGGTAGAAATGAATGAACTTTTTCCACACTTTCTTTCCAAGATGAAATAGCCCATGTGTAGTTTTTCTCATCGGTGAGAGAGCATTCATATGTTATCTGTGTTGCTTTTCTGACTGGCTTTTCACAGTCCTGCAGAGCCTGGATGTGACTTGAAGAAGTTGAGAAAATGGAAGTAGCTAAATGCCTTTTTCAACAAAATCATGGACTGATGCTGTGCAAAGTTGATTATGTGGATTTGTGTTACGTAAGCTGAAATAAAGTAGCTGATAGTTATTGAAGAAGGACTGTTCCCCATCTCTCTCCTGCCCAGCTGAATCTGCTTTTTTTGTAAAACAGTAGAAGGGTGAAAATGCCTCACAGTGGGTGTTTTGCTCATGATATTCCCTGGTTCCTTGAGTTAGAGCTTTCAACCTGGACATCTCGCTTTTGTCGTCTTTAATTAGGATAGTTGTTTGTCACAATAGTCTACCTCCATTTCTCCTGCCTGGAAGGTACAGGAGGTGTTGTGGGTGCAGTAGGACAGAGCCCTGCATGTGTTAATATATTCTGCTGAGCAGCTGACTGCAGTGTAGACGTTTGCAAGTAAGAAAACAAAGTGAAAAATTTAAACTTGCAAGTCTGAGTGCCTGAGAAACTGTTCTTTTTTACTATAATTAAATTGTTATCTAAGAGTTTCTGTGCCTCTTTAATGTGCAGATATAAAACCTTTCTCCATCTGCTGGAATTTTGACCCTGTAATCCTCTTAGTTTAGACCTCTGCTGGGAGACTGGTTCCTTACATGAGGTTACCTGCTTTCCATTTGTAACCTTCTCAGGAAGAAGCCAGCTGTTTAGGAAGGAACTCATACTATATGGGTGTAACGCGCTGTACTTTTACTTAAAAGCTTCCCAGATACCTCTTAAACAACAAATTTGGTGTATGGAAACCACCATTTCACTGGTAATGTGTTTGCTTTTACATCAATTTAATGAAAATGTTGGCTATTTTTATTTTTCCTACGCTCCTAAGAGTGAAAATGTTTTAATCACTTTCATAAGTTTGATGCTGACTAAGCCTTTATTAAGTAAGTGATCCACTTTAGCTTCCAAAAATGAGGCTTTTTGTGGATTACAAAGATGAAAAGAAGCAATTTTTTATACTGTCGTCTTTTGTAAATTGCTCTTTTAAAGTCTTATTTAAATGTGGACTTTTAGAAAGTTTTCTCATCTTAAATTAGTTTAACAATCATCTTGTAATTAAAGTCACTTGAATGAATTTAGCCTTATCCATGGTATTCTTTTAGTTGTGAGTCTAATGTGTAGTTTTACTTCGCTCAAAGACAGCTTTTGCTATCCCGTTTTTCAGCCTATAAGTATAAAAACAATCTCTTTATTCATCTAATGAGAGTATATAAGCCCGTTCCAGTGCCTGGTGAGTATTTATGGTAGGTTGGTAACAGATTCGGGAGGTGCGTTGTACAATGACAGCACCAGCTCGGCCCTGACCTCTCACTGCCTGACTAGGCATTGCTAGAAATCCAAAATGCTGGTTTCAGGTAAGAGGAGGATCAGATTCTCTGGGAAAATAAATTTTATTGCTGAGTAGGAAATGCGAATGAAGCATGCTAGGGAACAAAAACAAGTATCTTCAGTGGAAAATACAGGAATTTATTACTACGTGTTCTCTTCTGCAAAGTTACCAGGACAAACTGGTCTTCATCTCAGCACCCAGTGAATTGTCCAGTTCCAGGCTGTGCCTGGTCACTGTCAATGTTCCTTTCAGGTCTGGACCGAAACTTTTCCAAAAATTTGCCAAACAAGCCAGGAAGCACCAATGCAAGTGCCATATGGGTGGGTTTGAATGGGGCTCTCGGAGCCCAGGGTGAGGAATTCAGGCCTGTCCTGGCACCAGGACATCCATGGGCTTCTGTAACCTTCGGGTCAGGGGAGAGAGGTCCAGCTGGGCACTGCGCCCTGAAGGCATTGCTATCCACTGACTCCAAGTATTCCATTATGGGATTATATCTTCAGCTAAACACAAGAGCACTCTCTTCTCTTGCAGTTGTATTTAATCATAGATAGTGGGAATACATAGGGAATATATTGACTTTTATCTTGACAGCCAGCTGACTTACCTGGCTACCCCTTACTATATAGACTTGCTGGATAGGATGTTTCTGTAAATAAAAGTGTTTGATAGGTAATAAAATATCCATGTTTAATTTTAAATACCCTTAATTCCAGTGGGATGAAAAAACTACAGGGGAAGGGGTTGAATATTAAAGAGCAGGAGCTGTCCTGTAGTGGCTGAATGAGCTCCAGAAGTTTACTGCAGCTCTGACTGCCCCCTTTCTTGTCACAGGTGTAACATCTGCACCTGTTTAGGTTGTTCATGGTGCTTATCTGGTTGATAATTAGTTTCATGTCTGTGTAACCAGTTAGGTAATGTTTTCCCAGGATCTCCACTGGCAAGTGGCTGGTTTTTGCTTTTAGGAAGAGAGTGGTAGAAAGCTCCTTCAGGAGGTTTCCTTTCTGCCCTAGAGGTCCTGTCAGTGTTTGATGCTGCAGTCAGCTCAGTCCACTGCACTGTGTTTCCCCATGGTCTGAGGGGACTGTGTTTTCTTTCGGAAGCTGTTGGTTCACTGAAGGCTTTTCTGTTGTGAGCTGAGTGATACTGGTATTTTCATAGTAGTGGCAGAGCACAAAGAATTAAGAGCAAAGACTTGGAACTTTCATACCTAAGCTCTTGTTAAGGAGCTTTTCAACTGAGCTCTGGGAAGCTCTTCAGAACAAGTAATTGCTGCAGTTGCAGGTATTGTTTAGCATATAGTATTGTAGAATATCTCAAGCTGGAAAGGAGCCATAAGGATTGTCAAGTCCAACTTGCTGCTCCTCACAGGACTACTGAAAACTAAACCCTAGGACTAAGAACATTGTCCAGGTGCTTCTTGAACTCTGGCAGGCTTGGTGCCATGACCAGTTCCCTGGGGAGCCTGTTCCACTGATCTGCCACTCTCTGGGAGAAGAACCTCTCTTTAATGTCCATCCTGAGCTTCCCCTGGTGCAGCTTTACTCCATTTCTTCGTGTCCTGTCGCTGGTCCCCTGAGAGATCAGCCCCTCTCACCCACTGTCCTCTTCAGAGCAGTTACAGGCTACAGTGAGGGCTCCCCTCCATGGCTGTGCTGGGTGTGAGGCAGTGCATCAGGGCAGTATATTAAGTTCATTATGAATTAATTGTAGATAATATCAGCATGGACTTTGTCTGTCTAAACAACTGGTAATTTGATAGTAGCCATAAGTTCTTTCTCCTGAAGAAAGCCTTGTTTGGGAAAGTTGATTACTAAAGAATATTGATGGGCTGTTCTGTGCTAAGAAGGAGATGCTGTGCTCTGTTGGTGTGTTCTCTTTGTTCGTAGTACATAGGGCTGTGGGAGAACCTTCCTATATGAATGAGTGAGTCAAAAGTCATATGAGGGGTAGGTAAGGAGAGATTGGTGTTTTATGAATACCACTCCCATTTTTTTCATATATATTCATATATATGAATGTATTTTCCATGTAATTCTCATGTTTCTGGACATGGTAAAAAACTTACTTTATATCTACAGATGAAAATACTTTCTGAACATGATTGCAAACTGACCACATTTAAACTGAGAACATTTCACTGATCTGTGGCTATGTTACCCTTTTACAAATCCTGTTTGATCTCTCGGAACTAAATAGGATTATTCTGGCTCTCAAGACTTTTCCAAACACTAGATCTGGAGTAGCTGCTGCCATGTAGCAGGCAGCACCATGTATCTGGTTTGTCTGTCTTCAGATTTAGTCCTGCCATAGCATTACTAGATACAGGGGAAAGTAAATCTCTGAATACTGCACTGCTGGTTTGAAGATTTGAGTCACTTTGTAGTTTGGCACTTTTCTGGACTTCAGGGCTGCACTTTTCCTTAGCTATTTACTACCTCTGCTCCTGGTTTTCCTTAGGACAACTTTCCCTTCAGTTAGCCAGCAAAGTTTCTGAGTAAGGGGGATTATCTGAGCTTTTTCATGTCAGTTAAATGTCCTTAATACATGTGCAATGACATTTTTTAAAGGCATTTCTGGATTTACATCATGGGAATTATATAAATGTGCAATGCATTGTGACTGCAGTATGTGCCTTAGAAATACCTACACCCCTGCATAAGTCACGCAGTTGTGCAGAGCAGCATTTTTAAATCTGATTTCTGCCTCTGAACTTGCAAGGGATCCACACCATCTAAGAAAAGCTGGAAGGTTGGGTAGAGGCTTCTGTCGGATATGCAGAAGAGCTCATTCTACTGCTAAGAATTGAGGCTGCCGATTGGAAAATGTTTTGAGCTGTCCTGGGGGCTTGGGACAGTTCATAGCTTGGGATGAAGCACTGGGTACCACAGTAGTTTGCATCTCACAAACACTTGGCTGCATAGAAAAACTTCCCAGGCAAACTGGAAGGAAGCTTTTTCAGGGAAAGAAATTATTTAGGGGCATGTTTCATGAACTCCTTTTGATCCTCTTTTTGTCCTTTTTTTTTTTTTTTTACCTCCTTCCTTTCACAGTGTCTTGTTAAACCTCTTCAGACCTTCCTAGGCCTAACAGGTTTTTGTTGTTACACATCATCCGAGGTGTGCTGCTTGACACAGTTAAGAAGGTGTCACATTTGAGCTGGGTATCTCTGGGAGTGGTTGAAGACTGATGCCTTGCATGCTGTGGGGCTCAACTCTGAGCAAACACACTGTTTTCAGTGGATTGGGATTGTAAAATTGAAAACTTATACGGCCTTCGTAGGTTATTAGAGATTTTAAATAAATTGGCTTTTTGAAGGCCTTTGATCTTGAAGGGGTCCACCTTTTAGGTGTTTCTTACATCAGTCTGTATGAGTGTTTCAAAAACCTGGAAAGCTTTAAAATTAAAGGAAGTCTGAAATTAAATAGAGAGGAGGAAAAAAAATGTTGTTTTGGAAGCAGGGAAATGGCAGAACTCCTAGCAGGTGTTTAATCTAGCAGAGGGGCTTTGTTGGGTGAAGCTGGGGCTGTCTGAATCTGCAGCTGCCTGTCTGCAGGAAGCCACCAGCCCTGGGGCAGGACCGTGCAAAGGAGTGCACAGAAGGTGTGGGAGGGAATGAAGACGTGACTCACAGCCCTTTGTAGTGTGTTGTATCCTGGCCTCACACACGTGGGGTTGTTGCAGTGGAGTTTGAGAGGCAGAACATTATTTCTTGCTCTTTGGGAAATACAGCAACTAATGAAGAGTGGGCTCACAAATGAAAAAACCCAGGCAGGCCCTGGCTTTCTATAAACACACACTAATTACTCAGAAGTACACGAGTTGCCTGCCAGAAGGATGTGTTTTTCAAATCGTGTTTCCAGATGGTTCTTTCTAAACCGGATAAATATATGAGTTTTAAAACTGGTAACAAAAAGGGCTGTAAAATAAACTGA
>VWZG01000390.1:2707988-2768756 GCA_013396735.1 Grallaria varia | reverse complement strand
GGGGGGGGGGGAAGTAGAATACGTACTAATGCAGTTTAGGTGAAAAAACATTCAACAACAAAAGCATGAGATACTTCACATCTCCCCATGCACAGCAGAACAACCGCAGGGAGCCCCGTGCTGGGGCAGGAGGCTCCTCGTGCCCCACCAGCCCGTGCAGGTCCCACACGTGCGTGTCTTCCCCTGTTAGTCACTTGTTTATTGCTTGCTCTGAGCTCTCACCCTCTGTTTCTGCTCTTGCCAGGCAGGGCTGCACTTCACCTGTGAAATATCTGGCTGTTGCATAAGTTACGGCTTGTTAAGTGTTTCTCAGACAAGGTGCAATTTTGCACTAAGAGTTTTTGGGAAGGGTCCTGTGAGTGTGTCTGTGAACAGTGCTGGGGTCCAGCCTGTGTGTGAGGTTAAGGCCATGGTGTGGCATGGCAGGGCTGGTGTTAGATGAGAGCACATCTTACAAGACCTGTGAACAGTTTACTGAAAGGTTTAGGGAGCAGGAAAATGCTGAGATGTAGAGTGGCAAATCTCTAAAGCCAAAATTCTGCAGTACATAATACTGAGGGCTTTGGTTCCTGGGTTCTTGGCATGAAACACCAGTGGGTTTAGGTTCATAGGAAAATAGGTTTGCACGTGGACTTCCATGCTCAGAGTGGTGTAAGCCTTTCTGACAGATTTTAACTTGCACATTCATAGTGCTGATTGTGCTGCTTTAGCTGTCTCCAGTTTTCCAAAGGTTTTCTGAGTCTCAGCTCACCTTTTGCTACAGTTTCAGTCAGTATACTTACTCCTCTTTGTAGACAAGGACAATTTTCACAGCTGCTTTTTGAGCATTTTTCTGAATGTGGTGGTGTCTCAGTTGTGGACCATCGAGCTTGTCAGCTCCCCTTTGCTTGGACTCCTGGATTATTCCTGCATCTGGAAAAAAAAAAAAAAGGTGCCCCAAGGCCTTACAACTTGAAGTTCTGTTGTGTGTATGTGGGGAGAGTTTTGTGGAGAGGCTGCCCATTGCACGAGGTCATTTGGAGGTGGGAGGTGAAATGTCCCTGTGCTTTGGTGTGACCTTGATAATGCACTGGCAGAGCTTTGATGTGAGAAGCTGAGATTGCTGCTTTGGGCCAGCTGTAACTAGTCCATGTCGCTGTTCATCAGTTTTAGGGTTTCAGAGGGGAACAGGGCAGATTAGAAGAGAGCAGCACACAAAATTCTTGTCATTGGGCAGCTTTTTGGTTCTTGTGACCAGTTTCCATAGCAGGAAAATACGCAGCTTTGGTTAAACCTGCTACGTGTGACTTTGTTGTTGTGCTCTCAGACGATTCCTGTGTTTCACAGCCGCGCTGAGCGGTGTAAAATCTGCTGTTGCCACATAGAGAGTGGGTGTTGTGCCAGTGTGTTTGTGCAGAGAGGAGCTGCTCCGGCAGCTGAAGGGCAGCTGGCAGCTCTCCTGCCTCGTCATGCGCGCTGGCAGCTCCCTCCTGCCCGGTGAGCTGATTCACCACACCAAAATAACCTCCAGGGCCGGGGGCTCTGGTGAACCCTCGTGCACCTCAACGTGATCAAGAGTGGACAATGAGATGCCCTTCTGTGTGCCGCTGGGAGTTTGTGTGTTATCGATACCAAATACGAGGGGGATTTGGGGTTTGAGCTGAAGATCCAGCGTGTGCTGGGGTTCCTCTTGTCCAAATCCACACACCTTTGGGAAAACAGGCAGTGACTTCTTTTTGCCAGTTCTGCCAAGGTGATCCCACAGATGTGCTTCCATGGGGTTGGGGGCAAGTGTGGGGGCTTGCCTGCCACGCAGGCTCTTCCACTAGCAAGAGGAGTCTTGCGATCCCAGTGCTGGTGACATTGTCATCTGTCCCATGGCAGTAATTCATGGCAGTTTTGCGTGATTATTCTGAAAATCTGCCAACTCTGTACGAGAAAAAGAGTGGTCCCCAGCTGCCATTTAGGGAAAGGTGGTGGCAGGGAAGGATTCCAGATTTTGTATAAGTGAGGGGCATTCCAGGGGAATATTTGTAGCAAAAACCTGATCATTTTACCCCATCAGATCCCAGTACTACTTTCTGAAGTGAAGGGGTAGCTCCCTGAAATTCCACCCTGCGTGGACGTGGGCAGCCCGTGTGCCACAGCAGCTCTTTGAGCAGCCTTTCAGAGGTACCAGGGCAGCTGTTCAGAGCAGCCTCTTCCAGGGTCTTTTCTGTGCTTCTTCACTGCATTCCCCTCCTTTGCTTTGGGTCCTCTGGCTCCTCTGCAGAAGCCAGTACTGGTGTCCTCGTTCTGTTTGTGGTAAATTCTGAAATGCAGTGTGTATTTAACAGTTACTTTAATGTCTTTTAAAATCGTTGTCATGTTTGTTTCTGCTTTCAAGAGCAGCTGAACACCTTTTTTCTCTCCAGCCTCCTTCCACTTCCCCAGGCAGCCGAGGTGCAGAGCTGCTCTATCCGCAGCTGCTTTTAGCTGACAATAGTTAATCACCACCTTTTGCAAAATGGCCTGCAATGTATTTTCTTTCTGCTGCTCCTCTGCCAGCCCGCTCTGTTCTCCTTCATTTTGATTTATGGCTGTACATGTGGGTATGTTAATGGAAAACCTTGGAGGGACAGATTGTGTGTGCTCAGACGCCGCTCGGGGAAGCGCGTGCATTTGGCTGCCTGGGTTTCTGTGTGTGTGCCGTGCTGTGGCTCAGCGGAGCGAGCGGGCTGTGCATTTAATTCAGTGACTGTCTCTCCTAACCTGTCACAGTGCTGCTTGTTTTTGCTAGAGCATATGCTCTGATGGGGGCTGTTGATTCAGCAAAAGTAATGGTAGCCGGCAGAGCTGATCAAATGCTCCAGAAATAGTTTATCACATGAATTATTCAGTGACTGTTGGTGTTTCTTATCACGTAATGTGTTTGACCACTTGCAGGTTGGTGTGCTCCAGTGCTCAAGCTTGCTGAGGGGGCTTTTCTGCTTCACTCGCCTTTGGTGCAGGTACAAAGGTTTCCCCAGCTCCTTGCAGGTGGTACAAGAGGGGAGATGAGCGCCTGGAAAGTCTGGTAAAGGCTTAAAGTCCTCTTAAAAGCCAGTTTGGAGCCTCCCAGTTGGAGCAAGGCCATAGAGAGCCCCTAAGAGCCACTAACTGTGTGTGTTCAAGACCTTATCCTTCATTTTTGCTCCCCAGTTCAACACTGCCACAGTAAAACAGTCCCTGGGTGGTGACCTCAGGTAACCTGTCTGTCTGTGCCCAGATCTGGGCTTGCACAACCTTTGGGGCTGGTGGAGCTGTGGGAGTGGCAGGTAAGCTCCACCAGCAGCCAGCGGGCTCACTGGTTGGTTGGGGAGTGGGTGTCTGGCTGTGTTGCAGCACAGGGCTGCACACAGCTCTGTCAGCAACAAACCAGTCCGAGTTCTTTTTGTTTGGTTGAGGAGATTGTGTATCTCCTGTTTCTCTACAGGAGGTTTGATTGCTGTCTGATCTGACACATTTACACTTGTATCAGGGCTTGTGGGGGTTTTTTTGTTTTCTGGACCAGGTAAGTTAGTCACTTAATTCTTAGGTTATTTACACAAGTACAAACCTTCTAGGATACACATAAGTGGTTTAAATATCAAATACTGAGGGTACTGTGTAAAACTGCACCTAAGAAAGATCCTTTATCTTCCACCCGTGGTTGTCCCTGTAACCTGCTTGATTAGATTGAGTCTCACCATGGGAGCAGCCTTTTCCATCCACCATGCTGGAGTCAACTTACTGTGGATATGAAACATCAAAACAACTTCCTACTGTGCCTTGAGTGTTGACAGGTGGGTTGGGAGTGGCAGGGGGACCCCCAGGACTTTGGATTTTTTTCCAGAGACACTGCATTTGAAATAGTTGGCTGATCCCTCCTCTAGTAGTTGTCTGCTGGGCAGTGCTTTTACCATATGAACCTTGATGGTGAGAATCCCAGTTTCCCTTTCAGAAGTCAAAGAAGATCAGGCCTGCAAGTCTGTCTGGGACTATAAGTTGCCTGTGTGCAGCCAATTTGCATTGCAGATGTGGTTTCCTCACAAGCCAGGGGCTGGAAGGCCGGCTGTTCTCCACAGTCATCCCACAGTCCCCACGCCCATCCTTGCCTCTTGGGCACTGCCTTGTCTCTCAAGCACTACAGCTTCTCCAGCAGCCTCTGCAGTGTTTTAACCCAGGGTTTGTTGGGGTGGTGAGTGGCCAAAGCAGCCAGTGAACCCCTGCTCCATCAGCCCAGTGCACTGAGATGCCTCTCACATGCTGTCTGGTGGAAATGTGGTTTTCTGTGGTATTTTGGATCAATCCACTCTTGCATCCTGCTCAAAGCAGTCCATAAGGAGATGTGGATCACCTTAGACCCAGGGAAGTTGTGGCAAGCAGGGAATGTGAAGCTGTGATCCTGGCTGGGCTCCAGGATGCTGTCAGTGTGTGGAGCTCAGGAGGCCCCATCACCAGCATCACCTCCTGCAGTGCTGTTCTTTTCCATGGCCACCTCTTTCACATGGAAGAACAGGGGAGAGGAGGCTTCTCTTGAAGGGGTCCTGGTTGCACTGAGGTCCGAAGGTTCTTCTTCACTGCCCTGCTTGGAAGGGCTCTTGGGAGACTCATTTACCTGCTCCTCAGCCTGGTCAGTGCTGCTGCTCTCACGGTGGTTCAGTGGGAGGCTGTGGGGGGTAGGACAGGGCTATGCTGGCAGGGGGCTGGTGTGGGTGTAGTTTCATGGCGTGGGCACCTTGGTGACATTCCCCACTCCACCTTTGGCTTCTCATCCTGGGTTCTGGAACCAAGTGAACCTCCCCTCATGGTGGCACAACTGCACGTGGGACTTTGTGCCAAGCAGGTCTGCATTTAAAGGAAACACAGAGCTGATTTTATCTTACTTGCTTTTAATATTAATTTTAAGACCTAGGTCTGTTCCTCAGTTAGCAAAGCCCCATCAAAAGTTGCTGACAGCCCAGGGGCAGCCAGGTGTGAGGTGAGAAGGAGATGCCAGCCACTTCTGCTGCCCAAGAGGGGTGAGCCCCACCTTGCTGCAGAACCAGGCAGGACTTTTACCTCCTTGGAGAAAGATCATCCCTAGGTTATGAGGACCTCATGGTAGGTGGAACTCAAAGTGTGAGATTCTGTGGCCATTTGTGCTGCTCATACCACCCTGAGCACTAAGAATTCAGCAAGTTGTTTGGAGAAGAAAGGATTTAAAAGTCACAAGTCAAGAGCCAAATGTCTCCTAATGTTACCTCAGTGAGTGCCTGTGACCACCACCCCTGGTGTGCCTCCTGGCTCTCAGTGGAGCCGGGATCAGCCAGCTCTTCATGCATTGCCTGTGTAGGCAGAGCGAGGGGGAACTGCAGCCTGTGGGAGTATTTCATGTACTAAAATGTGACTCAAGGTGCAGCTCAGTGCCATGGCTTTTTTTAGCAGCAAAATAATCCAAAGTCACTTGACAAAACTATTCCTCCTTCAGCAGCCTGGGCTTTTCCTCATGGCACTGACCTACCTGTGGGGTTACAGAGTAAGTGGGAATACTGAAATAACCAGGGTTTAGTTAAAACAAAATAAAATCCTTTTAATCAGAGTAAATTTTGTTCCTGAATTAGGTTCTTTCATTTGTGAGCTGTATGGTTTCTCAGCATCTGATAACATAGCAAAGCTGTAGAGTGTGTTCCTGGCCTTGCAAGTGCATGTCTCAGGAATCTGTCTCCACCCTGAAACCAGGGGGAGGAGAAGAGGCACTCTATTTTTGGCAAAGGTTACTTTTGTGTATTTACATTTTCTGCTGAGGTGAGTAGCCTGTAATGGCCAAATCTGAGTGATTCACTTAATTTGGTGGTTTTTTTCCCCTCCAGCCTTGTGGTAGCTCTGCAGTGCTGCACAGTGCTGCAGATCTGAGGCTGCTCAGATATTGCTTACTTTTTCAGTTGATCACAATCCTTCTTGATCTTTCCTCCTGGCTGTGAAGCAATGCTTAAATATCTGTCACGTGGCAATCACTCGAGTTCATCGTTAGGGCCAATTTGTTGCTGGTAGGTGAGGAGACCAAGCTGGACTCCCTCAGCATCCCCAGGGCAGTGGCGCTGGCTGTGCTGGGAAAACTAACTGGGAAAACGCCTCCAAAAGCCAGGTGTGATCCCACTCCATCCTTGGGAGGGGGCAGTGGGGCAGCCAAGCCTAGCTGAGCCCCACGCTGGTTCACTGGGACTGGAGCTTCCTCAGGGAGCTGTTTGGAGCTATTGCTGAACCTCCCCTTTGCAGGGCACATTTGTCCCACCCTGCAGTGCCAGGGCTCCCTCTCCAAAGGCTGCAGTGTGGGGAGGGGAGGGCAAGAGTTGTTGCAGTGATTCTCCTCTGGTTCCACTGGCTTCTCACAGCAGCCTGTACATTAGGGTGTCGCTGCCTGCAGGCAGAGGCTTGGCACAGAGCGGGACCTGTGGAGTGCAGCAGCACACTGTGCCCACGGTCAGTGGGCTGTGGTGGGTTAGGGCAGCTGCTGCCCCGGGGCTGTTTGGGGAAAGACAGTTCTAGAAACTTGAGCCACCTTCCCACAAACCTTCCTGCTGCTCAGGTGTGCCAGGTCCTGAGCAGGATCTGGTGAGAAACTATGCCAGAGAAGGGAGCTGCTTGCAGGACTCATTTACAGGACAGGGTGTGAGGCACATGGGCAGGCACCACAGCAGACATCCAAGTCATGCTTCAGTTGGAATGTTTTTGAGTTGTAATTTACTTCCAAGATGTTACTGTGACCAGAATTTTAATTCTCTTTTATTTTACTAGCTGAATGAATATTCTTCTCCCATAAGAACTAGGCAGAAAGGAGTTACCTCTCTGGAGTGATGCTAATTTGGGCAGTGCCAGCCTTTTCATTGTCACAGGCAAAGAGTCTTATGTAGCATCAAAGCAAAATGGAACATGCTACCCGCTCCACCAGCAAGTGCAGCAATAAATGCAGTTTCCACCAGGGACTGGGAGTCCTGGCATTAGTTCTGCGAAGAGCAGTGACGCTGCGGGACTGGGCTGGGTCGGTCACACACAGGTAACGTCACCCAGCCATAGGAAGGGAAAGTGGCTTGAACACGAGAAGGTCATGTTGTGCTGCTTCTCTGGTTTCCCAAGCTAAGGCCCACTGTGTGTCCCTGAAAGACCAAGGTAAAGCTAAAATTAAGTCAGTCAGATAAATATTTATAGTAGATATGTTAGGATATAATCCTCAAGGGGTCTGATTGCTCTCTCTGTACTCCGAAACGTACTAAAGGGAAAATAATAAAGCTATAAATACAGTCATGTTTAGCTGGGTCATTACACTGGGGTGTTTCTGGTCCTTCTCTGGAGACTGGAGTTGAAGCAGTGAAAAAATTAGTAGGGAACTGAAAAACCAGTAGAGGGTGATCCCTTGGCCAAGGATACTTCGGTTGCAAGGCCTGGGTTATGCAATGATTCATCATTACAGTAGCAATCAGGTTTAAAGTCCTTGTATGTGCAAGTCATGGCAGCAGCTGGGGCAGCCCTTGTACAGTCTGGTCAGACCATTTCATTGCAGATTTCGTTGGAGAAGCCTCGCCCATCAGATCTTTTGGGTTGTTCATGGTGCAGTTTTTCTAGTTTCTTTTTGCCTCGTGTTAGAAGACAGAACATTGCATAAGATTTGAGGATTCAGGCAAAAGTAATAAAATTATTATTATGATATTTTTCAACTGCAAGTTTCCCACAATAATTTACAGAGATATCTTCCAAAGTATTTAATATCTGTAGACAAAGTGCAACTTTCTATAGCAAAAGAGTTTCTTTGATTTGATTTGCTCTTTCCCTTTACAGCAGCAAGACTCATGTGCTCCCCCTGGACCAGGCTGCTGCAATTTCAGTAATACAGTGGGTAGAGTCTGCAAGAATTAAAACTGGCTTGCACAGAGAGTGAAAGGACCTAGCCTGCATAAACCCATGATCCCACCTTCTGTGGCAAAGACTGAGGTTAGTGTGGTGCTCCTCTGGCCATGAAGTTCCTGGCATATGAAAGTCTTGCTGGGAAATGTTTAGTTTGTAATTTGGTCTAGATCCCCCCACGGAGGAGGGGAGGCTGGGAATGTGGGGCTGTGCCTCCAGCCTGTGGCTGCTCGAGCCTTTCTGCTTGCAGTGTTGGGAAGCAGTTCCAGGGGAGTCAGGAGGGAGCTGTGCGGAACGATGCTCGCCGTGTTTTCCGAGGGAAAAGCCAGCATACATATGGGAACACTTTATCCATCCTTTTTTCTCCCTGATAACTTGGTTATTCTCATTAATGTCATTTCATTTGTACTCGTCAGACCCTAGCAACCTTCCTGCTTTAATTCCTATTGCTGTGTAGTTAACACTGAAATGAAGTTTGTGCAGCAGAGCAGCCTATGTAGGAGCATAGCAGTTTTGCATAAGCACATATTGGTTGTCCTGCACATGACACCAATACTGCCATAAATCTGTCTGGATGGTGAACACAGAGTGTTTTACTCTGTGCAGACAGTGCATGGAGTATATTCAGGGTCACGACTATATTTAGTACGTCATTCTGAAACATCTGACAGCCAGGAGGTCTGGGTTGTGGGTGCCTTGGTGTTTGGGTATTGACAGCGAACTGGAACTTCCTCCTGTGGCATCAGTGTTTGGGCTACACCACCAGCAAAGAATTGGGTCTGCTTGAATTTATGTTTTCAGCTTCTCTATGACAATAAGACCTCTGAAATAGAAGGAGTAAAGTCCCTTTCCTCTGCTGAATGAAGTAGCAATGACGTGCAAGAAGTAAGTGGACAAAGTGTGGTGTGAGCTGAGTCCTGGCCTGGGGTTCCTGGGGTCTGGTTGTCCCAGTGTATCTGAGTGTGTGTAGACCTGTGATTGTCAATGTGATGGAGAAGTGACCTGGACCAGGGACCAGTTGATTTGCTCTTGCCCAGGCAGAGAATTTAATTTCTCTACTGCAAATCATGTCTGGCACAAGTTTCATCTACTGTCATCATTCACCTTCACACCTAACTTCCTACACTCTTGTTCTCTTGACCGCTGTTTTGGGTCTTTCTCTTGTGGTTGTGTATTGTTGCATTCAATGGGCGGCTGCAGTCACTCCCCAAACACCTGCTGAGCTCTGGAAATTTTATCACACATCAGTCAGCATCATGTGGTGGGACTAGACTATACTGAAACAAAATCCTCTTTTCTCTCTCTCTTTTTTTTTTCCTTTTCCCCCAGGTGGATAGCTGAAAATATCTTTGTTCAAACAGACCTCCCACAGAAGCCTGTATGAGTCTGGCAGGCACTAGAGCTTGAACGGTGTTTCATGAGGTCGTTTTGACTTAGTAGTTCATATCAGCATTTGAAAAAAAAAAGTAATGCTGCCTCTTCTTCACTGAAGAGCTTTCAACTTCGTGCTTGACAACTGCATTTATCTGATCATGTACAAGAGGACTGATTTTCAGGCGGTTTCCTTGTAATGTCAAGCCATAAAGCAGCCTGGAGTCTGATCCCAGAGGACCTTACCCAGTGCTGGCTGCTGGCTGCAGCAAACAGTCATTTCTTGCAAATAATTAAACCCCTGTGAAGCATCAATAGCTGGATTGCTGATATTGCGTTTAGATAAGAAGGAGGAACTGTAGGTGATGCAGGAGAATTACTTTGAAGCATCTGTTCTCTCTCTAAAGCACTTTCTAACAGAAAGCAGATGTCTATCAAAGCTTCCTCCTGCCAATTAAATTTAGGTCTGCAATTGCAGCTTCTGTAGAGCTCCAGGAGGTCCAGCCCTCACAAGCACATCAGCTTGTTTCTCCAGTTGTGTTCTGCACTGGTGCAGGCTAAGGCTGTGACCAGACGTGCCTCAAAGCACCCCAGACCTGGCACTCCCAGTGTCTCTCTCTACTCTTACTGCCTTTAACTGCAGGTAACAGGGCAAGAACTGGAAACAAAACCTCTCTTGGCAGGTGCAGCCTGTTCCCATCCGTGCTCAGGGCAGCCCATGGACATGCTCTGTCCCAGGCTTCCCCAAGCACGTACTCACACTTGCCCCTCGCATCAGGAGCTCACTGGCCACATCTTCAGCCTTCGGTCAGACCCAAGGTGTGGACTCCTCTCCCCACATCACACTGTTGATCCAGAAGAGCTAAACACTCACAGCCCCTGCCACCGCTAATGGGAGTTGCAGTAAAAGCTCAGCAACCATGAAAACCAGGCCTTCAATTGCACTCTTGGGAAAGGAGGTGGCTTATCCTGCCACGAACCTTTAAAAGCCCTGGTAGTGCAGTGGAAGTGGTTTGTAATAGCAGGAATTCATTTGTTAATAAATTTCCCCTTTCTTGTCCTGTCACTAATTCAGTGCACTTCATCTGCAAGGTGGCTGGTGCTCATGCTGGGGAAAGGCAGCTCAGGGCTCCAGGGACCTTGGTAGGGTCACAGTTCTGAGAAAAGCTTCCTGGCTCATTTCAGTATAGATGGGGTCACTGATGTACCTCTTCCCTAGCTTGGTCAGCAGCTGATTTCCTGCTGGAGTGTATGCTGTACACAAAGAATAGCAACGGCAACAATTTTAGGAGAATAAGTTTAAAGAAAATACAAGGGAAAGAGGGATTGACTACATAAAACATTAAGAGGAGACAGTCTAGCACTGGCAGTGAGAAGATGTTTTCTTGGGTTTCCCTGATTACCATTACTGACTTGTAGAACCTTCTACTCTCCTTAATGAGAATAGCTGAACTCTACTGACTTTAGGAGTGACCTGTGTATGACATTTTGCTTGAGGCTGGAGCCAGGCTGGTGTTCCTGGAAGAGGTGGGAGTATTCACTTATTTATGGCTAAATCTTTTGAAAGGAATAAAATGATACTGTACCAGAATAACTCACTGCATCTCACCTGCTGTTTATCCTGTCCTGAAAATAAGAAGCTAAACGTGTAATCAGAAATTTCAGAAGGTGTGTTTCTTTGGTTAGTTTGTTTTGAGTAAGCGTTGCTTTTAAAAACTGGAGAGGGGTAGGAGGCTGCTGGTGTTTTCAGAATGACTTGTCCACCCGCAGTCTGGAGAGGTGCTGTGGAGCCCCTGACAGGCAACGGATCCCTCTGTGAAAGGATGGCAAAGCAGAGGCACTGGCACTGAAGTCTTGTGCTGTGCCTTGGTCACAAGTGGAAATCCAGTAAGTTTCAGCAGTGGAAAAACACGTGAATTCTCTGCAGGCCCTCATCATGGCCACCACTTAAGGAGCCTCGTGGCCCGGGTCCTTTCTGAGGTGAAGTAAGGTGGCCTTCCATGTCCCCTGTGGCTGGAAGGAAACACCAGAGTGCTTTGTCCATTTGGTTACAGAAACTCTGGAGCTTCTCATCTTGGAGTAGATTTAAGAGCTCTTGTGCTTCATGCAGAAGCCCCTCCTTGGAACAATATGCTGTTTCCTGATACTCCTGGAAAACAGTTTCCTGCCCCGAGATAACCAGAAGTTGTTAACCTTAGCTAGGATTTATCCAGACATCCGATTTACTCGCAGCACCCGCAGGGGGGTTGTGGGAACTGATGAGGCTGTCCATGTGCCAAATTATTCCATGGGGCTCTTCCAGCCAGAGCAGGAGAGGCAGTCCTTGCTTAGGTCTTGTTGTTTGAGGGAAGAGAGGAGGAAGAGGGCGAAGAGAAAATGCGAAGTCTGTCTTTTCTGCCCTTCATTTGCATGTATTTTCTGGATGGATTTTCCTGCTCTGACTCAACATCAGTAAGCCCTGGGTGCCCAGTGTGCAATTGTTCTCTGCTGATAGAGGAGGAAGGAGGCTGTCGTCATGTGCTCTTGGTGAAATGGCCTCTGACATTTCTCTTAACTTGTTTAAACAAATACATCTCAAAACCAGTTCGATTTGAGAGGGCAGTGCACAGAAGTTAACTCTGTGTGTGCAAGTGAGTCCTCGTATGTGATGCTCTACTTTTTCAAGGAGCCATAGGTATCTTTTCCTAGAGCTGAAGTTGCTGGCAGCCCCTAATTCTGGATTGTTTAACAATATGTAGATTCATTGCAAATAAGTTAACATGAATGCATTTTCTACTGGTTGTGAAGTTTATCTTACTTTTTAGATTAATAGAATGAAAATACCAATGGAAAGCCTATCCAGACTTTTGGGTATTTTCATAAGTGGTGTTCTGTTTGTGAAAGTGGTGAATTTACATCATGAAAATGTTTTCTGCTATTATTAATGGACAAAAAATCACCAAGGAAGCCATGACAGTGTTTAAGAGCAATCTCCCTGTGTGCTTCATCACTGCAGGCACCTAGTCTGCTTTCTCCCAATTAATTCTTGCCTTCCTCTGATGAATCCCTTGCACTGCACATGTTCCAGTCTTGTGTTCATGCATGTCTCAGAGGGTAAAAGAACTGTAGACTGTGGAGAAACAGCTGGAAATCAGGATGGATGTTACGAGTTGTTTTCTGTCATTTTTGCTTCACTGGTAAGTTCCAGTCTACCCAAGGGAGCTGCTGCCACCTCTCCAGGTCCACATAAAGTCTGGATGTGAGGAGCAGCATGCTGTGACTGAAGCCCCCAGTTTTCAATGCCTCTGGAACTGTGTTGAGTTTCCAAATGACTGGCAAAAGGTTTCAAAGTGAAATAATGCCCAGGCTTGTTCTGCTCCTGACATCAACCCCCCCGAGTTCTCACTCAGGCATCTCAGGTGTTCTGGGAAGCTCAGAAGCTTGTGCTGGCCATGTGTGCAGCAAGTTTGCCAAGGGCTCTTGGAAAGTCCCTGACAAAGACCTTCCTTGGTGTGCTGAGATGCAGAAGTCTTTTAAGGATTGGGGTTAGCTAAATTGTGATAAGCTGCCGGAAGAGATTTTTGGGTTGCATTGAGCTCAAGGGAAAAAACTTTAATCCACAAATCATACCCTGCTGAAGGAGAGGGTTTTTTTTTTTTTTTTTTTTGCATAGCTGGTCAAATAGCAGTTTGTCTATGTATTCATTTCTGTTTAGAGCTTAGGAACAACGCTGGCCTATTTAAGGCCTGGAAAGGGCTGTGCAGAGACTTACAAAAGGAAAGAATTTCTCCCTTAGAGCAAGGAGCCACCGGAGTTGGAGCTGCATTGTGTGAAGGACAAAAAATGACCCAGTAAGGGTGTGAATTCAGCTATTGAATCAGGACACGGAAAATAAAACAGTACAAAGAGCTGCTGGTGATAGAAGGTAGTGCAAGAGGAGATTCCTCTCCAGGTTTATTCTTTGTTTTGGACTAAAGGTATTACTAGTCATAGAAAGCCCCACTTACATTCCCACTGAAGGTCTGTCCCCTCTCCTTCACCCCCAGCGGACACCCACAGAGGTGTGGGTAGCAGCTGTAAATATCCCACTGTTTGAGGAGATGCTTCAGGGAAATGCTCTCCTGGAGCACACTGGGCAGTGCAGGTGTCCCACCTCTCTGCTGAGGCCACCAGCACAAACACAGTCTGTGAACCTGGTGTGCTGGTGGCTGTGTGACACACTCAGAACATCTTGGATGGGTTGTGGTCAGCCTGTAGGCCCTAGCGTGTGTTTCTGCAAACGTTTTGCATTTAATAGCTGTGTTTGTGCCCATGGGATCAATCTATGTAAAGTGTTGGCATGCTTTGCTCCTGGAGGAATCTGTCTCTTGACTCCTCTCCAGTGCCCATCGGCATAACAGGGGAGCTTTTCCAAGGATCTCCTTGCGTTACCATTATTTTTAGCGCTGAATTGCACTTTCTTTCCTGCCAGGTCAGTAATCCTTCCCAGAATGCATCCTCATACTTGCTGCTTTTTTTTAACCATGCAAACATGACATGCAAGCTTTCTAGCTAACACGTGTAACTCGTGTGGCTTCAGATGACCTTGACACCAGAAAAAGGTGCCGTGTTGCTGATTGTCTTGCGCAGAAGTGTTTGACACAGTTAGTTATTCAGATGTTTGAGATTAGAAGAAATCCTGGCAGTGGGGCCTTTGCAGACACGGTCTGGGTGAATTCACTCCCTCCAGGAGCTGTCTGGAGGAGGAAGGCACACCTGTGGAGACCTCTTCACCTTCCATGGTGCACCTGAGCTGCCAAGCATCGGGCAGGAGTGATGGTCCTGCGCCAGGTTTTGGCTGCACGGTGTCACACAGACACTTGGGGCTGATTATGTTTTGCCACCTGAGTACATTTCCATAGCTCAAACCTCAGCTGCTATGAACAGACTTCAGTTCCATGCATGTGTCTTTCCACTCCCAACATGACTTCTGTGCCAGGGTTGGGAGAACCACCCTCAGAAAACTGGCTGTCAGCTGACAATCCTCCCTGCAAACCAGTGGTGAAGATCAGCCCCTCTCTGAAGCAACGTGATCCCCATGGAGATTTAGATGAGGAGCAGCTGGCCAGCAGGAATTGGGCAGTGTGTTCCTCATGGACACTGTCAGGAGGTGTACTCCTGTCAAAGATCTGCCTGCTGGGAGTGGGAGTTGTGGGGGTCTAAAGGGCTCAAAAAGCCCTGGTTGCTGTTGGGGGAGCTGGTGTGGAGAATTAGTTGCAGGCTGTACCCTGAGGGGTGGTTGGCAGCCCTGATAACAGAAGTAAGGCAGCGGAGCTTCAGGGATTAGGAGCACCACCTTCCAAGTGAGAGGAGCACAGTGCAGTAAATGCCGGTGTCCTGGCTCTTCTGGTGAAACTGCACCTTAGGAGTACTTTGTCTGAGGCTTGACCTGCACACAGCTTTGCACCGGTGTAGCTGAAGAAGTGGTTTTAAACCAAGGCAGCAACAATCCTCTCTGGTCACTCATCTGTGGAGAACTGGTATACTCCTGTTTGGCTTGGCCTGGGAGGGGCTTGGGCTAATGCCTTCTTCCAGCTCCTGCCTTCATAGCAGAACCATCTGCTTTTGCAGAAGTTCCTTCAGATCTGCCACTGGAGCTGCACAACCTCCTCCCGTCAAAATTAATTAGTTTTGGAGCTACCGTTTATATCTTTGTACCTGTAACTCCGGTGGACAGCTGGACTCACATCCTTTACAGCAGCTGTTTTCCTGTAAATGTTGCTTGCAAGCTTCTCTTACAAAGACCAGCCTTCGACAAGTGTTTCACAGCCCCCTAATCATATCACAGCCTGGAGGCCCATATGTTGGAGGCCTCTCCCGTGGCAACAGGATTNGTAAATGTTGCTTGCAAGCTTCTCCTACAAAGACCAGCCTTGTGATTTGTGCTTTAACGCCTCTTTTCCGGTTGCTGGAGCGAGGTTTCCCACTCAGTGCCGCAGGAACAATCACAGCCTGTGTTTGATCCGCAGTTCAAAGCCAGCCCTGTGCCTCCAGCCCTGCTGGTGCCACGGGGCAGCTCAGGAGCCCAGCACTGGCACCCACAGCCACCCGGGAGCGGTGGGTCAGCTCGGACATCTGCAGTGGGGGCATCTGCAGGGGCAATGCAGCTTTCTGGCAAAACGTGGCTTAAGGGAGTTGCCCAGCTGGGAGGAGGGTTGTCAGCGTGGCTTTTCCTTTGTTGCCTTTGGGGCTCAGCATGCGCTGGGAGCTCTGCTCTTGCCAGGAGAGTGGTCACTTCTTTCAGTAGATGGCCCTGGGGGAGAGACCTTATGATTCCATGCTCTGGCTTCCCTTTCTCTCCGATGGGGTTTGTGATGCCTCCCTTGCTGTCACACTGAATCCCTCCGGTAGACAATGACGCGCTTCAAGGCAACGGTAAACACAGACTGCCATTGTGGCATGGAGTCACACGGAGCTCTGCAGAAAAACTGAAGGAAAAGGGGAATCACTTAAACCCTGACTTCCCCATTGTGAAGGCTCTTCTTAGATAATATACGATGGAAGGAGCTTTGCACTGAGATTACAGACTAGTCTTTGGTTCCAGGTATTACTAAGTTTCTTCTTTTGCTGTTATAGCCCCATCTGAAATGGTATGAAAAGCAGCAATTCACTTAAAACATGTCTGAGCAGGCAAAAGAAATAAAAAGACTGGTATTCTGGTAAGGCAGCAGCTGCAAAGTCTGTCAGGTATGTGTGTCGGGCTTACCCCAGCGGGTTCTGTGTGCTCGGTGCAGGTAAGGCGGCACTCCAGTTCATCAGGCCAGCACAGGCTATGGGAACTGGCCAAACACACACACACAGAGTCCATGGCAGGACCTTGTGTTGCTGCAGGTGAATTTCTGCTCAAACCCTGGCAGCTGTGCTTCATTTAGGGGTGTCAGCAGTGTAAGTGAGCTCTACTGCATCATGACCTGTAAAACGTTGCTATTTTGAGTTTGCTGTTCTTGCAGCTGCCTTTGCATCCAGTTATACTGGAATATTCTCTAGCAACTCTGATTCACTCAGTGCAGGTTTTTTCAGGTAGCTGTTTTTAAATTTTTTTTTCTTATTTTAACTGTGTTTAAGTAGGAAACTTAGATGAGTAGACATACTATTTAGACACTGTGAGAGGTAAAAGTACAGAATAAGGCAGTTTATTTTTCTTGTCCTAGCTAGCCAACCATTAGCCTGCTCAGCCAGCCCTCCCAGCCACAGCTGGATCCAGCCCAAGGCTCCCACCCCAGACTGCCATTATGGACATCCACATTGTTCCCAGCTAATTGCTTTCTCCTGGACAGAAGCTGACTTCCTTTGAACTGCAGCACAATGTGACACCAGGCATCACGTTGCCTCCTAGCTCACTCTCCTGTGGCCTGTCGTAACCTGATGCAGCACGACCAAGGGAAATGCACATGGCTGTTAAAGTCAACACAACTTTCCAGTGGTTTATGTGAGAGTATTGAATAGAGAAATGCTGGTGTGATGTGGTCTCGCACGAGCCTTCACTGTTCTCTGATTTAACTAGGCTGGTCTTCCTCTCTACTTTCAGGCAAGCTAAGCTGTATTAATCACTTTATAAGTAAATAACACAGTGCAGTTGAGTAGGTTTTCTGTAGGCTCAGAAACATGGGGGAAAAGCAGTATCAATTCTAGTCTAAAGCTGAGACTCAGCTTCATCTGAGCTTTGGCTGTGCTGACTGGTTTCTGTTGCAGCCAGCTTGCTTTGGTTCTCTGCCTTTACCCCTGTAGCCTGTTAACTCCCAGGTCCTCTCAGTTTCCCCTCGCGTTCCCTGTGCGGGTGGTCGCTTGGTGGTGAGGCTTTCTCTGGACTTTTGAGTCTTAACATCTCCAAGTCATCCTTGAGCAACTCTTCCCCTCTGCCTGCTTTCACTGTTCTCCCAGTCCCTTGGCTGCAGCATGTCAGGATGTAAATTAATATCCCGTTGTCCAGCACCCTCCTTGAGCTCTGGTGCTGTATTTGCAGTGTGGAAGCAGCTGGAGCCTTCAGAGTCCCTCCTGGCAGCGAGCCTTACCCCTCACTGTGGCATGGTGTTCTAACCTGGTGGGGTCCTGCCTGTGTCCCAGCCTGCTCTGGCATGCACAGGTGAGATTAGAATGTTTTCATCGCAGGTTCTGTCCTGGTGGGGTTTGGGTTTTGTTTTTAAGGCATATAACACAGGGTCATTACATGGTTGTACTGGGAGTTCTTCTCGCCAGAAGAGCAAATGTTGCTGCAAGTCACTCCCTCCACAGGGTAACTTGCAGATGGGCCCACAGTCCTTCAGGAGTCATTTGCACCTCACATAGCATTGAAATATAGATGGAATTCCCGTTTCTCCCAGCTCCATGCCTTTCCTGGCTCTATGCAAATCCATAACTCTCCAGTTGAAGATATTCTGGGAATTCCCTGGTGTGTTTTAGGTGACTCACAGCAAGTTTTTCAGTTTGGTATTGCTTTCCTTATAGACTGGGGTTGTGGGACAGAAAAAACCAGAAATAAATTTGCCCCATTTTAAGTGAAATGAGAGTTCCTTTCACAAGAAATTTGTGCCAGCTTCTTCCTAACAAGGATTAACTTGGATGCACAGAATAATGGTTCACCACTTGGTTAGGGATCGATTGGACAATATTCTCAGTAAATAGGACTACCAAGCATCCTGAACCTTGTGAAGGAAATTGAAAAAACAAGAAGGAACCTGAGTGTGAGCCTTCCCCCAGGTCGTACCGAGTCATCAGCTCTGGGCAGCATTTTTTTCTCCAGCCTCCACAAGATGACCTGAGTTCTCTAGGGCTGGTTGTATGAAGTTCTTGCTTAGCTGTGTGTTGTCTGCACTGCTGGATGTGTCTAATTTTAAGACGTGCTGGGATAGGGTTTGATGTTCTTGGTTCTTTCAGATACCAGCAGATTAATATTGGGGTCCTCATTCTGTATCCTGGTACATAAATGTGCTACTGTTCAGGATTTACACTGTGTTAAATTAATTTCATCAAGAATAATTCCCACATGCTTCAATATCTCACATGAAAGTTGATTCGAAAGCAAAAATTAATCAATATCTTCAGTGGGATGGGAATTAAGGCAAGCAACATGTTGATTTAGAAGTCTTTACCAAGGAACCCAGATACAAAGGTGCTAGTCCTGTTTGATGTCACTTTGTTGTGTCACTTCATCTAAATTGAGTTTCTGATATCTCTGCCTCCTTCTGTGTTAATGCTGGGACACTGTTATTGCTGTGGCTCCAGAAAAGCCCTGCTGGGCTGGATGGCACTGCCTGGTGAGAAGGTTGTCAGAAGGAGTTAAGTCCCGTATGAAGTAGTAACCCAACACACATCACCACAAAAAAATTGGGGCACGTTGGTGGGAAAGATTTGTTGGGTCCTGTTTATGCATGTAATGTGTGTGCTTGAACATGACAGAGCAGCAGAAAGACTGTACTTTTCTCAGAGCTGTGTGTCATAACCAAACTGCCAGCTCAACTTTAATTCCTGATTGTGGATTATCACAGCTGAAGTCAGAATAAATGGAAGACCCTCTGTCTTCCCCAAGTGCTGGTTCTGACATGCTGCAGCAAATACCTCCCCTAAAGGGAATTTTCCTGGGGCAAGTACTATATTTGATAGCTATTCAGCAAAGCCTTGACCATGGGACAAAGGGACTTTCACAGCACAGGACCCTTGATCTGCAAGTAGAGAGTACAAAATACCTTATGAACCTGGCCAGAGATCTATTAGCTGTCCCCCAGCAGTGCCTTTTGATGTAAAATACCTGAGCATGAGGGTGGAAGCTCTGCCAGAAGGTCTCTTTGCCCACTACAAAACTATCCAAATGTCAACATCTGACATTATCCTTTCTGCTCAGAGAACAAGTGAGAGAGATCCAGTGATTTTCATGCTGTTTTAAATGTTAAGCTATAGATGGAGAGCCTTTAAGACAGTTTACCAAGCCAGCCTTGACCTTCTGATTCCACCCAGCCTCAGGGTGGGGGCACCTGCTCTAAGGCCTGGTTACAAATCAAGTGCTAAAGATAAATCAACATGCAAGTCTGAACCTTCAAAGTGAAACTGTGAAGCAAATCCCGTGGTCTGGGGAAATCAAGATGTAGGACCACAGAGGGCTCTCCAGTCTTACACTCCTCCTGTCTGTGGAAACAACATTGACTTTGGCTTCAAGACACGGTCAGGGGAATGCGGCAGTCCTAAAATTATGAAAGTGCTTTGCAGCTGTCAGTCAGATTGGTTAAACTGAGTCTTCGTGAATGGATTTTTTTTTTTTCTAGTGAAAAACATTAATGTGCTGTTCTCTTACTGCATACTAAAGTCAGCCTATAGGTATGTATCAGTTACCAACAATAAAAACAAAGAGAAATGTGGTCCAGAGGGAGGAGCAGTTCTGGGTTGGAGTTTAGGAACAAATGAAAAGCTCTGATATGGAACTTCGTAATTTTTTTGCAAACAATCTTAGCTATGACTTCCTATCACTTCCCTCATCTGCAAGTGTGCTCTGCGCGGTATATTTGTAAGTATCTTTGCTGTGGAGCTGATGTATTTTGGGGAAATGTGTCTCTTGCAGGGTGCTTCATGAGCCACTCCTGGTGGAGAGTAAGGGGGCTGGAAGACCAGAGATGTGGGGGTCAGTGGCAAATGGTTCCTGTAGACAAAGCTCTCCAGCTCTTGCTGCCACTTCTTCTGGAGGTGCGTAAGCCAAAATAGGGAGGACTGTGTGGCTGGCAGTGTGGCTTTTGCATCTGATTCAAGAGCAGGCTATTTCAAGATGGGCATATGGAAATGTTGGTGGATGGGATCTGGGGCAATGACTCGTGGTGAAGGGGCTGCTCCTGCTTGGTGGGTGTGTGGGAGGACAGTGGTGTCAAATTTAAAGCTGCTTTTGATCCCTTAAAATGAATTTTTGTGATGTTAGATATTTGGTGGTTTTCTTTTTTTTAATTCTTTTTTTTTTTCCAGCTTTGAAATATCATAGTGTTTTAATGTTCTGCTATGTAACTGGGTATATACAACAGTGATTAGTTTGGGAATTTCTTCAGATCTTAAGGGATGCCACAGTTTCTTCCTTGACAATATAATAATATATGAGAGCCCATCTTGGCTGCAGACTGTGGTAATTAGCTAGTTTTGCTATAAAGTTGTTCTAACAGCACTTTGAAGCTCTGCCAGCTGACAGAGCCCTTCAGCTCAGCAAGGGCCACGCGAGATGCTGAGAGCTGCAGGTTACTGTTATTGATGTTAGTCTCTAAAACTACGTATGGCGAATGTCGCCGACAGCAGACATCCAGCTGGATTCTGTGGGTTCAAAGACTGTAACAAGAAGCTCTGTGTAAACACTGTGTTTTTGTAGAAATATTCCAGATTAGTCTTCTTCCAGAAGGCAATATGAGTGAATAAGCTAGGCAATGATGGCCTACATAAAAAAGTGATAAAACTCATCTATGCAGTGATGTGAGAATGCAAAGTTGATTTTTACCTCAATCAGACTTTGATAGGCTCTGTTTTTATTTTCTTTTGACTGTAACTGCTCCTGTGATGATCAGAAAAGGTGGATTATCTCCAAAAGCATAGATTTTTCAAAGGCTTTGAATGGTTACCTGAAGTTTATGTTTAAAGAAATGTAGAAGGGTGCTGCTCAGAAAGACACTCTACATAGAAAATACTATACTTGGAAAAGGCAGTGAAAAGGATGTTGGAGGCCAAATCTAATGAAAGAGTCTGAGAATAGGATTTCTGAATTTTTTGTCCATATTTCTACTTCTAAGAATCTCCCAGAAATGACTTCAAGATTTAAGCCCTTTTTCTTGTAGTAATGCAAGCCTTTGCTAATGCACTTCAGCTCTATTTCCTTTATTTATTATTTGTAACATATGGCTTTCTTTACTATGCATGATTTCTCCTTTTAAATAACACCTCATAAGCATTCAAGATTATATCTTTTTTAATTCGTATGTTTGTCCTATGTTTGTCCTAAAGAGTAAACATAGCACAGCATATTATTTACCTCTCTGGGTTTGAGACAACAAAGCTGCAAAAGAGCTCTGTTGTTCAACAGTATCTACAGTTGAGTACAAATAGTTTGAAGAGTGATGTTTTTTTCTCTTTTATTTTCATAGAATCATAGAATGCTTTGGGTTGGAAGGAACCTTAAAGATCATCTAGTCCCAACCCTCTGCCATAAGGGCTGCTATTTTATCACTGCTTGTCGTCTTTTTTTTTTTTTTTTTTTATGTTATGTTTCTTCAGAAAAGTTTGACTTTAATAGCCAGCATTCATCTCTTCAAAATGTTGTAAAGGTACTTACCAGTTCCTTCTCACGCAGTGCTCTAGAAGCTGCTACTTTTTAGCATCCCCATCAGTCACTGGCTGAACGGGTATGGAGATCTTCCCCCAGATGCCTGCAGGATCACAGTGAGAGATTGCTGTGGCTGGTTTTCATTATGTTTGACCACACCACAGGCCCCAGTGAGGCTGCAGCTTGCATGAGATCAGCTTATTGAGGAAAACCAGCTGCCATGGTAGACAAAGAGCATTTTTGGGGACAGAAGAAAGTACTCTGAAGAGTCTTAAGACAAGGTCTGGTGTCCTTGGTTGAAAGAACAAAGCTGTAATTGTCCAATTCCACCTGCAATTTAGGAGTACTCTTGAATTTTGCAGTGCTTTCTCACAATAGCACCCACTTGTCACTCTTCCCAGTACCTCAGATTGGTGTGAAGTCTTGTGTCATATCATCACTTTGTCAAAACTCCTCCACAAAGGAGCAGAGAGCTCTGAGGTCATATTGCTCAATGTCTGCTGGGCATTTTTCAGTCAGGTCTAATAACAAGGTTCTAACCCTGCTCTAAGCAGACCTTCCTTGTGACATGTCCTTTCTTCCACCTGCAGGTCTTATCCAAGGGGAAGCTGGACAATTTGCACATTTGCTGGGAATCCTCGAGGTCTCAAAATTCAGGTTTTGTGAGGGCTCACCTGGATTTCATTGTTTTCTGGCTGCAGAGACAGTACTTCACTGGTGACAGAGACAGGCGACAGCTACTGAATCTGATGCATTTGGTGTGTCGGGCACTGGGCACCTCCCGGACACGCTGGTACTTTGAAGCAAGTTGTGTCTGTGCAAACAGAGCCTTGGATACAGGCAAGATGAAAATGGAGGATTTGAATACCTCCACAAGGAGTGTTCTGTTGTATATACCTTCATCTGTGGTCCAGTTCTGATCTTCTCCATCATCTCCAAGGGAAGGAAGAATCGTGGCACTTAATTCGTCCTGATTTCACCTCCTTCTTCTGCTCTTTCCTTGATGTCCTAGATTGTCCAGTGTCAGGAACAGCGTTAGGATAGATTGACTGTTGGTCTGATCCGGTCTGACCCACCGCGGTGGTTCTCCTTACAGAGGGCTGTGAAGACCATGGCCTTTGCTTTGGTGCTGGAAGTCCTTGCTCATTAGTATTGAGAGCTGGAAGGATCTGAGGGGATTTTTTAATTTAATGTGAACCTAACCCTGCCCAAAATAATGGGTGCCAATGGCCCTGCAGAGTACCAAACGTGAGGGCTGCAAGGAGAACAGAGCAGCAAGAATGAGTTTGTCTGGTGTGACAGCACTGGGCACCAGAGATTCAGGCCTCACAACCTGCTGCTGGAGAAGGTCCTCTACAGTTATCTAGTCTATTGCCTTTGAGCTTCAGAAAAAAACGTGATTCTCTTAATACCTTTCTGTTACAGTTTTCCTACTCCTCCTGTCAAGTAAAACATATCCCTCCAGTGCTGGGCAGGTGCTGCCATTCCGGCGTTCCCATCCCTGCCACTCCAGTGGGAGTGTTCCCTGACTTGCTCTGCCATGTGGGTTTTGCACAGAGCTCCAGGGCTGTTTGATGCCTCTTGACCTGCCTCACAGTGGAAAATTCTTCCACAAGTGTTACTTACAGGAAGCAAATGAATATCTCCTCTGAATGGTCTGGCTGAGGAAATGGGTCATTTAGTGAAGTACACTGTTTACTGGATAGCCAATGGCCCATCTCCAAAATATGTACTTAGTCTGAAGGAAGAAAAATATCTGAGATGATTCACTTCGTATGTCACTTTTTAAATATTATGTAGTTAGTAGCTAAAATTAAAAATGTGCATTTTCATGTGGACTAAAAACTTCCTATTGTGATCCAGAAAATTGGTAAAACCAAGTTTTAAATTTCTTACAGTAAAAAATCCTGGGTGTGTATGACCTATTGAGGTTTGGTTTTTTGGGGGTGTTTTTTGGAGTTTTGGGGCTTTTTTTAACTGTGTCATGGTCCTCCACACGCTTGGTAGCTTTGTTATAATGGCTTGTTGGTAGGGTAATGTCTCCCAGTGACACTGATAAATTTTGTTCTTTTACTCAGTAATTCTAACACAGCATCCAGCTCAAGGCTGGAGCCTGATCTTGGTTTTATGCAGGGCTGGTTTTTGTGATGTCTTAATTTATAATTACAGTTTCTGCCAGCTACCCTTTGGTATTTTTGGTCCAACCTCAGGCTGAAGGGAAAGTGCTGCATTCCCTAACCCAGGAGACATGAGTAAGCATGTTGACATGGATTCACTGCAAGATTAGTGCTGCTTTGGCTTCACATTACCTCAACCAGATGCTGTTCTGTAATGTGATACTCATCCTTCAAAACATCATATTCTGGCAAAAAAATGCACCCAAACAGAGTGTTTAAAGAGGAGCTAAGGCCCATTTTTTGCCATGGCGTGGGTACTGCACCATTGCCAGGGAAGGCAACAACAAGTGAGCACACGTGCAAAAGTGCAGCATCAGGCTCTTGGGGGCGCTTTCAGGGAAACTCTGCCTGCAGTACAGAAATGCCTCTAACATGCATTGCATGGGTGCTTTTGATAACTGCCAATGTGAAAGAAAAAAGAGAAAAACCAAGCAGCAGGTGTCTCTAGGTATAGAGACTGAATGGCACGAAAGTGAGAAGGATCATTCTGGGCTTCTCTAAAGGTTAGTAGTTGGCAAAACACCCAAGGGACATCCAAAGCTTCCCAGTCAACGTTTGAAACTGTCAGAGCACAGAAAGGACCCTGCATGTGTTTGGGTCTCTGGGTCAGCTCGGTGATCTATCAGATTTGGCATTATCAGTTACATGGCTCCTCATGTTTCGCAAGTAGGAGTTTGCACAGTGGATAAGAGCTTTCATTTTCAATCCAAAACCATTCATCAGTCTGCTTCAGAGGTCAAATCCTCAAGCAGTTTGGTAATTCGACCGTCATCATCTTCATGTGATTCCAGCAAACCTGGTTATGACTTTTACTTGAAAGTATGTCCTGGGCTACGACGAACTGCTCTGAAATGTTTTGTTAAGCAAACTCCCGTATCTCTAGACTTTGCTTAACAATTGCAAAATGGTTACCCAGTTAATGTTTATCCTATTGTTACCAAAATTCACAATTCCGTGTGCCTCACTTCAGAGAGCAGCATATACGTCAGTAGTAATTGAGAGCTGTGCCTTGAGTCAAAGCTTCCCAAGATAAATTAAAAGCAACTGTGGCTTGAGCTAAATTACTAAAGGACACATTTTCAAACACAGCCAAACCCTGAAAGATGCAGTTACATTCAGGTCCTATCACCTGTCCTTTTGGATAGGAAGTTCATTCCTAATTTATTGCGGGATCTCTGAGTTCCTGGAGATACCTACCCACCTTAAAAAAGTATTTTCTTTTTTTATAAAGTCCTGCTTGAAATCTTCCAGCTGAAGACTATTTCAGTCCAGCATCTTCTGTGGATAACACAGATGCAGAATGGCACAAACCACGTCATGTCTGGAGACTGCATCACTTAATGGATAGCAAAAAACCCAGCAGTGACACAGAAGAAAAACAGTTTCAGGGCTGTTCCACTAGGAACTGATAGGCTTGGAGAATTTTTTAGTACCCTGAGCTAGTATGTCTCAAAGGGACTAGATTTGTGTGAAGTTGTCTGTGAGAAAATGTAAGTCCAGGGCATGATACAAAGAGGGCAAAGCTCTGGAGTGTGATGGTCTGTGTGAGGAGCTGCAGCTGGTGCCTGCCTCCTTTAGACCCCTCCGGAGCTGGGCTGCCCTTCGGGCCCCACAGAGCCTTACAGTCACCTCTGTTGTTTTCCAGACCGCTGTGGAGCCTGCGTGATGTTGAGAGGTGCCAGCTGGGGAACCTTTTGCACCGGGCAGGTCTCCATCAGCATCGCAAGGCAGCAGCAGTGCTCTTGAGGGGGCTGCTGGGGGGGGACACACACTGTATTGCCAGTGTGGCTTCAGCATTCGATTGACTGGAAGTCCTTGTCGCAAGGACTTGTTTTCACAAGGACTTGTTTCCTAAAGTAGAAGGAGCAACTTTGGTCCAGCCTGGAGTAAGTTGGCTGCCGGCAGCCTGGCTGGGAGAGGTGATTCAGCGTGGCCAGCCCCTGCCTGGGAAGCCTTACCCGACCACGCAGTTCCTGTGCCGAACAACTGGAAAAAATGACTTGCTTAATGGGATGCAGGCTCACGAGCTGAATCAGCCCCAGCAGGGTTTTTGTTGTTTCAACTGTTTCTTGTATGAAAACCCTGCTCCGTGGCCATCTGTGGAGGCTGGCAGGGCCCCAGTGCTGTCCGACCAGTGCTGACGGGTGGTGTCAACTGGGGAGGGCACCCCCTGCCCCAGGGCAGCGAGGGGAGGTGGAGAGGGGCAGGTTAAACCTTCCCCCTTTGCTCTGGGCAGCTCGGCCCAGGCGAGGGAAGGGGCACAGCCCAGCCAACAGCGTGTATCTCCTCTGCCCTCACAGCAAAGCACCATCCGTGCACTTTGTGAGGCAGCAAGAGAGTGGCAACTCTGTCAGCCCACGCTGCGTGCTTGGTCTATTAGGGTTTTGTCTGTCAAATGCATGCAAGCTCTGCTGCCTCCAGTCATTGTGTGCAGCCATGGTCAGTTTTGCTCTTTGTCTGGTGCAGGCGACTCTGCTGGGGCTGGGCTTGCTGGGGCTCTTTCAGGACACTGACTTGCAAAGGGAAATGCTTTTCAAACCTCATCTTTCCCTGCCATGTAGAAACAGACACAGAGATAAATGGAGATGCAGTCAGGGAGTGTTCCTTGCATTCGCCTGTCTGAGTCCCCGACTGCCTTTGCCTTGCTTGGATGCAGGGAAACTGTGCACTCACGTTACAGAGCAGGGGACTGTGCAAGGGCACTGTCACACGGGCTCACACAAACACCAGGGGAGCCAGTAAGACCCAGACGAGGGATTCTCTGGCCATGTTCAGCAGGGGTGCAGCTACAGCTGAGATTCTGGGTCTGGGTTTTGCATGCACTAGTTGAGGAAAGAGATGGGTCACAGTAGAGAAGAGCTGCATAAATAATAATGGCAAACTCCTGCAAAAGTAATTGTGGCACTCTTCCTCCCACACCATATGCAGCATGGAAAAACTGAAATAAGGGTTGTCTAACCCAAAAAGGACAAAGGATTAAAGAGAGAGAGAATAGGCTTCAAGTGTGAAGTCAGTGCCATATGAAAGGACCTGCTCCTCAGGTTCATAGGGGATCACACATGAAGAAATGGGCCAAAACTGCAGCAAAAAGGGTTGATGTGAGGCAGGAGGAGCCTGGGTTTGGACTCCTGCCTTTTCCCAGAGAATCTAGTCTTCACGGTATGTGCAAAGCACCGACTTTCTTTACCTGAGAAATGGGGATAGGGATTCTTTACTCCTCGTACGCATGTCCCTATTGCAGGAGCTACCCTAAGGAACAGGGCACTATGAAACTGTCAGGTGTGGAACCTGCAGGAGGAGCAGGTCCACAGTAGAGGAAATAATGGCTGGTTGCTTTTGTCCCAGCACAAGCTACTTGTTTGTGAACTATTCGAGTGCCATAGAGGTGGCAGGGAGCTCAGCCAAGCACTGAGCTTGAGCAGCAGCTTGTGTTTATGGTGTAAGGCTGTAGCTGCTGAGGGGAGGTGTCTGTGCCCGAGCCGATGGCACTCTCAGCACACAGCAGATGCTCCCTGTGTGCACAGCCACACAAGCTGGTGGCTGCATCCTGGAGAGCAAACAGAGAGCAGCCGGTGTTTTGTCTTGTGACTCTGTCGGTGTGGCTGCTGGCATTTAAGGCATGGCAGAGCGTTGGTGCTGTATACAAGAAGAACTTGATTTTGGTGTCAGCAGGCTCCTGCACTGAGCTGCTCAGGGCCATGAGGACTTATGCAGCCAGCATTGTCTCCTGTGTGAGTCTTGTGAATTGTAGAAATAAGGCCCAAAGCAGGGATGTGGTTTGCCTTTCATCTCCCAGAGCCTCCTCAGCCACATGCACAGACAGCTTTAACAGCTCTTGAGACTCCATCGTGGGTCTCAAGATGCTTGATAGCTTGGCAAAGAGACAGCTCCTTGATGCACAGTATTTCAGGGAAAACTAAGTGGGGTTTTTTTACAGGAAGATGAGGAAGGAGAGATGTTTCTAGCTCCTGTGCTTGCAGAAGGAGACTTCAAAATGTGAAGGGGTGATAATCTCTTCTTCATGCCAAGCTTTCGTTTTAAGTTCAGATCTGTGCAAAATTTGTTTCCCCTATTGCCTTTGGTAAAGCACCCAAGTCAGAGTATGCCACTCCCAGGCATCATGCAAGGTTAATGAACTGCAAAGAAATTACTGCTAAAGAAGAGCCCTTCATTAGGCTTGTCTGGCCAGCTGAAGAAGGAGATTTACCTGACTTGTAGGCTGTCTAGAGGGTAGAGAAGTGTGATGGGAGAGGGATGGTGCCGGGGGAGGTTGTGAGGGACAGAACTGCCGCTCTGGGTTCCCCTGTAATTGCCACTGCTGTGGACAGCCAGCAGCATGCTTGCAGCAAGGTTTTTCTGTGTGTGGCTCAGCACAGTCCCCATGAGGTGAGATGCTGCTTGCTGACACCTTCGCTCTCTTTGTCTTTACCTGGGTGCTTGGGTTGGCTCCAGCTCCCAACAAAGCCTCTAAAGTCTTTTCAAGACAGCTGGACTGTGTGTTTCTACCATTCCCTTCATGAAAGGGTCTGAGCACCTTGGGGCTGAAGGAGCACCGAGGTTTAATCATTATGTCACTGCTTCCAGTTAATACTTCTGAAGCATTTTATAAATAGCAGAGAATATGATCTTTTCAACATGCTTTTTTGAAACTCTGATTACTCACCCTGCAGAGCAGCATCTACTACAGTTAAGGCTGCCTATAATTTCTAGCCTTTATAGCCCTGACCATGACCTGGTTGGAGTGAGACCTCTCTAAGCACTGCAGGGCACCTTGGAAGGATGCTTCAGCTCAGATCTCCTCCTGCCTGGATCTGATGGCAGAGGAGCTGAAAGCTCTCCATGCAGATTGCTCATTGAGATGCAGCCCTCATCCCAGTAAAGCTTCTGTCTGCCAGCATCCCCTTTGACAGACTGATAATCCATAATAATAGAGAATTTTATCTCCATTCTTAAACATCATCAGGCATGATTATTAATGTTTTCCTATTGCACAATAAACAACACAGAACTCCCAGCATTCCTGAAAGTGGGAGATATGCAAGTTACATCTGCATTGTGGGTGAGCTGTGCATTTGCTGCTTCTGCAATCAGCCAAGAAACCCCTCCAGACTTCCGAGACCAGACTGTTGCTGCTGGCAGCTTATCTCCTTACTCAACAGCAGCAAGAGAGTAGCCTCTCGGGGTGAAAAGCTGGGCCTGTTGAAATCAGTGGCAAAGTCCTTCTCACTTTACTTGAGTCAGGATTTTTCACATGATCTCTTTATTCCTGAGTGGGCAGAGGAAAAAGCCGTTTCTTTTCTGAGTGCCTTTTTGGAGGGCAGTCTGTGAAGATGTCCTGCTTTTGTCTTTGCAGAAGGAGTGCAAGGTGTCGGAGTTCCTGCAGTCCTGCCCTGCCCTGATTGTGCTGTGCTGGGAAAGCAGGACCAGGAGGATGGGATCCGTCTGTGCTCCCAAGCATGGCACATGGCATGCCAGCCTGAACACCTTACCTGGTGTGCATCCTGGCAGGACTGAAACACATCTCAGCAACATACCCTGAAGATTTCTGGTTAGGATATAGGCCAGGAATTTCTCTTTTTGGATCCTCTGGTGACTTGTGTGACCCCTTTATCCGATTAGGCAAACAGGATTTTTAGCACTGCTAGAATCAAATTAGTAGTTCTCTTTGCCAAGCATGAACCTCTCTATGGGGAGCCTCCACTTGCCCACAGGTACGTGTGAAAAGTGCCACTCTGTTGTGCAAAGTACCCTTTGTGCCACCTTCCTGGTGGCTGCAGGGGTGGCACAGCTGAGAGCGATGTCAGAATCTATGAGACATCCAATGGCTGCAACCCAGCCATATACATGTTTATGGTCGAATTTGAATCTGAACAAGCCCTGGAACTGGCAGTTCAAAGATGAATTCTGACCAAGCAGAGCTCTAATAGCCCCTGCGCTAGATCCGATTGGGAGTAGAAACTTACATAACTCTCAACTCTGTTGCTTGTAATGACGCACTAATGGCATGTGCATTGCAAGGGGCCATGGTAAGTATCCTGCTGCTTTCCAGATAATACTGTAACCTGCCAACTGGCTGGCTCCAGCTTCAGTGAACAGGGCAAAGTCACAGGAGCCAACTGCCTCAGAGGCCAACGACCCCATGCCTTGCCTTTCACACACTGCGGCAGAACTGGCTTTTCTTTCACAGCTCCTGAAACCTGCCGTGGGTTGCTGACTAAAGTGTGATTACACAAGCTGTTATCTCATCTCCTATATTTTGCCGAAGACCTTAACTGCACCTCAGGACGCAGGGAGTTGTTGGTAATTTTTTTTCTCCCTTTTATCTCCTGGACACTTCGATGTGCTTGGCCTCTTGTTCTTAGGATGCCACCTTGATCACAGAGCCCCTTATAGATGATTCTGGTTGTGCTGTTTTAAGGCATTTCCTCTTTCTCTCTCTGTGGTAAATGTTGGTAGAGCTCTGCTGAAACACTGCCTGAACTTCTGGCCCAGTATGAATCTTTGCTTTTAGATAAATCCTTCTAAGATGTCTTTTCTTGTGCTCCAGAGTGCCCATAACCAAATCTCAAGTAAGATGGAGGCAGAAGGAATTCAGCTGTGAGTAACTGCTTGCAGTGATGTGTAGCTGGCTCGTCCTGACCTGACTGCTGCCCCAGTGCCCACATGCCTGTGCTGCACCTCTGCAGGGCTGACGTGGACTTGAGTCACTGTTAAAGCCTGCTTCAGGCACAGCCTCCGTCAAACTTGATCAAATAAGGACTAAATAGATGGAGAGGACAGAGACTGCCTTCTCTGCAGCACAGACTCTAGACTGTGACTGCAGAGGGGGAATTCAGCAGCCCTGCCCACCAGTGCCTCAGAATGGGGCACTGCTGCTTCCCATTTTCTATTCTTCACTTTTATACTATTTAGATAAGCAATGTCCCCATGGAGATGACTCACTGTGCAAAGGTAGCAGGAGGGCTCTCCTCTCGACACTGTGAGGGCCTGGTCTGTTCATCCTTATCCATCTGCTGCCAGACGCTGGGCAGGGATCCCAAGAATCTCACCAGAGAAACCTGGGGCTTTTTGTGCCTTCTCCTGAGAGCCATGCTGGCTGCTGGCAGCAGATTCCTGATGCAGGTGGGATATTGGCCCTGAGTCAGAAGGCAATAGAGTGAATTATAAGTCAAATGGTTGCTAGCCCCTCTACAACACAGCCTATTCAGCATCTGAAACAGCAAGGTCTAGTCTGCTGTCTGCAGCCTCCCTTCCCAGGACAGGGAGCATGCTCTGTTCCTGCCAACTGATATTGGAAGCTCTGGAACATACCAGCTTTCAGTCACTTTTGGCTTGATGCAGCTCACACAAACTCACCTGGTATGTGGATGCAAGTGAAGTTTGTCCCCAGTCCCAGTAGTGATTGCACACCCCACTTCCCAGGGCTGTGCAATACGTGCCCAGCAGGTAAGCAATCCAAGTAACCACCGGTTTGTAGGGAAATCTTTGATGCATTTCATTTTTGTGGGAAACATGGAGAAGTGCACATTCCCATGCTCTCACCTTTCACAGTGGCCCGTGTTCAGCTGGTGCCTGCCCGAAGGAGCAGGACTGGACAGGGCTTGAGAGAGACCATTCCTGCTGCTCCGCACTCAGCTGGAGGCACCGGCGTTGAGCAACCCAGGGCACACCTTCACCCCAACACCTGCCTGGGCACATGTCGGCATCTGGCCATGGCAGAGCCCTGCCACTGCCCGCAGTGCCACCAGTCACATGGTGCCACCACCCCACGGTGTCACCAGCCCCACAGTGTCTCCAGCCCCACGGTGCCACCAGCCCCATGGTGTCACCAGCCCCGTGGTCCTGTAAGACACCTCTCAGCAGAAGCTGCAGCTCTGAGCCTCTGCCTGGCTTGCAGAGCTGGGGATGTAAATCCAGCAGCAGCTCCAGCACCAAGGCAATCCAACCCTGAGCACTGGGGCTGGATCTAGTGCCAGGTGCCTGCTGGAGTGGTGCTGGGCATGGTGATAGCAGGAAGCAGGAGCTCCCTTTGCAGAGAAATGTATGTATTCATGTGTGTCTGTGTGTGCACTTGCATGCCCAAGACACCAAAGAGGTTCATTTATATTTGGATTACCCCCCATTTTCATGCATTTAAACATTGTCAGCTGTGTTAATGATGGCTGCAGCACCTCAGCTGCTTCTATTCTCTCCCAGACTTGTTATTTTTCCCACTCATTATTCTGTCTGTTTTGTGAGAGTGCTACAGTGCTGTTTCTTTCACGCAGTCTCAGGTAGGAAATTGTAGTATATAGCTCATGTATTTTAAGCACTACCTAATTTGGACTGACAAGATCCTGGGTTTGTTAGAAAAGAGAGCGACCTCATGGCTGGGATCAGTTTGCTACAGAGGTTGAGGCAGACTAAAAAAAAATAGTGTATTTTCATTTCTGGGAGATTTAAAAAACATATGCCTCCTCTCTGCTATTCCAGACTATGAATCTTTTTCAGTTTTACTGCAAAATACAAATGCTTTTAGCTTAATGACAGCTCTTTAATTAGAACTTGGAAGCAATAGCATCTGCTGATTATAGCATGGTCCAGCATGTTCGTATTCCTCAGTTTTATTTCCAGCTCTGCAATTAAGTTGCTGCATGCCTCAAGGCAAGTGACTTCACCTCTCAGTGTCTGCACTTCCACAGATGGATCTAAAATCTTCACTGGAGATCCCTGCACAGAACCTGCTCATATGGCAGAGTCTTGGGTTACTTTTTCATCTCATGCATGTTTGGGAAACCATGTATTAGTCCAGTGTATGAGGGTTTGGGATGTACCTTGTCCAGGCATAGTCTGTGAGACATTCCAGGTTTGAACAATGGAAATTTTATAGGCATTAGTTACAACTGGCTGGGCAAGAAACAACAACTTCACAGTAATGAGTCCTCACTTGCATGGAATGCCAGTTAGTGTCTGATCTCTCCTCACCAAAGTGAGATATTAAAATCTGTCGATGCAGAGTGCATTTATAGAGGAACAAAAAAGGGGAAAACCCCTTTCAGTTTGAAGCGATCCTCAGATCTGTATGGAAAAGATTTTGTTTCCCAAAAGGGATATTATATACTTGCGATTATGGAAAAAATGAAGCGATGCAGTTCAGAGAGAGACAGCATGGATAATCCTGCTTTCTGCAATCTTTCCTCCCACACTGGTGGGGATATTGGTGGAGATGAAGGAAGAGGACAGTGGCTGCTGGGACGCACCTCTTTAAACCCTTAATGTAGCCATTGCCATTTTGAACAACAGGAATAGAATATTTGGCCTTACAGCCAAAGGTAGCAGGTTACTGTGAAGTGTGAAAGTCACTGCAGTCCCTTCATTGGAGATTTCAAATGCAGGCAATGGAAGACTCTTTTTAAGTAGCCCCAGTCACTAGGGTAAACTGGGGCAAAGTCAGAAGGGAGGTACACAAGGTAAGGAGGTTGAGGCACACAAAGCAGTGGCAGAAAGGACAGTAAATTGGTGTTATGTGTGCTTACAGGCAAGCAGTGGTGTAAAGTACAATAAGAAAGTTGCAACTTCTTTCTAGTCTTACTTAAAAATGTTCCCAAAATCTGTGAGTACAGCACCATACGCCTGATATTTTGTAATGCCACAAACACTGACCCAAACAGACACCACAACTCTCACTGGGAGTTTCATCCATTTGCAGTGGAAACATGAGGTCTTTAATAGTAAGAATGTTTCAATAACTTTCCCGGATTTTTTCCACTTTGGCACAGCTGTTCTCTGACAGATTGCAAAAGAGGGGAATTCAGTAGTAACAGCTTGATCCTGCAGGATGCTAAAGCCTTTCTGCCCAGGACTGTGTGTCCTCAGCCCCTACCCAGAGCAGCTCGGCGTCACGCAGGATTACTCAGCTTTTTGCAGCCTGGAGCCTTTCTTACCCACTTGGCCTTGCCACTAACATTTCTATTTCTATTTCTACTTCTATTTCTACTCCTACTTCTATTTCTGTTTCTGTGGAAATGAGCTGAAGCCAGTGCCATTCTCTGAAGAAACTCATTAGCCTTTCTGTCTAGGAAAGGGCTTGGTGTTGTCGCAGGAAAGCTGCAGAGCAATATGTCTTGAAAATTTATGCCTCAATTTCTCCCTCTTTGAAAAGCAGCACCTTGATGTCAGTTTTAGTAGCAATGGCAGTGTAACTGAATTGTTTATTATGTTGTATTAAGGTTACGTAGAGGAAATGTCAAGGGAAATAGCTTCCTCCTCCTGTTTCTAAACTAAGCATAGACTCCAAAGGGGTGTTTATTCTGATGGAATTTAACAGTTTGAGAAGGGGTGGAGTTTTTTGCTGATTAAACAGAAAAAAATACGGTATCTTTGCTACGGCTGGCATGATCAACATTTATGTCTGAACAAGAGATTTAATTAAATATCCACTATTGCATTAGCAGTGCCTGGGCTTTCCCCATACAGCACTCATAGAGTCAGTGGTAAAGTTCTTGTCAGCTTCAGGAGGCCAAAGGGGTTTCATGCTGTTCTGGCCCTTCCTGGTATTTGCTGCCTCCCAGATCACTGTATTGCAGAATCCTCTGTTGTTCAAAAGAAGGCAGAAAACATGTTTTCCTTCTCTTTGCCCTAGCCTTTCCTTTTCAGAACAAGGGAGAAAAGCAGGAGGCTGAAGCAAAACAACCACGAGTGGGACAGGATGGTATTTGGTTACTTTGGGACCAGCTCAGCTGCGGTGAACTGCTCGCTGGTTTTATTCCAGCTGTGGTGCTCTATGTAAGAGGAAGCCACCTCCACTTCCCAGCAGGCCCCCCCGGCTGCTGCTGCTCTGGGAGAGGCTCTGTCTGGTGCAAGGGGATGCTTTCCCCAGAAACAGACCCAAACTGCTGCACCGTGTGGTGGTTGGGAACGGCAACTTTGCTGTGTAGCTGGTTCAGCCCCCAGAAATCCCACCCCTTTGCAGCACAGTATGTCGCCCGTGGCTCTGGCACTGATGTCAGATTCCCTGCTGTCAGAGCAGCAAGTCAGCCCCTGCCCTGTTTAGTTCTGGAAATCTCAGATCTTGCGCTATAAAGGTTCCTGGCAGAGCCTGTGCTGCAGGAGACAGGACAGCCAGACCAGCACAGGTGACCCAGCTGTGGTGGTGGGCAGCGCTGGCTCCCTCAGCAGGGACACCTGAACTGGAGCTGTTCGTGTTTCCAGGGCACAATCAGACAGGACACCCCCAGTCACCTGCTACAGGGGGTTCAAACTGATCAGGGTGCGCCTTTGCAGCCACTGGAATGGTAATTTTTTTAATTGCTCCAACTTGATTGCATACAACCATCTGTCCTTCAAGGAGAAAATGCAGGGAAGGATGTTTTAACACTGAAGTCAACCTCTTCTAATTGCTCCTCCAGGCCTGCTTTGCAAACTCCTCATTTGACCACTGCTGAAACTCAGACCAGCATTTATCCAAGTGGAGGCTGATTTTGCTGCCATTCACTAACCTATTGGCCACTAACTATAGAAACTAACGTGGACTCTCAGCTCATACACACGTACAAAGCAGATACACAGCACCATGTTGCATTACAGACCACTGCAGTGTCTGTAACCGCGGGGGTCCTATCCTCTGGTACCATCATTCCTGTGATGATTTTTAAAACATAAAGCCATATGGAAGCAACTTCAAATCCCAGCCTTGCTTTGGTTCATTTGGGGTTGGTTTGTTTGGTTTGTTTTTCATTTTTCTTAACAAAAAGCTTTTCAGAAATGGCCCACAACGCCTGGCTTTGCTGCTGTTGGTCTGATGGGACACAGCGTTGCACCGATGGAGATCCCATGGGGCTGGGAGCAGCCAGCCCTGGCTCAGGGGCTCCCAAGGACCTGCCTTCCCCACTGCGAGTCTTTCCGCTCCCCTAGCACTCATTTCCTGCCCCCAGGGAGCAGAGCTTGTCCTTTCCCTCCTCCCAGCAGCAGTGTGACTTGTGTGTTTATTTTGAGAAGCTGTCTGCAAAACTCTTTAGGGTTGCTCTCTATTGTAAAGGGGAAAATTAAAATCTAGATAACAGTCTCCTCTCTAAAACAACACCAAAGCAAGTGCCTTCCCTTTTGTGTAGCAGGGTACACTGGCTTCTGCATCTGCAGATGATAATTGTCACAGATTTTTCCAGCATAAAGTGGTTTACAGCTTAAATTTGTCCCACAGGTCTTTAAGACCAGGCCCACATTAGAAGCTTATGATAATGAAATGCTGGTTAAAGGAAAAAAAGTTATGCCATTTCTGTATCATTAAAATGCCATTGTAGGTGGGTAATTAAATCAACGTGATCTTCTTCCTGTTTAGGTTATTTAATTTACTGAACTGGAAGATGCTCTGCCAGCAGAAGTACCCTTAGTAGGTAAGTTTGTCATTTTCACTGCATTGAGAAAATCTGTTGTTAAGAGACAGGGCTGTTATGTCAGGGCTTTTTTTAGTCGAGGTTGTGTCTTCAGAGCAGAGATTTAACAGTATTTTGAATAGCAGGCTGCCTTTAGCTGCCTGACTCCTGGGGACTGAAGCCTGTTGACTGTCAGTGTCACTTTGGACAAGGTGACCGTCTGTTCGTACCACCCAGCAGCATCGGTCTTGCCAAAGAAAAATGAGTTCTGTTATAGAGGGGATATGCAATATTTCCTACAAAAATATCAGCATCAAAAGCATGGGAGGATAAAAAAAAAAGATGTATTTCATTTACACATACTGCTTAAATGAATCACATAACTGAGGTATCAAAGCAACTTTTGAGTGGAGAATCTGAGCACTCTTTTGATTCTGATTCAGCAAACTGCTTAAGCATATGCTTATCTCTGCTATAGATCTGCCTGGTTAAAAAATAAAAGAGAGAACTGAATGTAGTAGCCAAATCTCCAATGCTGATTAAAGGCTTTTCTTCCCTCTGTGGTTTTCTTCTGTCTGTGCCTTATGAGGGGAAAAGAAAGAAAAGAAAGCAAAGAGCAGCTTCTGGCTGTCCTGGCAGCCCTGAGCAGCAGCTGAAAGGTGCAGAACGACCTGTGTGTTATCCAGGCCAAAGAGCAACAGATCCAGCTCGTGGAAGGGAAGAGTGGTTCCCACATTCCCCAAAGGCTTGTGACAGTGTTTATCAAGCAAGGTTTGTCAAGCTGGAGTCCCAGTCAAGCAGCCAGGGAAGCTATTCCTGACATCAGGTATCCCACCCAAGTGCTGTTGTGTCCTACGTTCTTAGCATTGCTGAGTTTCTAACAGATAAGAGAGTAAGTGGAGTCAGCTCCCAGCTTGGATTACAACAGAGAGGTCACGGTTGGAGCATGGGCACACTGCAGAGTGGCCACAAAGCAGGGGGAGCAGAAAGCTCGAAAAGCATCCATGCAAGTGTTGGAAAAATTTACAGGCCTTATTCCCAGTGGGCAGCAAACAGATATGGTAATTAAGGCAAAGAACCTCATCATCACATTCATGTTCAGAAATGCTGACAGCTTAGGAACAGATTTGGTGGTTCAAGCAGTCAGTGTGCAGAGCTGCTGGGGCACTGGGTATGGGCTGCTGGGGGCACTGGGCATGGGCTGCTGGGGCACTGGGTATGGGCTGCTGGGGCACTGGGTATGGGCCGCTGGGGGCACTGGGTATGGGCTGCTGGGGCACTGGGCATGGGCTGCTGGGGGCCCTGGGCATGGGCTGCTGGGGGCACTGGGCATGGGCTGCTGGGGCACTGGGGCTGGGCTGCTGNACTGGGCATGGGCTGCTGGGGCACTGGGCATGGGCTGCTGGGGGCACTGGGCATGGGCTGCTGGGGGCACTGGGCATGGGCAAGCAGGGACGGGCTCCTGGCTTTCCTGCTCTCTCTTTGCCTTAGTCCTTCCCATAGAGCCCGTATGCTTTTCTCCTCACCAGCCTGAAACCCTGTGCCCTGCCTACAAGAAAGATTTGAATTTTCAGCAAACCTGCACTAAGGTAGTTATTTTGGGCAGCGTTTCTGTAAAAGTCTGTGGTTTCAGCAGTTTTGCTTTGAGTTTTGGGTGGAAACTTGCCCTTAATGTAAGGTTCACGTGCTACAAGAAGAACCAAGCAGAATTATTCACTCAAACTCCTGAAAGTTAAAGCTTCAGGCTTGTTCAGCCCCAGAACACCCTCTTTGCAGTTCCCAGGGTGCTGGAGTGTAAAGGTGTCTCTCAGTGAGAGTACAGTCAAGGTGCATCCTGCTTCCCACGCTTCTTCATCTCCAGGAGGTTTTATCTGAGGGCCCTCCAGCCGGGCTCTGACAGGATCCTTCTCCCAGCAAGGGCACCCCAGCCTTGCCTGCCATGTGTGGCAGTGAGACCCCCCAGCACAGGCTGTCTGGTAACAAATGCATTGGCCATCAGCTGTCTCGGGGTAGCCCCAGCTGAGGAGATGGGAGAGACAGGACCTGCTGCTCAGCCTCTGGAGGGGTGAGAGGGGCAGAGGGGCAGGACATAGCGGAGGTGATCTCTCTGGGGGGAGTCAAATCTGAGGGCCTGCTGAAGACCAGGGGAATGGCATGGCTGGGTGCTTTAATGGCAAAAAGGGTGGCAGTCTGGAATTTCAGCCCCAAACTTCCCTCTGATTGCAAGAGCTGTGAACAGTAAAGGTGGCCATCTGAGAAACATGGGAATGGTCAGCCCTCTGTATCAGAGATGATGACACAGAGTGATAGCACAGCCTGAGGCAGCCCTGCTGCTTATCTGTACGGTCCTGCAGACTGCCTGGCCCTTTTGGTTGTGCGTATTGAATGTAATGGTTGAACCTTAGAGACTCTTGACCTGCTTCTCTTTGGCCTGGGCCTGTTGCTGGTTCCCAGGTAGTCACTGGTCCTGCTGCATGGGTAGTGCCTGGGCTGTTATCAAGCCCAGATTCTGAGAGGGCTGTACATCATGGAGCTCAATCTTTATTTCTGTGCTAATCCATTTTCAGTTCACAGATGTAGTTATCTTTTCCTCCCCTTCTCCTGTAGTTCTAGTTGGATGCCTTAGCTGCATGCTGGAGGATTTGTCCTTGTCCTGTGAATGATGAAGTTGTGGCTGTGCCCTTTATTCTATGACAAGTTCAGTGTATTTTGGAAATGCCTGGTGTGAAATTTCTGAGTAAGGAAAGAAGGAATCCAAGTGCAAGTGGGCTCCCAGCTCTCTCTCTGTTCCCTGTCTTCCCAGCCCCAAAGGAGAAGCAGTACTGGTCTTAGAACTCAGAGTGATATCTGAATTCATTAAACAGCTCTGCCTGTAATGGGTTAAATGAAGATCCAGCTAGGAATACTGCAGAATGCGGGGGAAGCCTGTCTGATTTGAGATCCATGTGTGTCATGTTTCTATGTGTCACTGTGTGTGTCCAGCCCTAATGCCACCCCCTCTCCAAATACACAAATGAAGAAGAAATGAGCTCTGTGACTTCTCAAGCTGAGGACAGACACTGCTCCGTTTGTCCTCCTCGAGTGTGCTTTGCATGTAAGAGCTGAAAGTCATTAACTGGCATGTTTCCACCTACTTTGCACTCTGATCTAAGCTTATTATGGCAGAGTTTCCTCTTTGAATCTGTGCTGGTTTTGCTGCTGCTCTGATAAAAGAATAGCTGTTTGGTGGCTTAAACACTACCTCTTTGCTTCCACTGTGCCCTTGTGACCTGCTCAGAAGATATGGGCTTAATAATGCAGGGTTATGGGTACTTATGGTCCCACCTGCCTGATGGGAAGGAAGTGTGTGCTGGCTTAAATGGGGAGCTGTCTGGGATACAGGAAATCTGCTCTGGAGCAGGCAGTGCTGGGAGGCCCTGGCAGTATATTATGAGCCATATGTAACCTAGAGCATTATTAAGTATGTTACTTGTCCCATGGGACAAAGTGAGGAAATGAGCCCCATTCATCTTTGCAATCAGTGAGATTTTGTCTGAGCCAGTGGAGTAGAACTCAAAATGTTGACTAACCTTCTGCCAAAAGTAAGGATTGAAATAAAAAAGGGTAATACTGCACCACCCTTGCCTGTAGTGAACTCAGCAGATGGGGACAAAAGGTTCTAAAAGTAGGAAATAAGAAACAAATCTGTGACTAGGTGGTCCTGGAGAGATTTAACTGAAGGATATCTAAACTGTTTATCTGTTCCCAGGGGTAAGGAGAGTCATGAATAAACCTGTGTGTGCCTTGATGGACAGTTAGTGGCTCATTCAGTTCTGTCCCTTATTTCATCATGAGAAATGGTTATTGAACAAAGCCCTCCAGTCTGGGTGTATAAATATCTTAAACAGTTTCCATCTGAACTTGATATGCTGATCTAAAGTACTCTGTAAGTATGCAGGTACATACCATTAGTGAGAGCAACAGGTTCAAAAAGGAAAAAATATGACATCCTTCAGGCTATTGCTAAAATCACTCAGGGCAGCTGCAGTTTCCCTGAGAATAGCTGCCATTTCATTTTACTGCAAGAACATTTATATAAAGGATTTTATGGCACTTTAAGCTGCCTGATCCTCATGCACAATATAACCTCTGTTGAATTTTCTCCCTTTCCTCTTTCCCCTGTTCCCCCTCCCTGTAACACTTCTGTTTGTTCCACAGTTTGAGCTCCTGACAGAGGTTTTGCTGCCTTCACCAGCATTAGGCACAGGGTCACTACTGAGCCAGCTACAGCGAGGATGCAGCAGGAATATTTCCATGCTTTGGGCGGTGCATCTGTTGGGGATGTTACGCTTCTAGTCGCTGAATATGCACATCCAAACCTCTTGGGTCAGGCCCATGGGCAGCATGGTGAATCACTCCTTATGGCTTTACCTCTCATGGCTGGGCATGTACAGCAGGCACTAACACCATCTCTTATGAACACCTCCCTTCAGAGAGCTCTCCCTCTGCTCTGCTCTCATGAGACCCCACCCGGAGCAGTGCAGCCAGCTCTGGGACCCCCAGCATAAGAAGGACATCATGGACCAGTTGGAGCAAGTCCAGATGAGGCCACAAAGATGGTCACAGGACTGGAGCACCTCTCCTATGACGACAGGCTGAGCGAGCTGGGGCTGTTCAGCCTGAAGAAGAGAAGGCTTCACGGAGACCTTAGAGCACCTCCCAGTACCAAGTGGGGACTACAAGAAAGGTGGAGAGGGACTTTTGACAAGGACATGTAGTGATGGGACAAGAGGAGTGGCTTCAAAGGGAAAGAAGGTAGATTTAGATTAGATATAAGGAATAAATTCCTCACTATGAGGGTGTGAGGCACTGGCACAGGTTGCCATGGGAAGTTGTGAACGCACCATCCCTGGAAGCGTTCAAGGTCAGCTTGGCTGGGGCTTTAAGCAACCCAATTTCATGAAAGTTGTCCCTGCCTATGGCAGGGAAGTTGGAACTAGATGATCTTTCAGGTCCCTTCCAACCCAAACCATTTTGAGATTCTATGATTCTATGAATTTGTAGGACTGTAGAAGGATGGCTGTGTCTGTACCACCCTGTTAAAGCTTCCTCTGACCTTAAGACTAAATGTTTTACCATCCAAATTGCTGAAATTACTTTAGCTTGGCCAAGGGAGGGTTGTGAGAGAGGCTGAGCAGGTAAAGCAGGTAGAACAGTGCTGGGTTTCTCAAGCAATATCTCAGCCTGCTTGAGCATCTCTATATGAGAGTTGCTGGTGCTGAAGGCAAAATAATGAGAGTTTGACCGCAAGTTCTGGAGGGAGACACCAGACAAGAGAGCTCCACTGACATCTCCTGCATGCTGAGGCAGCAGAAGGCCAAGGACTGGCCAAGTGGCCAGCACCCAGCAGGCAGAGCAGCCCACACAGGCGGCAGAGCTGAGGCCCTGGTGCCAAATCTGCAGTGTGGTTACTTTGGTGGTGGGCACTCCAGGCTGAGGTACCTGGTCTGGCAGTAGCAGCTCTCATACGTAGAGATGGTAATTGGACATCAAGACAGCTGAGGGACATAAGGATTTATGCTGAACCTTGCAGGTTGGTACTGGACGCCTCTTAATGAGCATGCAAATGGGCAGCCCAAAACCTGAGTCTCATATCCAGAAACACGGGCAGCTTAGGACCCTTTGTCACCTTGTGCCTGGCAGAGCTTGGTCAGGACATGGCATGTACTTTGTTCCCTGTGTCCCTCAGGATCTGCCCAGGGCCCCTGGGAGCACAAGCTCCAAAGAGACGCTGGGGCATGAGGGGGAAGAGGGACCTGCCCGTGCTGGACTCATCCAGCCCTGGTGGAAGCGTTGGAGCCGTCCCAGGAGCTGCGGACTCTGAGCCGTGTGAGCTTGTTCTCGTACACTACCCTAACCCTTCCTCAGCTGGCCTGGCTGTGCCGTGACTGGTGTGTACAGGCTGCAGGGCTGACTTCTGAGTGAGACTGGGGTTTTTGGGTTGGTTGGTTTGGCTTTTTTCTTTCTCCCAGGGCAGCAGTGTCAGGTCTGGGCCAGCGAGCGGGGCTGTAGCAGGAGGCTGGGTGATCTGCTGGCACTGAGGGAAAAGTGGAGTTTGGTTTCATTTGGTTTTTAATGAAAAGAAAAATATTTTCCTTTCTTTGCTGGATCACAGCTCTTTGTGAGAACCTTAAATTGCCTTATTCTTCCTCACTCAGAGCTTTCCACAAAACACTTTTCTGTATATGTCTCCTTTAAGAACTTTTCTTGTTTGAGTTAAGCATCCTAATTACCAAACACCTCTGGGCTGCTGGTGCAGCCTTGGCAAAGTCACGCAGCTCCCCTGAGATGGATCCCTGTGCCAGGGAATGCCCTCAGGGATAAAGCTCCTCTGGAGACATGGCTGGAAGGGAGCTCTGACGTTCTGCTTGGTTGGTACCCCAAGAGCAGGAGCCTGAACAAGGCTTCCTTTCCTGGCCTTGCTGACAGGAGTGAACAGTGTGTTGTAGGCTTGCCAGCACAGCCAGGCTGTATTTTATGACAAGTAGAGAGAGAATTGTGGGTGTGGAGAAGTGTGGGTGTGAAGAAACTTGCTCAATGGAGAGGTGAGGTTGGAAGGAGGGCATAGGGAAGAGCCAGGGCCATAGGTGTCAGGATACCGATGAGGTGGCTCCTGCTCACGTGCTGCTCCAGCATCACCCATGACCTTCTTCTGGGCAAACCCTCCCTGGTGGGGTTGTTGGAGTGAGGAGGGGCCTCCCAGAGCATCTTACCCTCCAACACCCTCAGGAATTTATCACAAGGTCCCAGAGCTCCATGGAACGGCAGTCCTGGCATCTCCAGTGTCACAGTTCCTGTCCAGCAGCAATGGGTACAAACTTGTGCCCTGTTTGCTGCAGGCACAACCCTACATGTAACGGCATTCAAGTGTGTGGCACCCACGTCACTCAGTCCCAGAAATCCCTGAGGTGACAATGGTGCCACTGGACTTGCAGGTGCTCCCAACTGCTGGGCATGGCTGTGTCCAGGGAGCTCTGCCACAGGTAAGTGTCGTGTCACAGGGGGTGGCCATGGCCATCTGATTCTGCAGTGGGCATCTGCCCTTGCCCCCCTTGGCAGCATATTTCTCCACTCCCTCCCCACCCTTCAAAGCCCCAGCTCTTTAGAGTGTGCAAAGCAGCGAGGTCACCAGGGGGTGGCAGGCAGAGCCCCTTACACCAGGCAGCACCATGGGAGGGGTGTACCAGGGAAAGGGAGCATCCTCAGAGCAGGAACAGGTGGTCCTGGCATTGTCTGCCCCACTCCCATTGCATAGAATGCTCACTAGAGACAAGAAGGAAAGGAAGTTGCTGGTTTTTATCTGCTTTTTTAGATATAAGTGCCATGTAACTCAATCCCAAATGTCAAGGAGGTGTGCCGAAAACATGGGAGTCCACAGTGAGGTCAGTTGTGGGTCACGAAGCAGCAAAACAATCTCTGCCACCACGGGACAGGGAAGGAGGTTAATGTTTCACAGTATAGTCAGCTGAGCAGTGTAGCTCTGTCAGTGTTTCACCTGGGAGAAATTATTTATTGACAAGAAGGGTTTCCAGACTGTCCCAAGGAAAATTCTTTGTGTAACTGCTGGTATTTCTTCCAAGTTAAGCCATGAGGAACATGAGTTGAACACTGACCCAGGGATGCACATTCCTGTCAATCAGTTACATTAAGGAAAGGAAAGATTAAAAACTCTGAGGCAGAGCCAAGCACTTACAAGGAAGAATCCTTTGCATTGATTCCAGTGGTAATATGCCAGGTCGCGCCTTGTGATTTCCTGGACCAAACTCAGAGACATGAAAAATACGAATAGGCCAAATACTGAGATTCTCATTACAGAAAAGGGCCATTTGAGGTTACCTAAGATCTGGCCTCTCATCAGGGAGATACAATAATTGAGGCAGCTCTGGTTGCAGTCCTCAGCCATAGCCTTGTGCTCAGCATCCTCATCAACCTTCTTTTCCCTCATCTGCCAGCTTTCTGTTTGCACGCCAATTAAATTAAAAAAAAAAAAAAAGGAGATGAAACTACCTGCTCTATTTTTAATCCTATTTGTCTGTAGATAAACTGCATGTTAGATGATTAATAGATCTTTATCACTCCATAAAGTTTAGACTATAAAAAGACTACCCCTCTCTTTTGACTGCTAAATAACTATGTAAGCCTTGCTTCTGTTACTTGAAATCTAAATTAGACACAGTATTTCTGAGAGCATTTGTTAGTATCTCAAGTGGACCAAGTGGCCATCGCAGAGCCAGAGGGACTTTATCCCCTTGTATAGCCTTTGGGAAGCTCAGCTGCCCAGTTTCGACAAGGAAGACAAGCCATGGAGCCCACCTGGTTAAGGAAAAGTTGGGAATGGCTGCAGGTTGTGTTTGACCCTGCCAGGGGCTGTACCCAGCCGTTTTCAGCTGGTGGTTTACCTTTAAACCCTAGTGATGCTAATTAAATTGTAATTTGCATATGATGGGCGTTTGGGGATTGTGGTGCCAGCGTGGCTCTTCACATTGACCCCTCTAATCCAAGGGCAAGCATGAACTTGCCTTTTGCATTTTTTTTTCCTTCTTAAATAAGAGCACAGGCTGGAATGGTGTGGCCTTTGAGCAGACATTAGTCAAAGCCTGAAAAAGGCTTAACCTCGAAGGTACTTGTCAACAGGGGCTGTAGCCTCTTCTGAATCAAGGCCATGGATTTGGATTAAACTCACAACTTCTGTCACTGCAGGAAGAGCAAACCTGAGCCTGGGCTTCTGCTCCTCCTCAGACTTTGTACACTGATGTGGTAGCCACTAAACCCAGCTGAAATTGATGGCTGCCCATAAAGACAGTTATAAAACCTTTTGCAATGTGGCATTTTATGGAAGCTATTAAATCTGTCATCTGACTCAGCCTGTACCTGAAAATGTGTATCTTCCATCACACATTCACCTGCAATTAGGAATTCAGTGGTTGAAAAGACTTTTCAGTCTTTGTCCACCAGTTTTTCTTCTGATTTAAGCTGAAACAGTAGCCTAGGTTCATTAGGTGGCTGATTCCAACCTGTTATATCTGTCCTACCCACGCGGCAGGAGCAGTGGTGGAGCTGGAGGGAGGGCTCTGCCAGGCATTAAAGCCAGTGTGGCAGGTCTGCTCCTCCAGCACTCCCAAAATCCAGGAAGGAAGAATCCAACTACTGTGTCAGTGTAATTACTAAAACAGAGAAGAGAGCATCTTCCTGCAGACCCCTGTCATCTACTCAGTACTCCCCATTCCTCCAACATGCCCAGGGTCTGATTCTGCTTTATTTACAGACCTTTGCAGCAAGCTATGAAGACCAATTTTAAATGGTCTGTCTTCTGAGATGTTGACAATGGCTATGGAGAAGATCTGACAAGTTGTGTTTTCTGCAATGTGTTAATAACACAAATCCTCCTGTACAGATTGCAGCAAATAAAACCTCCATATCAATCATCTAAAAATAATATTGATGTTAACTCAGGCTGTTTGCAAACTCGATCATGAAGGATTAGGCTAATGAAATGAAAGGAGGGGGGAATGCCTTTGCTTGAATAGGAAAAAACAAACTTTCTGATGAGGAATTTACCTTCGTGTGCTGAGAACTGATGCTACTGCATGAGTTGGGTATCTCCTAATGGTTGTACTTTGTGCACCTTGTATTTTCATGCTGAGCACTGAGCTGAATCCTTTTCTGTGGATTTGTTCTGTTACAAACTATTTGTTATTTAGCCTCATGGCCATTTCTGGAGTCTGTGTCTGTATTTCTAGTTAAAAGGTTGCTTATTACCTTTTTAGAGTTATATGGCCGACAAGGTGATACTCATCCTGGGCTGTCCCAGTAACACTCTTTCTCTAAGGAGAAGGAGGGAGCTGTACAGAATTTAAAAGAAAATTCCAACCCCCTCAAAACCGAGCATGCGAGAGGTGTGCTTATATTGAATTGTTGGATAAAGTTGTGCAACCCTACATTCAACCAAACGTAGCCAGGCTGCCTCTCCTGCCAGGGATGCCACCCACATCTGCCTGGGTTATGCCTGCATCAGCTGTTCCCTGCAGCCCTCCAGCTCACGGCGAGCCTGCTGTTGCTGGGTGTTGCTGCCCTGTCTCCTGCAGCTCCCCCAGGCTCCTCACTATGCCCCATCCTGCAGGCAGCAGCTCCTGCTCCTCCTCTGGCCTCCGGAGCCTGCCCACCCAGGGACCCTGATGGGCCAAGGTAACGCAGCCAGCCTGCAGCGGAGGTAGCCCCCGCTAAAGCAAAGGCTTTATAAACGTGCCTGCAGGGAAGTGGCAAAGCACAACAGCAATTTGGCAATTCCCTGCAAGGAACTGCCAGGCGAGACTCCTGCAGGCAGCGTTTTGCAGGAAGTTAGAAGCTTGCTGGAAATGCACTGAAATGCAAGAAACACCACCTGCAGACCTAGAGCCCAGGCTGTTGGATCAATTTGTTCATTAGGTAATGGCTGCTTCTGAGAGTAGAAACAGAACTTGACTTGCAATAGTAAAAGCAGGATCATTTCTAGACTTCTTCAGGGACCAGTTTGCCCACTTTTATTCATGAGGTAATGAAAACAAACCTTCCCACTCTATAGCTCCTAATGCTCTTTCTTTATTGGTGGCCTATTTTTCTGCTTAAGGACAGGGAGGGACTGTTGAGTCACACACAATCTCTTGCCCTCCTCCTCCTCCTCTCATTTAAATATTAATATGATGAATTATTACTAGAGTAACAGCTGTGCACTACTCATATCACAGCAACATAACCTTCCCCTCCTCATCGGAGCACAGCTATTCCTGACTCGCGCTTTCTGGTTGACCTTCTCACTTCTTCTGGATGACTTTTTAAAAATTACTGTGTTAGTTCTGGTGTGGTATCATTAGGATAATTGTTTGTTCTGTTCTTTCTGCTTAAATATTAATGGTACTGAGGAAGTCAAAAGATAGCTGCAGTAATGGTAAGTTATATGTCTGTGTGTATTCTCCTATGAGATATGTTTGTTTAGAGAGAAAGAAGTATAAAGGTTTAAGAGCAACCTTTCTAACTAACACTTGGAAACATTTTTTTCTCTTTGAAATGACCGAAATAATAGTATGTTGTCTTTTATAGAAATAAAATCATTGTGTATTGGTCAGTTAGTGTGTCTAGATAATTCACAGGAATACCTAACATTGTGCCTAGAAGTACTAATGCACTGCAGTCTCTGTAGATAAAGTATTATAAGAGATAATGCTAATAAACCCATGAGACAACTCTAAATAGACTGCTGAAAATAAGTATTTGGAACCAAACAAAGAAGGGAGAGAATATGAAGGAAAGCTAAAACACCACGAATTAGCTCAATACAATTGGAAATACCAAGGTATTCCTGGGCAGATTTGGAAATGTTAGTAGATGTTAAGTTTCATGTGTAAAAGTCCTCCTGTACTGTGCACCTTTTGCATGGTTCTTGTGTTTGTGTGTGTGTGGTTTATAAACCCACAGGTTTTTTTCTCCTTGAAAATGTCACTCCTTGCAGTGCTCTGGTGCTGCAGAAGGGTTTGTTGGTTTCTGCACCACTGTTGTGGAGAAGGGAATGCCAGCAGGAGTGTAGAAATCAGGTGTACTGGATTTGCTCGTATTTAGCATTGGTTGAAACTCACTGCTCTTGTTATCTGGGAAGAAAAAAATCCAAAATGCTCTTACAAAGGTTTAAAAATTAAATGCCCATATTTTAATTTGAAAGTTTCAATTTTAAAATTTTGTTTTAGTAAATAATTGTTCTTAAAGTCAAACAAAATGCTTTCAATTAGAATAAAATACTGTTTTATTGTTTTGTTGGTTTTATTTAAGAGCTCATAAATACAATGGGAAACCTAAAAATTCAATCCAAATTTATAAGTGATGCCCTTCCTTTCCCACCCCTGAAGAAATCAGTAGAAACTTTTTTTCTCTAACCAGTCTTACCAGTGACAAGAGAAAGGGAGGCAGGAGGGCTCTCCTGCTGGAGAACTCTTCCTGTTCCAAACCAGTGTCTACACCTGTGCCTGGTATGGGGCTGGAGAGAAGAAAGAGTGAAAAGAGAGTGGTCCAAACTGCATTTCTAAGTCATTGACTGCTCTATCAAAGTAGTGCTGTAACTTCTTGATTAGTCTTTCCACTCTGTCTTTTTCGGAACAACTACCTAATGGGAAGAAAGAGCCTGATCCTGACTGTTAGCAATTCCTAGTGCAGTCAACAAGAGTAGTCATGGGTCGAGATATGCTCAGTACCCCCTATATACATATATGTATTTGTTGGGTTTTTTCCCTTCATGTTCTGCTCCTCCTAAAGTTTGTGGGACTTAGAATATTTTTTTCCCTTCAGTTTACCATTCACATCAGGGATTTCTTAATTCTCAGGCAGGCTACTGTACTGCAAATTACTTGGCAAAAATGCTGCTTTTATAAAAAGCCTTGATAAACTTGTAGCATATGCCCCAGATAAAATCTCCTTTCAAACAGTCCCTTCAGATGATTATCTGCAGTGATTGCAAATGAACCTTGTGGCAATCTCATAACAACTGTCCTCGTGGACGGAAGAGAAACCTGCTGTCAGAACTACAAATAATTTACGTAACCCAATTTAAAGCTCTCACAAAATGTTCCCTGTTAAGAGGATTGTTATACTTAATGTGTGAGATGAAAATGCTTTCTGAAGGTCAGGAATGCACAGAAGATAGATTAGATCTCTCAAAAAGACAAAAAATAGGCCTTTACTAGAAGTTCTTCCTCCGTCAGATTTTCAACTTGGCATTCTTGGAAACTTATCTAAGTGCAGCTTTATTCCTGCAAATGCTGCGTTTGCTCTGCAGAGGGAGAGGAGCCTCAGACCTCCAGCTCTGCACATGGCAAAACAGAACTTAGGGCAGACTGGGGGCTCAGGTTATTTTTTGCCCCCAGCAGCACAGCATAAACAAAAGTTTGGTTTAAAGAACACCAGGGTGGGTTTGGCGACGTATTTCCTAGACTGTCTGACACAGCGGCCAGTGTCCTGCCGAAGGGCCCCAGGCGCTCTGTGTTCCTGCTGCAGGTGAGACAGTCAGCCCGAGGCCGTGCGCTGAGGTGCCGCAGGTGCTGGTGGCGTGGGAGTGGGAGCAGTGGGACAGAGCTGTCCCTCTCGGAGGTCTTCTGCTTGTGCCCAAATCTCAGTGCCAGAGAGGTGGGACAGACTCTGCTGAGGCTGGAGATGGGGGCTGCCAGAAGTACATCAGACCCAGGCAAGGCACCGGGGCAAGGAGTGGTGCACTCCTGCTGTTCAGTGACCTTCTGCTCACTTGGGAGTTAATGTAAAACTGTCAAACACAGCCACAAGACCTGCATTTGACACGCTGGAAAACAGCTTTGCCAGACCTAGCTTTTCATAATAGGATCTAGGGAGTGCAGCAAGACTTGGAATGCTTTTCACACAATACAGTGGAAAGAAAAAGAAATTACAGCCTCTGTAACCATACGAAATCTGGGCTAATGTTGCCATTCTCCTCATCCCTTGCACGCTGTTGCATGTGGCTTCTGCCTGTCTCTCCAACCAGAAACCCTGAGACTACGGCGAAGCTGAGTGATGGAGATTATTTAAATGCCTACCTTCTCATCTCCTTCACTGTTGCATTCCCCTGACTCTGGGGTCTCTCCCTGTAACTGTGTCCTGCCTGTCCCACGGGAACAGCAGCTGCAGTGAGGAGGCGCAGGGTCTGCACCCAGGGCTCCAGGGAGGCAGCGGGCTTTGGCTGTGTGACCGCATGTTGGAGCAAAATAATAGGAAAAAGCTTTGGCCTGGAGAGTGGGATAATTTCTTACAGCCTTCTGCTTTGCGCTGCTGAGGGACTTTTCCCCAGGTAGATGTGTGAAGGGGAAGAGAAGCTTGAATGGAGTCCTCTGCGCCCCAGCAGTAAGTGCCCCTCGCTCCCTGGCAACCTGTGCTCCCCCCCAGCCTGTCACCAACGCAGGGCACTGGCAGGGACATTTCTTCCTCCCAAAGTCTCTGGGCCACCTTTCTTTTTTTTTTCGCCCAGAAGTGGAGGGCACTCTGGAAGTCCAGAATCAAAGATGCATGCTTTATCTCTGTGGAAAATCTCTGAATGCCTATGAAGTGGAGCCCTCAGGTTTTGCAGACTGAGAGATCTGTTCGCAGATAAATTCCCGTGCTGTGAGTCCTGGGTGTGCTCCAGCCCAGACAACTCCTGAACAGTAATTTTCCTGCGACTGTATCCACAGGCTGCGGCAGGCTGTGCTGGGATTGGGCACCTTAATTGAACCTAAGTGGACTGTTCCTCCCATGCGCTGCTTTTAGTGGCTCCTGTTGGCTCTAGCAGGTAGCTACCTGACTCACGAGTGGAAGAAACAAGGACCAAATAGGCAGGGAATTTTTAAGGAGGTTGGGAGAAAAAACTTGTAAAAATAAGATCTTAATTGGACAGGAGAAAAGAAAGCAGAAATGGGAAGAGACTTGAAGACACTAGATGGGCAGCTGAGAGGGAGTGGAGAGACTGGCACAGAGTGTGTGCAAACACAGCTACTCAGGGGCTTCTGGTGCTGGCGAAAACCAGAACTGCCTGGAGAAAGCCCAGAATAACTTGCAAACACTGAGAATTCAGAGCTTTGGGAATTTGTACTTAGTGCCAGGACCAAGCACTTTGAAAAGTGAATTGAAAAGCTGAACAGTGGAATAAAGCTCTTAAACCCTGGTGATTCTGTCCTCAAACTGGGGCAATATGTGATGAGTAAGACACAGGGCAGTACACTGATTTTGTTTTTCTTGATATCCAGTTACTGATAATCAGGTGAGCACTGTCTTGTGCAATGAATGAAGCAGAGCACTGAGTACTTGTGAGGAGGAAAAGGAATATCTGCTCATGCAGTAAAGCTGTATCAGAGCAGATAGAGCTTGTTCTGATTACTGTGATTGTCATGTCACACGGAGTTCCCTTCCAAGGTCAGAGAAGTTTACTAGCTCTCATGAAGGCCCATATTCCCATGTTCTCCTGCTATCTGAAACATTACAGCAATCAGAAAGATAAATCTTCTTGTTCCTCTGTGTGAAAAGGTTCAAAAGTTTCCATTACTGCCCTGCTGTTTCCCTTGATCTCAGCAGTACCGCAGGTTCTTTGTTGTTTTCCTCACTGACAGCAGCGCCGGTTCCAGCCCTGCCACTGATTTCCTGCAGCCTAGCAATGGTTACATTGGTATTGTTTACTAACAAACATCTTTGGAGCTGGGGTGATAAACATGGGGTGCAGGATAGTACTTTGATCGCAAATCGTACATGCAGTCCTTGAGTCAATTGTACTATGAGCAAATTGCCTTAGTTATTTAAACAGGGATAATATCACAAACCATAATAATATCTCTCTGTACTTCTAGGAAGTATCTAGATAGTCCATGTAGTTGTGGAAATACCAGCTTGCGTAGTCTGTCAGGAGAGAATAAGCAGCTGACATCTCAAAACCTTTGCTGGGTTTGAGTGGAAAATCATCACCTTGGTTCCGATGAATATTGTGCTGTTTTGTGAAGTCTTTGTGAAGTATCTCTGACAGCCAGGCTTGAGACTGTTAAATCCTCTTTGGAGCTGCCCTTGGAGTAGGATGGTTTGGGCAGTGGTAATGAGACTCCGAGTCCAGCCCTGGCAGGATGGCTCGACTCTGAAAGCAAGGGCTGGCACTCGTGTCCATCCTTGATTTCTGGGATATACCTTGTTCAACACAGTCTGTAACTAGAGAGGTAATCCTGGAAAAGTTAACAGCAAGAAAAAGATGAGAGGCTTGTAAGCTGCAGTTTTACCCCTCTGGGCCACCATTTCAAGGCACAGACTGCCAGGAGGAGTTTGCTCACTGTTGTCTGGTGGCTGAGCCTGATCCTTCATTGCTTTGGAAATGAAGCGAGAACTCCCTGACCTTGTCACAGATAGCTTCCCACTACTGAACACAAGTGAAAGGATTTGTGCACCTAATCTTTTTGATAATGGATGTAAGGGAGCAGAAGGTCTTTCAGCTGGTTGGTAGTGCTGTGAGCTCCTGGGGACATCAGATTATAGGTAGGAACCATGTAGCAACTCTTGCTGCCATCCAGGGCAATGCTAGAGTAGCTCATGGAGCACACGTGAACACTGTCATCGTGTTGGAGTCTCTGCTGAATTGCAGCAATCATGAGAACTAAGTATTGCAATTAGAGCTGGTCCAAAGGTTGGAACTCGTCTTCTCTGAGTCACCTCGATTGCTTTTGTTTTGGGAGTGTCCAGATTAAACAGTAAGAAGAAATATGAGATAATGGCTAGCAACTTTTTGTGTTTACTAAAATAGATTTATCAGGGATTGGTTTTATTTTAATTGAGGCTTAAATGGTTCTCCAGTGTTTCATAAAACACAATGAATGAGGGATGAATACCTTTCTCTTGTCAAAAAATATAGCTTTAGATGCATGTGGTATCTCTTACATTTTCATTTAACAGTTTTTGACTGCTGAAATTTGTAGTTAAGACTTTAAAGATATGCTGCAGATAAAAAAGTGCTGATACACTAAAAAAACACAAGGTTTCTCTACTTCTTTGTCTTTCTTAATTCCAACTCACTTGCAGAGTAAACCTTGCTATTTAGATCATGAAAGAACCTCTAGGTATAACTATGCAGTGAAATGTTTTCCTGTATGAGAGAACTTTCTGGGTTTAGGATTGCTTCTGTGACTCCTGAGCACTGGGGTGTCCCATGGAGGTATTTCTGAGAAGCAGGCTGCACGAGCCCTGTCCAAGGACAGCGTGTCCCTGTGGAGAAGGCTCTCCAGTGGTGGAATAAGTAGGCATGTGAGACACATTTCATTCCACATTAGGAAGTGAAAAATATATGCAAGATCTCTTTCCAAGTGCAGCAAATAATGAAATCTGGGTTTACAGTTCCTAGGGGATTTTATGCTTGTGGTCATTAGGGTCAGTTGGACCAGTTGGCACTGGAGATCTCACTGAGCTCTGCAAAGCTGACAGCCTTGTCCACCTTCTCTCACACCCTCCTCTCTTGCACACACACACACACACACACACACATACACACACACACACACAATGTGAACACCCACAGGCAAGTGGATTTGTTTTTCTGTCCTGCAGTTTGTGGACAGATGTATTCCATTTCTATTTGCATAGCCTTTAACTGAGAAAGTTTGGGATGGCCCAGTTTCAGCACTGTTGTACCTCTAAAAGAGGTAATGAATCTTACATTTCCAAAATAGCAAAATAACAAAGATTCAGTTGGATTTAATATTTTTAACAGGAAAAAGAAATTGAGTTTGTTCTTCAGACTTACAGAAATGATTATGTGAAGGTTGCCTTCACATCATGGGTAAAATCAGTTACTCAGTACAAAAGTTTAAAAATTGTGTCATGCATTATTTATTCCTTTCCCAGGTAGGAGTACTTCTAAGCTCTTCTGTCTGTCAGAGGAACAGATAACAAAAAATCCTATGTAGAAACCATCCACTCCTGAAAGTAGGATGCCTCTGAGCTACGGTCGTGAGAGGGATCAAATATGCCGTTCTCTCTTAAAGTAATACCTCAGCAGAAGTCTCAGGCAGCCTCCCCGATGCCAGCTCTGGGGGAGAAAGTTCTTGGGGGTGTGGGGGGGGTGTTATGGCAATGCCCTTGTGCAGACAAGTCGTGTGGTTACCTGCTGAAGCACTGCCAGTGCCCAGTGCAGAAGGGAGACCAGCCCGTGCCTGCTCTGAGGCCCTGCAGTGCCTAACTGCAATGTGGGAATACAGAGGGCTTAAACACATCACGGCTGTGGACGGACTGACTGACAAAGCACATCTGCTGGGGGTACACTGTCTGTTTCTCACTAGTGAGCGTAGTTCTCCACGTGCAGCACAGTGTTCAGTCATCCGTGGTGTCAGACGTGGCCAGGAGTGGGCTGAGAGGGGCTTTCTGCCATCAGGAAAAGGAAAAGGAGGCTGGAGCCACTGAATTAAGGTTACATCTGCTCAAAGTTTTGTCATAGACTTAAGAATGTTGAGAGTTTACCCCTATCCCAAATAAAGCATTTAACAGGGGTTAAATTACTGCGCTTTATCTTCACGGAAGCTGATAGCTTCAAAATGAGATGGAGAGTTAATGTTCCATTCTGTATTACTATTGTAAAGAGTAACAGGGAGTTGAGATGAAGAGACAGCTTAACCTCTAGGCTTTTATTATTGGAGCCCATTTAAAGCACTTTGAGTTGGAAGAGCCTTTGCTGGAGCTAATGGGAAATGCCAGGGTAGGAAGATGTTCCCAGTGTTGGACATCAGTCAGAGCCTGGAGAATCTCCAATGTGTGTGTTGGCATTTATAGCCCGTTAGGAGAATGTCTTTACTCCTCAAGAGTAAAAGACAAAGCGAGTTTAGACAATTCTGGTCAGTTTTTCCTCTTCAAAGGAAAAATTAATTTCTTGTTTTTCGTTGTAGTGCAGTTGCAAGCAAATATTTTTTGCTTGAACTGTAATAAGAGATCTTGTGTTTCATAAGCCTAATAGGCTTTGCAGCAAATGCTGGTTTTGTGCATTAATTTTTCCCCCCTGCGTAGCAGTCAATGGTGCAAGTCCCTCTTTCCTCACCACTTCAAACAGTTGTCTTCTTTAGAATGGCCTGAGATCTTGCATCATTTCCTGTCATCGATCCAAAGCTATTTATAAGACGTCTGCTGATTCTGGCACATTAGCCAAATCCAGTTTTCATGAGAAAACAAATAGTTTTGAAATGTAATCCCTCCCAGCAAGTGTCTCAAAACTACTGAGAAAACCTAAAACAAATCTTAATGAAAGCTAAAACACAGTGATGTTGGGGACTGTGGGGAATTGAATGCTCCCATATATTTTTAGTGGAAATCTTTAGAAATAGATGGTGCAACAAGCACTAAGAAAAAGTTAGAATATTAAGGGAGAGGAGGGGCTCCCAAAATATTTTTGTTAGCAAAACAAAAACTTTGGGTTTTGATGCCTGAAGATATAACAAAAGTGACTCAGGGTAGCTTTTGCAATGCTGAGTATTTGCCATATAAGTTGAGGGTAGATGTTCTATAAAAAATCCCTACTTTTCAATATTTCTTAGGTTTCCCATCTCTTTAGCTTCAGAAGAGTGACTGGGGTAGGAGTCTGGCAGGGACGGTTGCAGTCATTAGTGAGGCAGTGTGCTTCCAGTCAATCTGCGTGTTTTGATAAGTGCTATTTTGGGAGCCCTGAAAAAGCACTTTGGCCACAGACGAAACACGCCCTGAGCAACAGCACTCTCATGGCCTTCCCACAGGCCTGCCCCAACCCTGCTGGCACGGGGCTTCTTGGCCCTTTATCTTTAGCCATTCACGAGGCTGCTTGCCGCTATATCCGTGAGCCTGGGACATTTGGAGACCACTGTGAGGGGGGTGAATGGAGTCAGAGGATGGCCCTGGCCCGAGTGGTCACAAAAACACAGTTTCTCAGTGTGTCTCCCAATGCAGGTTGTTTCATCCCGTTTCCACAATCTACCATAAGAAGTGTCAGAGTGCCACAGGTTCCCTGGGCAGGACTGGAGTCTCTGCCCCACTCACAAAGGCCCCTACAGGGTACAAATCTAAGCAGCAGCAGAGGTCTAAGGCTCTCCCACTATGACCAATTGGTATTGCTTCTCCAGCCTTCAAGTTTCTTCTGGCAGCAATGGATCATCTTCTTGATGGCTGACAAAGCTTCCCTTCTGGCCGTGCCATTTGTATGTAGTTTATTGCAAAATAGTCTTTGAAAGTGTCGGAAAGGCTCCAACTCATTGCCCCTCCCTTCTCTCCTTGTAAGCTTGTAGATAACATTTGTTGCTATTTGAGATGTAAAAGTTGTGCAGCTTCAGGCTGCTAAAACAGTGTATTGGCTGGTGCCCGTGTATTTGTATTGAGCTCTGCCCCTTGTAAATGTATTTGAAGAGGATTCTGGTGTGGGTGAAAGTGTTAGTAAATGTTCATCTGATTTTTTTCCCCTGTAAGTGACAAGCTCTGCAGCACCAGCTGTATTTACCATTGCACAGCAGAGGCTTTGTCTCTGTAATGCAATAGCAGCCAAAGTGCTGCATGTAGGAAGGTTCACAGTGCTGCAGGAATGAACAAGAACAGTTCTGCACAGCAATATGTACAGTTCTCCAATTAAATGCAGTAGCTCTACAAAAGCATAGAACTGTTCTACATAAATCCATCATCGGGCCTTTAGAACTTCTGCCCAAGAGCTGACTTATTTGCCAGTAGGGATCTAAAACCAAATGCATTTTTTGCTGAGAGCACCCAGTCCTGCTTCCAGGGCATCACTCCACATTGGAGTACTCAATATATTATGGATATTTAAATAATGTCTGCTGCCTTACAACTCTCGCAGCACTGCAGCTGATTCAATAGCCAGCACAAAGGCCTATAACCAATTGCTCTTATGCCACTTCAATCGGCAGACACTTTCTTTTAACTACTTCGCTTGAGATTTTGGAGGTAAGGATGAGAGTGGTGCCTTCCTGCAGGTCTGCACAGGGGAGAAATGTCATACACAGAATTCTCTTGCACCTGAAGTGCTGAGACAAAAACATTTGGTGCTTCTTGTTTCTACTTCATCCCACACTTGCCTTGTCCTCCTTCTGTAGAATATTTTTCAGTTGTAGATTCATCTACTGACTGGATCTACAGCTTGATTCCAGCACACCTCCCATGTCCCATGCTGGGAAGTTAGAACCAACTTGGGTCCCTTGGAGCATCTCAGTGTGAAAATGTTGATATTAGTCATCCTTTAAAAAATTGAACCAAACACCTTAATTGCCTACCTTAGTAAATTTGTCTACATGTTTGCTATTCTGCGCATGAAATACTGATAGCTGACTCTGTGCAAGGAACTAATGAGGAATTAATGAAAGGCTGAGAATCTGGGAGAGCTCCAGCCCCACAAATGAATTGCACACACAGAGGGCTGACACTTTCAGTGATGACCCAGCTACAAGGCAAGTTTTCTAAGCTTTCCTGTTCTCCCAGTATTGACACGGCTTTGCCAGCTCTGGCTTCAGGCAGCTGCTCTGTCCCCTGTGCTAAGAGTTGTTCAAAACATAGAAAAAGGAGGCAATGGAATTGCCTGACTTAGTAAAACTGTGTGATATTTAAGCAGGGAGCCTTCATGCAGCTAGCAGTACCCAAGTGTCCTAGATTGCTGATGAACTACCAAGGGGGAAGAATAACTTGTTCTGTTTTAAGTGTTTAATGACTTTTTGTCCTACAAAATTTCCAAAGTGTGTCACATAACCCATTTATTTCTAACCTTAAAGCTGAGCATTTTCTGTGACTTTCTTCTTCCACCTCCATTTGCCCTTCGTACTTTGCAGCCTTTGGTTTGAATTGGTCTCTGTTAATGATCTGTTCTTTTCCAGTCTGTCAATTGTTTCACACAGGGAGGAAGATCTTACGGTTTGCTTTTTTCCCCTTCTTCCAAGTTCTCTAATACTGTCATAGTTTCTTTCCTCATTAGGATGTAGATGGTACAAATCTCGCTCTAGCAAAGTCAGTCTCATCAAGTGAGTGCAAATGAGGTGACGGCACACTGTCTGTGCCCAGGTAGCTCTGGCTACTGCCAAGTAGACTTTAATTAAATAGAGTTTTGATGCAAACATTTCTTAAAAATTTTTAAGATGGCAACTTCTGTGTGGTTACCTGAAAATAACACTGATATGAAGTATAGTTTAAGTTTATTGGGAAAACTTTAAAGACTGCAAATCCAGAGAGCGCTTATTAGAAAAATGTGTTTGTGTTAAAAAGAACAAATAAAAAGTCCCTGTGTCTCGTATGGAAAGGTACAGACTGACCTTTTCCAGGAAATGGAGGTGCCTAAGAAGTGAAGGCACCTGAGCTGTGGGGTTACCAGTGAAACTCAAATTTATCTGGGCTGCTTGTGCTGAACATCTGCACTATGAGACTGTAAGCTGGAAGAGCAAGTGATTTGTAAAGACTTTGCTTAACACCTGCAGAGAGCTAGGGGGGAAGAACTGACTGGGGGAAGCAGCAGTTAAAGGAGACACAAGCTATTAAAAATTCTTGGGATCTATGCCACGAAAACCAAATGGTACTTCAGGGCCCAGAGCACAGGTAAGCAGGAACAGGCCAAGAAGACAGAAGAAACTGAGTGTTTCCTGGACCTCTTCCCATCCCCTTTTAATAAGTGGATTTTTTCTCTAAACTCATCCCTATCCCCATGCAAAATGAATCTTAGACTTTGGTAAGAAACATGATCAGTCCTTAAAAATGTATCCCAGGATCCATTTCCCTTCCTCTGGAAGGAGATATGAGTCTATCAGGAACAGCCCTGTGGCACTCCAGGTACTGGCTGCTGTCAGAGGCTTCCCTTGTGTGTCCTAGAAAATTCAGCTGCCCAGGGAACTGATCCTGCAGGAGAGGCCAAGAGCCAGGTAACACTGTAGATAACTTTAATCATCACTGAGGAGGAGGCTGCTTGCTGCGAAGCACACAGTAAAGTTCAGAGCCTCCTCTGAAAATACTTTGAATCATGAGAGGGAGATGCATAATGCCATAAAACAAAGATTTCTTGCAGAAAAGCCCAGCAAAACAGTGAAACTGAGACAAAAGCCTGAAGCTGCCAAGTTACCTTGGGCAACCTTTTCAAACTGTCTCCAAATCTTTCTTCTCTTGCCAATCATAATGGGTGTGGACACTTAAAAATACTTCATTCCCTTTTATGCCACAAGTAACAATTCACACACAGGACTGTAATATTACACTGGAATTTACTGTTTGATCTTTTTGGACTTGGATACAATAAATGAATCATTCCTTCAGTTCTAATTATTTTTTAATTGCTGGTCTTTATGAACTTTGAAATTCAGTTCTTTTCTTACTCTGCTTTTCACTGACAGTTAATATCTGCAAATGTTTTAGAATGGGTTGGTATCACAGAGCATGTAATACAGCATATCATCTATGTGCTACAAAAATGTGGGGAATATGGAAAGAATTTGTCACATTAATTTGTAGCCTAATCCATAGGATATTAGAAATCTGAAAACAGATTTGCTATTTGCTGGATTAGATAGTTATAAACTGCCATGTGGCACACAAATTCTGAGCAACTCTCCTGTGAACTGTAATTCTACGAATAGTGAGGCTGAAGTAACCTTGCTGCACTGTGCTCTTCTTTTAAAATGCTTTTCTTCAATATTGCAGGATCTCATTCACTAGATCCTACCACAGACTGTATCCTTGGAATGGCAGAAAAGAATTTGGAGAGGGAAAAAAAAAAGAAAAAAAAATGGATCTTGATTTATGAATTGGGAATCCAGAAAATGGTGCTAATTCTGGGCTATGTGAGATTTATCAGTGAGTGTGTGCTACCCAGGTGAGGAAGCTTGCTGCTTACTGCAAGCCTCCTCTGTTTGCTAAGCTTCTTTTTAAACAGATTGGGCTGCTGCAGAGCAAACTCAATGGATGTGCAACTTCCCCACCTGACTGACATGGCACTGTGGGTGTTGGCAAATAGCCCCAACGGGCACAGTATGATGATCGGCTCTCCAGGGGCTGTTTCAAGGATGTAACATAACATTTTTCTTACTGTAGCACCCTAGAATCCGCTTGCTCTTGCTCTTTTGTTTCTCATAATGAAAATACTTCATACGGATGGAGGGATTCTTTGATTAACTAAATTGTTCTGGATTTAGACATGCAACCACTGCTGCTCCTGCCTTTTTTAACCCCCAAATCTCTTCCTTTAATTGAAGTAAAAACTCCTCTGTGGCTTGGCTCTGGTTGTCGTCCTAACATCACCTCTTCCAAATGTGCACTACTGCAGTTTTTTCTTTAGAGAGTGCATTTAAATACAGGCCTTCTGGAGCACACAGTGCTGTAATCTTCCAGCTCTGTTTTGCTGGGTGGGCAGAAGAACTGCAGCTTTGTTTCTGACTTTTCTGCACTGTTGGCAGCATGGTGAGCTGCCTATCAATTAGCAAACATTGTAATGTAAAGTGTTGGTTTCGTTACTGACTTCTGCATGTTTGCCATGAGTACAGTTCTGCACTACCCGGTGCCCGAGTCACCTCTCCTGGTAGTGGGGTCAATAGCAGGGTCACCAATGCATCTGGCTGATTGAAACAGTTCATGTTGGACTGCATAATTGAAGAGAGTTTAAAATTTATTTTAAAAACTTTAGAGAAGCTGTGTAGGGAGCTCATTGGATGTTGATGTATGACTTGTTTATTTAAAAAAAACCCACAAAGTTACATGATTTAAGAGTGCAAGAGTCAGTTGGATGCTTCTGTCCAGATTGCAGCAGAGCAAGCTGTAGAGCCCTATTGCATGAAACTTCTGTCCTAGTACTAGCTATAAATAACTTCTGTTTAACCAGGAAAAATTGGTATTGTTTTATCACCTTTTGAGTCATCCTGCACTGAAAAGGCTTATAAGGGATATAGGAAAACTGCACTCTGTCTTAACAGTTGTACCAAAACTGGGTCAGTAGAAGCGTAAGGCTCTTCCAAAACCTAGAGGCCTGGTGTTTTCATACCTTTCTCTCCTGACTAAGACTGTGGTATAGAAGTCTCAGGGGTAAAAAAAAAAGCAAAGTTTTAATAATTTATTTTTTTTTTTAATTTCATTGTGTGAGTAGTGATTTTGAGGGAAAAGCAGGCTCTTACTGCCTCTGCCTTTGACTGTTAAGGAGGTGCAATAGCAAGACAGAAATCCTTCC
>VWZG01000390.1:2673961-2704613 GCA_013396735.1 Grallaria varia | reverse complement strand
GCTCGTCCCGGGGCCGGCGGGAGGAAGGATGAGCTTTGCCGGGCGGGCCCGGCCCCGCCAGCCCGCGGAAGTGCTGCGGCTGCTCCCCAGCCGCCGTGCCGGGGGACGGGGCGCAGGGACCGCTGGTCACCTGCTGGGCGGAAAGGGGCTTGATGCTCTTAACAAGTAGCTTGAAAGGCCCGGCGGAAACAGCTTGAAGAGAGACTGGTCGGGTTTTGGCATTTGGGAGGACAGGTACCCTTTGCTAGGCAGGCGGGCAGGATGCTCTCAGTTGGCTTCTGTAGGATGTATCTCTTTTTCTGACTTAATTCAGGGATCAGCCTGACAATGGCTGTTAATTGTGTTGTGGATAAAGAAACAATGGTCGGCGTGTTGTATGGCCAGTGCAAGCCTTGCTTTTAAAGCGCTGTTGGCAACAACCTTTTTATGTGTGTGTGTATATATACATGTGTGTATATATATAAAAGTAACATTGTCATGTGTTTATGAACCAACTACAAATTCCGGAAAGCGGTGGCTTAAAATAGAGGTACGTTTTGGTTTGGTAATTGCGTTCAGAAAATGTGTGCTGTCAGGCTAAAATGGGAACTTTGATTTCAGCCCCTCGCTCAGGCTCGGTCCTTGCCCGCGTGGTTGTTATCTCTAATTCCCTCTTGGCTGGTTCAGTGCTCAGTGGAACAGCACACAGGAGGCTGTGGAGAGCTGGTGTCGGCTTCTTCAGCAGGGAGTTCTCATGGAATTATCCAAAGGGAGGGCCAAACCGGTTTTATACATGATGCAGAAAGACACACTGGATTTTTGTGTGTTTTTACAGATCCTTCACAAGATTTATAAACTAATAGTAACATTTGCTTACCGCCAGCACAGAGTTCCCTAAACAGTGTGGGGAGCAAGTAGGAGGCTTTAGAAAAGCGACAGTTTCGTGAGTTGGACGATGACTCACTCTGCCTACTGACTGCAACGTGGCTGGTCTAAAAAAAAAAAAATACTTCTGTGCCCCGTATTTTTATAGTCAAAGGAATAGTACTTAACAGTTGTATAATACATCATTAGTCATTCTTGGTCTTTCTCTTGTGAGTAATGATTTGATCACTCTATGGTTGACATGATCAAATTAACTGATATCTTTCAGTCATATTTGTATTTCTGAAAAAGTAAACATCTCAGACCTGACTGATTCAGCGCACATCCTGTTTCCTGAAAACTGTGATAAATCCACGTGCAGAAGTTGAGCACGAGCTGAAGGGGCTGCTTGCGTAATGCCTGAAACTGGTCATGTGTGACAATGTTTTCTGGCACTAGGGATGATTTCGAAGACCTTCTGTGGATCACTCTGTTGCCCTCTCCTAAGAACTGGCCCATTTTAAAACCAGAGTTGTAAACCCCTTAAGAAACTGGTATCTTTGTGTTTCTTGCTTTAGACTTTGCAGAAGAAAGAAATAAAAGTAGCACTTAAAAAAAAAGAAAAAAGGTAGTCTGGGAAAGGTGGTAGCTATCCTAAATGAAAACGTCAGTGTCTGCGTCAGTAGCCTGTTAAGCACAAATTGGGGTGATAAACCCTCCCTTTTTTACACTGTGGTCTGTCATGTGCTTCAAGTGGTTAGAGCAGGTACACAACTGAGGAGGAGTTTGTTGATTTTGTGTATTTAGTGTGTATTTTCAAGATAGAGTGTTGGTACATTGAAACTGAAAATTTATAAATTTAGTGGGCATTGATGTGGTGTCACTCTTTTGTAAGCATTAGTGTCTAAAAAAAACCCTGCATCTCATTGTTTTCTAAAGTTTAAAGCTACTATAAAATGCAAAGAAAAAAATTAGTTACGTGGAGCTCATTTTTGGGGGTTTGGGAAAAGCTTTAATTTCTTCTCGTTGATTACCCTTTTAGTAATTACTGTCTTAGAGTAAGAGAAAGTTTGAGGTTAACTTTTTGGTTAGACTAGAATGTGTGAACCTGCTGCAGCATCTGCATCTGTTACATTTCCAAAGTAGAATTTTCAGTGGCAGTAAATGAAAGCTCACTCTCAGTCACTGAATCTTAGTATCAATAATGGAGCATTTTTGCTAGGACGGTCCCTGACTGTCCTCCCCGTGCCCCTGTGAGGGCACTGGATGTGTTTGGTAGATAGGCTGCCTCTTGGTCAGCTTCCTAGCACTAGGTCCTGGTTCGAGTGATTGCTGGGCCCTGCTTCTGCTGAGTTTGGGATTGAGTAATTTACTCACAGATAACAAGTTTGTAGCAGGATCAGGTCAAATGAGGCTGCAGTGGGTTGCTTAGCCAAATCACTCTGGTTGTGAGGATCATTACATGCTCTCTGAAAACATCGTAATTAGTGGTCACCTAGTGGAAGGATATAGTATAAGCTGATGGCTAAAAACGCATCATTTCAGAGATACGGAATGAAAATTTTAGGGCTCCTACTTCCCTAAGCAAGTGGGCCATAACTCCCTTTTCTCCCTGTAGCAGTCCTGTCATTGTTGCTGTCACGCTGCACTTCTGCTATGCCCCTCATTCAGTCTTGGCAGTAGGGGGTAAGATTTGAGTTAGGGTGAAGAGGTAGGAGATTTTAGTCTTTTTGCTGGTGGTCATCTTTTTGAATATGTTCCTGTGCTGTCTATTGGAACTAGCTAAAAGAGAGGTTCCAGATGTGTCACCCAGCTGGTGCAAACAGATTTGACATTGCTACATATTGAAGACATCAGCAATGTGAAACAATGAGCCTAATTATGAGGAAGAATACAACTGGTTTTAGATGGTCCCAAGGATATAAAATTGCAGGGTATTTGAACAGAGGCTCTGGACCTTGAGTTAGCACAAAATTTAAAGTGTTATGGGAATTTATTTTTGAAGCTTATACTAATTCAGAGGGGTGTGTGTCAAAATGAAAGGAAAATGGGGTGATGTAAACTGTTTTACAGGCAGCAGCTCAGAATGACTGAACCTGAAAGTGATACATGTGAGTGTGAAAATACTTTTAGGTGTAAAAATGTTAACAGTCAAAGAGACTAGACTTAGGAGTTTTATCATTGTGAGCAGTGTTGGATAGTCACTGATGCTGTCCTCTTTAGGATAAATTTTATTTTTGTTCTTTAAGTACATTCATGGGTATTTTAAGAGGGGTCCTTTCTTTGTCTTAATATTGATAGAAATTCAAGATGGTTTGGGGAAAAGTAATAGTGTTAGCCGCATTATGTTTGTACTGAGGCTATAAACCCTTGTAAAACTGTTAATAATTAGGACTCTTGCCAGTGTGCAGAGAAAGGAATCCCAAGGCAATAGTTCCATGTGCTGAATAGAGAAAGCTCTGAAGATCACCGCATCAGTGGAGGACAGTTCAATCCTTTTCAGTTTAGAAATACTACATTTGGTGATCTTTATTTAAAAAGAAAACCTGAGCAGAGGATAGCATGTGTCTCCTTTCCTGTGGTTGTCATGTGGCTGTACAGGTACCTGGAGGCAGGTGTTGTGTGGCAGGAGGGAGTGAGCCAGGACATTGGGTCTATGTGTCTTGGTGACAGTGAATCTTGAGCCTAAGGAAGGGCAATATTTAAATATATTGAAACAGTCTTGTTTCTGTTTGCCAGTATGCCTTTCTTTCTTTTTTTTCTTTTTCTCTATACAATTCTAATTACTTTAGTGAATTGAGGCCATTATTTAGAATATGTAAATAACTTGTCAGCTGCTCCTACTGCTCTGTTAAGAGTGAGGAGACTTGTTTTGCTTGCTTCCGGTTGTCCCACTGAAATGCTAGCACAATTTTAAGGAAAAACACTCATGCAATTAATTCTGAAGTGTTGGGATAGTTTGGAGACCTTTACATTTAGACAGTTGGGCAAAGAGCTGAAATTTGTTACTCTGAGATTGTGCAGAAGGCATTTTGTGGTTTGATGTGACCTGTGGTTGTTGGGGAAGCACATTCAAGTGACATGTAATGGAATTGCCCAAACCTTACCACATTGTGTAAATTAACACCTATGACTCTTCTCTTTGTGGCATTTTTGAGCCTTTAAAAGAAAAGAGGATGTTGTACAAAAATGCAACATATAACTGCATTCTGCTGCTGCTGACGGGAACTTACTGAGAAAATTACCAGTTTGGTTTTTCATAAATAGTAGGTGAATTCATTACACTATTAAAAAATAAATGATGTCTGAAAGTGCCATATGTCAGGGGAAATGGCTGTAGAAATATCAGTTACTCTGTAAAATGTGCTAGTTTTTCTCCATAATCTAGTTTGGATAAGTGTAGACATAACTGATAAAGTAACTGATAAAGTATTTGTCTGATACATATAAATTACCCCTGTGCTTCCTGTAATAAAGAATGTACAGAGGCAAAACTATTGTTTGAGATGTTGGTAAACTTTATCCAAAATCTTTGTAAGCGGCAGTGGATGTGTGCTGTATGTTCTGGAAAGTCAGTAAATGCCGGGAGTGCACAAGCCTTACCCTCTTCGTTTGAACAGTACCCAGTTATCACTTAGTAAGTTGAAGTAGTTAAACCTGATCTATGTCTTTGAGTAAAAGTTTAGTGCAAAGAATTACTCCAAAATTTAGTGACCGATATTAAGAATATTGTTGTCTGAGTTGTCTCTTGGCAATTCTTCAATAGAGATGTTTTCTTTGTTATTCCCTTCTTTACTAAGATTTGGGAGGATTTTTCATTGTGTGCCAGATTTTCCATAGATTATATAAAAAATATTCACAATATGTTTAGAAATGGTGGTTGGTCATTACTGTCAGTTTTCTACCACAAGCATAAAAACTACATGTCATGTCTAATTAGTTTAACTTTTGTGATGGTTTCTTATTTTGTAACTGAACAACAAATAAGTTGTATATTTAGGACAACTTCATGAGCTGGGGGAGGAGGAAGACTTTTGTAAGTGCTGGAGCCCTGATGTATTTTTCTCTGCTTTTCAGGTTGCCACGGAGTAAAATGGATGGTAGCTTTGATTGTGATTGTGGTGAGCTGGAGCCACCTGATCATTAACAGAAGGCATCTTTTGTAAATCAAGAGCTGCCAGTTTCCCACTTAACTAGACTGTAAACAAAGGAGAGATAAAGGAGGAAGAAGGAAGAAAAATAGTGCTTACCAGCACCATAGAATGACGCTGCTCAGGACCAGTCCAACACTGAATGTATCTGCACTGTGAGGAGGAGGATGTTAATAGAAGCCTATTATGTGCATATTTATTCACATTTTTGTTAAATGTTAACCAGTTTAGCACAGTAGAGCTGAGTGCATAGTATGTCATTTCATTCCGTTTGAGTTTCTTGTGAGTATTTTCTTTAATGTCTGCAGAAATGCTGCACCTTTCTTGAACTATGAATGCTGCAATCTTCCTATCTTATGCTCGGTTTGAGTTCTAGAGCTTACGGGCTCTAAATTCAAGGGGACACAACAGGCCTGGCTGGCTCATAATGAAATGAGAGTGTCAAGAAACCATCTTGCAGTCAAAGCCAAGTGTTTCTTCTCCCTTTCTCTAAGACCTTTCCTTCAGATACCAGTGGAAGTGTCTCCGTGTGTTTACAGAAGCTTAGTAGTTTGAGGAAAAAGGAAACGTAAAGAATTTAAAAATGGCAGAAAAATTTGAAAGTCTCATGAACATTCATGGTTTTGATCTGGGCTCTCGGTATATGGACTTAAAACCACTGGGCTGTGGTGGAAATGGCTTAGTTTTTTCTGCTGTCGATAATGACTGTGACAAAAGAGTGGCTGTCAAGAAAATTGTCCTTACAGATCCCCAGAGTGTTAAACATGCTCTACGTGAGATCAAAATTATTAGAAGACTTGACCACGATAACATTGTCAAAGTATTTGAAATTCTTGGTCCCAGTGGAAGCCAGTTAACAGATGATGTGGGCTCCCTTACGGAATTGAACTGTGTTTACATTGTCCAGGAATACATGGAGACAGATCTGGCTAATCTGCTAGAGCAAGGCCCTTTACTGGAAGATCATGCCAGACTTTTCATGTACCAGCTGCTACGTGGGCTCAAGTATATTCACTCTGCAAATGTTCTCCATAGAGATCTCAAACCAGCTAATCTTTTCATTAATACTGAAGACTTGGTGCTGAAGATTGGTGACTTTGGTCTTGCACGAATCATGGATCCTCATTATTCCCACAAGGTATGCAGAGAGTGGTAATATCTAAGTGATGCACTGACAACTGTGCCTCTTAAAATAGCATCTTTCTCCCTTTTGCCCAGGAAGATAGGCTGTGGAAGGCCTTGTTAGCAAGCAGGATATCATGTTAGGGATCATGCAGTAGAACTGGACTGCTTGCAAATAGAGTAGAACAGATCACTGGATGACATGTTTTATCTCAGACAGGACTACTACAAGCATAAAATAAAACTTTTTTTTTTTGACTAGATGTGTTCAGAAAACATAACCTGAGATTAAGAGCAACATTTAGAGTCATAACTATAGGAGCCTTAGATAAGTTTATAAGAGGTGCATTCATAATGTGCAAGTGTGGCTGCTTCTTGGGGTTGGTTTAGAGATACTGTCTTCTGGTCTAGATGAGGTTTTACAAGAGAGTTCAGTATAATTTCTGCATTTTTGGCACCTAGGAATGAGAAAATTTTGCTGCAGTACCTCATTTGACTAATAAATAGTGTCAGTTCTATATGGCTGCTATTAACTCATAAAGATACTTGTATTTCATTAAAAGGGTAGAAAGACACACAGTATTATCCCTGGGACCTTCAGACCAAGAAAGCTTGGAGTAGTGCATTGAAAAATAAGAAGCAAGTAATTAAAAAAACATATGTCTTAAATAGCTAAGTAAGGTTTTTCTTTTGTTTTTTTTTTCCTTTTAATTAATTTCATTAGGGCCATCTCTCTGAAGGATTGGTTACTAAATGGTACAGATCGCCCCGTCTTTTGCTTTCTCCTAACAACTACACTAAAGCCATTGACATGTGGGCTGCAGGTTGCATCTTTGCTGAAATGCTGACTGGGAAAACCCTCTTTGCAGGTGGGTAGAACAAAAATGGGTGTGTATTCCTAAAAGGAGTGGTACTGCTTAAGTATCTTCCCCAAGAAAGAATGATTCTCATGGCTAATATCAGTAGTCATTGACTATCAGGATGTGCTATATTACTATGAATTATGAGTTGATGTATTTATAAAGCAGAAGACAACTTCAATTTTTGTAACTTGTGTTGGTGTGCATTTAGACAAATCACAATTTAATGGAATACTCATATATGGTAAATCTGTCTGCAATTATGTCAGATTTATTGGATGCCTAAGAAGTGTTCTAATACCTTTGTGAATTGATGCATCCAGGGAGTATGTGAGGATTATGAATGCCCTGAGTATCATGTGCATAAAGATTTATTTTTTTTTAATGTCAACCCAATCACTTCCTGCTTCTCTGTATTTTAAATTATGAAGCCCCAGTAGTATAGATTTAAGATTTAAAAATGTAAGAAGGAAATGCAGGGAAATGTGCAGCATTCAGCCGGAAAGATAAGAGGCAATGCTCTGCTCTCGTTGGACATGTCTGTATTAGTGCTTTGGTTAGGACCAGAAGGAAATTTTTGGAGCAAATCTCTTGATAGCCATCCTGTGCCACGTTGCTGACTTAGCTCAGTGCACAAACTGGAGCCTTTTAGATGAAATGAAACTGTTACTTGCGCTGTAGGAGATCACCAGTGTGCTCCACCTGCTGACAGGCATCCGGTCCGTGGGAGCAGATGAGCTCTAGTCTGGAGCAAACCTCTGAAATGCTTATTTTGTGTGCACCCTGGGGCCTCGGCAGCAGCTGTCTCATTCAAACTTGCTCTTGGATTTGCTCCTGTTGGTCTCAATTGCGGGAGTAATACAGATAAAACCTCAAAAAACTAAGCTTGAGTTTCAAAGTTCACATTCCTTTAGCCGTGTGGACTAAGAGCACACCTCTGCAGTAATTTTTAGCATTGCATGAGAAGGTAATGAAATGATCTTTTTCCCATCAAGTACTATTAATGGAGAACTGTCACTTGAAAGCATTATTTGGTAGAAATCAGCGAGTAATATGTGCAGAGGTTTTTCTTAACTTGCAGGGAGTTACTCACTCTTTGACTTACTAGCTACTGGTGTAAGGTCCAAGTATATTGACTGCTTGGCTGATAAGAATTTATTAGGATCCTGTTGCATCAAGCACTTCTACTGGCAAATAGTGAATAGCAGGAGAAAGTCTGCAGATTTCATCATTCAGCATAGACTGATCACAACTGCCAGTGTTTTGGCTTTTTTTTTTTTTCTTTTGAGTAGCATTGTCATTTGTCACAAATTCTTATTGGTCTAATCGCTGTGCAATAAGATAGAATTTTGTTTTTAAAACTTGGTCTTAGTAACCAAAATCCTGAATTTGTAGGTTTATGTACCTTAATTGCACTGTGTAGATCCCTTGAAAAGTATTTTTAGATATGGATATGTCCCTCTGAAAATTTAGCACTGCCATGGTTTTTTAATCTTAGAAAAAAGTGGATTTCTTAATGTCATGCATTTGGAAAGGGAAGATGGTTGGAGATACGGCAGTTCTCCTGTCATGAGACCCTGAATAAAATTCTTTTGCAGAGTTGTTTGGAGAGCTTGATTTGGTTAATTTGTAACTTCCTGTCTTACTTCTGAACCATCGCTAAGGAATCCTGCTGTCTGGAAAGCTGATGAGAATGGGAAGGAAGAATGCAGATTAAAATTGCAGAATACCTGGGCTAAGTGAGGGAAGGGAAATTGAGGCAGAGGAATTCAATAGCTGTTCCAAACACCTTCTCTATTCCTTGTACTAAAAGAATATTTCTAAAAGCTCATTTTGCTGAAAGTGGAAAAAAGTCTGATTAAATTTTAAGATGTCAATAATGATACATTAGAATCTGTTTTCCAGCAAATTACAGGCACTGTAACATCTGATAGATCATATTGAGTAATTTGTAGTAGTTTGAAGCAGAAGGACAAAACAGCTTTTTCAATCCAGTAAAGAAGTTAACAGGAGGGCAGTACTGATTGATTCATTTGGGGAATGTAGGTCTTAGTCAGTTTTTCTGTAGTGACTTTGCATTAGCTTTTGTTTAAGTCACCTGACAGGATGTCCAGTGCAGACTGCCATGCTGTCTATGCTGCTGGAGTAACTGATAGTGTGTAGGTTTTGAGATGTACAGTCTCTTGCTGGCCCCATTTATTTTTGTACATAATGTCACATGCATCAGTATTGCTTGTCAGCGCCCAGAGCTGCTTGATGAAGGAGGGAAGTGCTGGCATGCAAATAATCCTATATAGTTTCGTCTGCTAGTTGAATCTCTAGGGTCTTACATCCTTCTCGGAGCTGAACAATAAGTTGAGTTTGACAAGCTCTATTTCTGGGTACTCCAGTGCTGAATATAGATGCTGTTCATTATTCAAAACGGACCTGCTGTACAGGCCCTTAGAGTTCTTACCCAGGGAGACTTCAGGTAGTGCTAGAAGTGTACTGTAATTTCAATCATAATACAGTACTACTTTAAAAAAAATATCACTCTGCTTAAGTGACAGGTGATTTTGGTCTTGCACTTGACAGGTAATGCAGGATTCAGAGGAGTCTATTAATCCAAATGGTTGTGGCCTGTAAAATCTCTTACTGAGCTAAACCACTACTGTTTTTATTAATAAGGGACGTATCATTCAAACTGAGGTTGAATACTGAATTTATGAGGTGGATCAGTTGAAAGGGGAGGATTGCAGTATATGGTCTATAACAAAAAAATTGGGTGTTGCATAGAGTAGCTCATCCTTGCAAAGCTTAAGGTTAGGTCACTTTATCTGTGAGTAGCAGCTCTGTAATTCTTCATGCACCATGGCATTTCTTGAGAGCTCTTCAGATTTATTATCATTTAAATTCAGAACTTCAGCCTTTCCCCCTGTTGTAGGACATGATAATCTTTCACTGGAAATAGCTACTCAGAACGCCCAATTTTGACATGCCTTTCATATGCAGGGATCAGAAATGTTTGAAGTTGAAATGGCAGCTTGTATTTTCTGTTGGTGCTTAGGTGCACATGAACTTGAACAGATGCAGTTGATTCTAGAATCGATTCCTGTTGTACATGAGGAGGACCGTCAGGAGCTTCTCAATGTAATTCCAGTTTACATTAGAAACGATATGACTGAGCCACACAAACCTTTAACTCAGTTGCTTCCAGGCATCAGTCCTGAAGGTGAGTAATTTAAGAAAAAATAAAATACTTTTCATATTTCAAAGTCATAAAATAGTGAGCAACTTTACACTGTGTGATTGTTAAAAGCAAGGTTGTGTTAGAAGAATCTGTGTTCTCTGAAGAAGGATTAATTTCTGCTTGGTCATCTTTGGAGTAGAACTGTGAATCTCTGCTGGACCTTTTTGCACTGGAATTGCTCTATTTTGAGACACTGGCCTTCTAAATATAAGAGAACATTGGAATGGAGACAGTATAATAAAACCCTGTCTTTCAAATGTTTTCAAAAGACAGTCCCCCAACCAAAGTAACAGCAGTGTTTCCTGGTAGCTGTTGGTGGATCCTGATTCAGCCTGAAGCATTCTGTCTCTTAGTATTTTTTCATGCTCTAAGTTAAATTATTGTTGATCTTAGATTTGATTTACCCTTCCAGCTTTCCAATGGCTACAGAATGCCTGTTTGGCAGTGCACTGTCAGTAGCTGATACTTCACCAGTGGCTACTTTGGAGCAAGTAGAATTCTAGAGCAAAGCAGTGCACCTTAATGTTAAATTGTGAATGTCTGAAAATGTCCTCTCTAATGGTAACTTTTTCTCTGCAGCGCTGGACTTTCTGGAGCAAATTTTGACATTTAGTCCCATGGATCGATTGACAGCAGAAGAAGCTTTGTCCCATCCTTACATGAGCATTTATTCCTTTCCAACGGATGAGCCTATTTCAAGTCATCCTTTTCACATTGAAGATGAAGTTGATGATATTCTGCTAATGGATGAAAGTCACAGCCATATTTATAATTGGGAAAGGTAAATTTATCACTTGCTGTGCTAACATGACTGGATGGTTTTGTGCTTGAAATAACACTGCTTTGTGGGCATCATTTCCTTTTCTGTTTTTCTGAAGTTGATCTGAATATAAAATTTCCCCTTATAGATATTGTCACTGAGTTTGTCATTCATTAGACTGACTGGGATTTGCTGATGCACTCAGGACCCTAGAACCTAAAGTTAATCTCTTATTTTTTTTAGAGAAATATCTTGGAGGGGGAAAAAAATACATTTTATTTACAAGAGAATTTTAAGTATGATTGTCTTGTCTAATGCTTAGTGCTTATAATAGTGAAGAGATTCACAGTAGTCATCTTAAGCCAGTTAAACACATTTTTAGAAAGAGTTCTGTAAATGGAATGAGCTATTGTACATAATTCCAGACTTAAATCTTTCAGATGTGCATTTGAAGATTACTTTTTGCCAGATTAAATTAAAAACCTGGAAGAGGTACCAAATTGAATTAAGGGTAAACTTTGTGTTGAATTGTCATTCTGTAAGGAAAATTCTAAACTGAACTGTCTCTCTGTCTTTGAAGCTAGAAGGTGGTTTTTAGCTGCTAACACTTAGGGTATTGTTTTACAGATACCATGAAAGTCAGTTTTCAGACCATGACTGGCCTATTCATAATAACTTTGAAGCTGATGAAGTTCAGCGCGATCCAAGGGCTCTTTCTGATGTTACTGATGAAGAAGAAGTGCAAGTAGATCCTCGCAAATATTTGGATGGAGATCGTGAAAAGTACCTGGAGGATCCTGCCTTTGACACCCACTTCTCTACTGAGCCTTGCTGGCAGTATTCAGATCACCATGAAAACAAGTATTGTGATCTGGAATGCAGTCACACTTGTAATTACAAAATGAGGTCATCTTCATACTTAGACAATTTAGTTTGGCGAGACAGTGAAGTTAACCATTACTATGAGCCCAAGCTTATTATAGATCTTTCGAACTGGAAGGAACAAAGCAAAGAAAAGTCCGATAAGAAAGGCAAGTCTAAATGTGAAAAGAATGGGTTGGTGAAAGCTCAGATAGCGCTTGAGGAAGCATCACAGCAACTTGTTGAAAAAGAAAGGGAGAAGAATCAAGGATTTGACTTTGATTCTTTTATAGCAGAAACCATCCAGCTTAGTTTACAACATGAGTCTACTGATGTTGATAAATTAAATGACTTGAATAGTTCAGTGTCTCAGATAGAGTTGAAAGGAATAATATCAAAGTCGGTAAGCAGAGAGAAGCAGGAGAAAGGAATGGCTAATCTGGCACAGTTAGAAGCTCTGTACCAAACTTCTTGGGACAGTCAATTTGTGAGTGGTGGGGAGGAGTGCTTCCTCATAGACCAGTTCTGTTGCGAAGTCAGGAAAGATGAACAAGTTGAAAAAGAAAATACTTACACCAGTTATTTGGACAAATTTTTTAGTAAGAAAGAAGATGCTGAAATGCTAGAACCTGAGCCAGTAGAAGAGGGGAAGCTTGGGGAGAAGGAAAGAGAAGAGAGCTTTCTCAGTAACAGTGGAGAACTCCTCTTCAACAAGCAGCTTGAGGCTATAGGTATTCCTCAGTTTCACAGCCCTGTAGGTTCGCCTCTGAAGTCAATACAGGCCACGCTAACGCCTTCTGCTATGAAATCATCTCCCCAAATTCCCCACAAAACCTACAGCAGCATTCTGAAACATCTAAACTAAAACACTCAGCAGACATTTCTTTTATATTCATGAGATGTGTTTGTCTTTTTTTATTACTAGTGTAAGTAATTTTTTTACTTGAATCAGACAGTGTAATTTTGGTATGGATTTCATTAGTTTCTGTTTACCATTGTTTTTACAATCCAGAATTACTTTCTATACATGAGTTAGTTTTGTTTTTAAACTGGCATGTCGTTTGCACACAAAATGAAAGAATAGAGCAAAATAATGCAAAATGCAGGAGGTAACAAAAAAAAATGCACTAAACCAAGTAACAAACATTCTCTCAGTAAAACAGAGTCCATGTTTTGCAGAAAAAGAACCTTGCCTTGAAATTTACACAGTGAGACTGTACATAATTGCATGAAAATATCTATTTTTCCCAAAACATTTTTTTCATTCATGCATATTTTAGAGTTTTTCATACTGTACACATTTCTTAGACACATGATACCAGCAGCAACTGAAATGAATGCAGAATTTGGTACGCATGTGTTATCTACCTCAAGGTAACAGCAGTATGTGGCAAAACATTAACCACCCATAGTGCTTCTCATTATGCACTTCTATTTAGCCAGCATTATTGTAGTAGCTATTCCTATTGAAAATCATTCAATATTTATAAATGTTCTGGTATGCATTCTTTATAGTGAAGTGTTAATATACAGCACTTTTATTTATTTTAGCAAATAAGTATATTTCTGTAATTATAGAAAGTCAACTTAATTTTTGAGTTACTTTTCAGATAAAAGTTTTTGTTTAGCACTATGGTTTTATTGCCTACATAGCTGGATATATATATTAACATCGGCTTATTCTGAGGCTATCCAATACATTTTTATTTTTTAGTTTTCATTTCAAGTAAAGCACTCACTGTGTATAGGAATTTGTAATTGGAGGTGCTTGATCTCTACAAAAGAAATTAGGAATTGCTTTATTATCAAATGCTCCTAGAAGTCTTAATTGTGTTCATTTTTTAAAAATTTTGTAATGTTAGTTGTGTGCATGGAAATAATTAAGGTACAACATTACTGTAGGTTAAAGTTCTATATGGTGAGACATTTTGTTTTTACTGTCTGTTTTTACTGAATGATTCCTGTCCCATTCCCAACCCCCCTCAAAAGCAAGCATGAATAAAATTAGGTTAAATATAGCATGTAGCATCTCGGTCTTTTGAAAATTTGTTTTTCCTTCTGATTTTTTGAAATACTGGATGTATCATTGGCTCCCCTGTTTAAAACGAGAAACAAATAAAAACATGGCCAGCGAAGATGACTGTTGGTTTGTGATGCTTTGTACACATGCTGAGAGACAAGGAGCTGCTCCTGTGCTGCAGCTGGCTGTGCTGGGGGCAGCCTCTCACCTGCACTGCCTGACTCGAGGTGCTGGTGGAGGCAGGAGAGACTGTCTTGGAGCCTGCCCTGGAACTGCTGCTGCTGGCAATGCAACCCTCTGGAAGGATACTGCAGGTGTTTCTCTCTGCCCCAGTGCCTGCCGCCTGCCTTGAGGAAAATCCCGTGTAGAGCAATGGCTGTGAAAGCGTAAGTGTGCTGTGGTGTCCATGGCCATTTTTGTGGGGGAAAAACCCCAACCAATTGATTTGAGAGTAAAAGTGAATGCTGCTCTTTTACCAGCATTTCAGACAGGCGAGTGTTGAAGTGGAAAAGCTGGTAACGTGGAGTGAAGGGACTCAGGTGCATTCTTTAGCCAAGAGCCTGACGGGAGCACTTTCACAAGATTTCAGGAGCGTGACCAGGTAACCCCTGTGGAGCGTTTCAGTATGTGCAGGTCAGGTCTCTGTTGCAGCAAGCCCTAGAACAGCACATATTTCTCTTCCAGTTCTTCCTGTCAGAACTGTTCCTGAGGGAGTTAATTAACAGTACAAAAGCTTCGTCTTTTGGCAAACTCCTACAGCTTTTTCCATGGCAGTGTTTTAGTTCCTCCATCCCTTTCCCTCCCTGCTCCTCTGGCAGGTAGCACAGCTGCAGCTTGCCGAGAGCAAGGAGCTACCCCTGCAGCGTGGCAGGAGGTGGTCAGGGAGGCAGAGGGGACAGGGTCTGTGTCCTTGGGAGGGTTTGTGCAGCCACCACAGTGGGTGTGGGGGCTGGAGGAAGGGGGGATGACCCTCTCGAGGCCAGGGACTATTCTGAAGTCTGTGGTGGTTTCTGTTGAGATTGAATGAAAGCAGTGGGTGGGAAATGCACGACAACTGGAAACAAGAATCAGCTTAAAAACAATTGTACTTAAGAAGCCTGTAATGTTACAAACGGAATGTTTTACACTAAAAGGAAGGGGAGAGTTAAGGTTTGAGCCTAAATCTAGTGGGCTACTTCATTACCTTTGTCTTCTACCTCGTGCTGGGGGAGCAACCCTGTACAGGCTGTGCTGCCTGCTTTGGTGAACAGCCAGGTAACAGGCCTCTTCCACGGGTCACTGCAGGGCACAGCCAGGCAGTCAGGATTATTAAGTAGAAGGAATTCCCTGTGTGGAGACAATTAAAGAAAGTAAAAGTGCTTTGTAAGGACCATGAAAAGTGAAGTCTACTGCTAGAAAATTAAGGCACTCTGAGTGTGTTGTTGGGTACTCCCTTGGCAAGCTGCAGGAGTCCTGTGTTGGGAGAGCAGCCTGCAGAAACTGCAGAATGTCACAGGGTGCTCCCATGAGGTGCAAGGTGGTTTCTGCCCCACACTCATCATCTGTGCCCATCCCTGCAAGAGAAAAATAGGCCAGTTACACGTGTAGCCCTTTGGCTGTGACCTAGCAACTGAATTGTCTTTAGCAGCAAAATATGGAAGAGGCTTAAATTATGAACCAAATAAAGGGACCGCCGCTTCATGCCAAGGTGCTTGCCAAGTAAAATGGAAAATCCTTATTTAACAAAGAAGCAAATAAGGAATGAGGGCATTTTAAAATACCTTTTCTTCTTTATGTGGCCTGCGGTTAAAAGGCAGTATTTTAACATAAATCTAACAGGAGATTCAGCTAGAAGAGATGATGTTGAGAACAGCACAGAGTCCTTTACATGTGCAGTCATCACACGAGATCTAATAATTGCAGAATGGCGCGATGCTGAACAGTTTGTTCTGATCAACTCTTCTCAGTAATGGTCAGTTAGCTTTATCACAATTGTATTTAATTTTAATTAAATCAGAGTTGCTATATATAGAGTCAGCTATTTTTGTAAGTCTTTGCCCACGCTGCTGTAAGTGGTGTGATTACAGCATGAGAAGCACATCTTAGTGGGGCTTAGCTGTGAGCAGAGCTGTTCTGCTGGGGCTGTGGGCTGGACATGGGGCTCTGCAAACCAGCTGGGGACTGGGGCAGGCCCTGCTGCTGCTGCTGCTGCCCCTCCTCTGCCCTGTATCTGCAGCAAATGGGTTCTGTGCCCTCGGCAAAGTCTGTGTGCAGGGATTTACTTTGTTTTCCTGTTACCTCGCTATTGCTATTTCTGTGCTGTAGAATCTGTTAGAACTGTGCCTTGTACATCCATTTAAAGCCTTGCTAAGTTCTTGCTTTGGTCCAGCTTATTTCCTGGAGGTGCTGGTTTACGAACACGTCTTTAATGTCTTTTTTACAGGGGAAAGTCAGCAAGTTTTTCTGCATGTGAACTTTCATCCCCTACTCTACTTGCAGATGTATATACTGCAAACCCCAGAGAACTCTAGGTGAGGTCCTGAGGAATTCAGTGGCATGTTGTGGTGCAGGTTATTAAATCTGCTCTCACAAGTCTTCTTTTCTTTATTTATATTCCTGTTGTTTTTTTGTTGCTGAGATCTGGAAGTGCTTGTCGAGTCTTCAGTTAAGTTTTACACATAATTAAACAATAACTTGTCCTCATTCTTCCAAAGATACAATCCTGAGCAACAGCAACCCTGGACCAATTTGTTCCTTACTCCTTGAATTATTCAGTTCTTACAAAATCCTGTAAATTCTTGTTTGCTGTTCTGCCACTGTTTGCGTCACCCTTCACCTGAACAACCTGGGAAGTAATGCCGTGGGGTATTTAGTAACAAGCAAATAATCCAGATCAATGCTGGCACCCAGCACTTGGGCCTCCATTCCAGTGCCTCTATATTTAAAAGGGTTATCTGCTTACTCTAAATGCTATTCGAGAGCTCCTTAAAATATTGACTGTTGAAAAGTTCAGTGGCTTCTTTTGCCTGAGAGCTGGCATTGCTGACATGGTGGTTTGCGTACCAGGCCTTGTGCAGAGGGAGCTTTGCCCCAGTGGATGTCGTGATGGCCAGGTATGGCCACGCTCTGCAAATAGCTGGGTCAGTAGCTGGCAGCACTCACAGATGACATTGGCTTTCCTCTGGAATCTGCCTGCTGCATCCTGACTGCGGAGCAGCCCTTCTGTAGTGAGCTCTGATAATAAAATACCTCGGGTGGTATGAAATGCCAAAGTGTGTATTTTGCAGCTGGGTGTGGGACAGGGAACTCATGACTTGCCTGGCTTTGCAGCCAGTGATACCATTGCCCTTCACAGCCCCTCACCCTGCCCAGTTTGGAGTCCCTGGTGGCCAACTGGGAGGTGCTGGGAGGTGCTCCTGGCTGGGCTCCCGTGCTGGGCAGTGTGTGCTGTGGGGCCTTCATTGCCCCCTGGGATGGGCTTGCGTTAATCACCCCTGCTTATAATCCACTGAATACGTGTTTCTGGAGCACAGAGTCATCACTAAATCGGTAGATGATGGTTTGTTCGGTTTTCTTCTGTTCTAAGATTGGCAGAAGTCTAATTCATTTTGTCCTCATTTGGTGTAGTTCTGCATTACTTGTGTCTTTGCTTACGCTTTTGATTTTTCCAGATTTCTTGTAACCCTTGGTTTAGGTTTATTATATTATTCTGGTAATCTTTTCCAGCTGCATACACTCCAAGGCCTGTGGGTCATCTCTTGCCTGCTTGGTTAAAGATCACTGACGACTCTCAGAATAGATGTGAGGACTAATAAAATAGAGGCTTTCCTTTATATCTGAATTTTAACATGTTCCTCAAACTGTATCCCAAGGCTCTGATGCTGTGCAGTGCTACACTAATCCCACCATGATGGTGCAAGGTTAGTATAAACCGTGTCATTTTTCTGTGTAATCATGCCCACAGCATTTTCCCAAAAAGGTGTCTCCACACCACAAGTGTAGCCAGGGTAGATTTTCTGCTTTACAAGATGGTTGATCTTGTAGTTTGCAGCTCAGGCTTCAGTGCTGCAAACCCAGATTCTGGCTATGAAAGGACATTTTCTCATTCTTAGGGATGCCATTCAGACTGGATTAGAGTTTAAATCTTCAGTGCCAGAGGCTGTAGAGAAACAATGTTTTCTTTTAATGTCTTGAAATTTACCTCTACAGCATTTAAAGCTGTAGACCTGAATAACTGAATGACAGATTTATTGTGACTTCTGTGTTTGTTTGGATATACATTTAAACAGTACAGCTTTTGAAATAGCTGGATAACTATCAGAGACATTTTTAAAGCCTATGATTAAGACAGCAGATGGGTTTGGGTTTTGTTTTGTGTCATATTTGTCTCAGATATTTTCTGCTAATATTACAGAGTCTTAGAAGAACTGATATTGTTACTTCTAGATACTAAATTATCTTTTGGATCCTTATGCCATATTTTGCTGGTTTCCATGATTCTTTCTATTTGCCTTATGCAGAGAGATCCTCAGGTGTTTGAGTTCATGAGTTTTACATCTCACCTAGTCCTGTGAATCAGCAAGGTGCCAGTCTGTGCAGCTGCTGGAGTGCAGAATGGACAGGAATGTCCTTTGGGATTGCTGGCACTTACATCTGTAGTTCTATTGGCCTTGCTAAACTGCATCACCTGGAGTACAGCACCCGTTTCCAGCAAGACAAAGTACAAAACCTCATTGTGACTGGCTGAGGGACCTGCACAGAGCAAGGAGATTCATCATCCAGGACTGAGCAAACCCAAGAGAAAAGCAAACCCTGGAAGCCTAAGTGGAGCCGTGGCAAGCTGGGCAGCCACAGAGGTGTTCAGTTTGCAGCTGCCAAAAAATTCACCACCAGCTGGGAGGAACATGAACGAGTCTGGCTGCCCATACCTGTATGGCTCCTGAGTAGCTCATCAGTACCTTGTATTGTTTCTCTTGTCCTGAAAAAAGCATAATTATGTTAGCAGTGTTTTGGTTCTTCAGCCAACACAGAGAAAAATGGGAGCGCAGAGTTGCTCGAGTGACTTACCATCTGAGTGGACTCAGAATGACTTGCTGTGAAGCAGCCGGTTGACCATGGCGGGGTTTTTGTGCCAGCAGTAGGTACTGGAGTGGAGAGGAGACAGGCACAACCAGGGGCAAGTCCAGCTCATCCTCCAAAAAGTTGCTGCGGCCCGGGGAGGAGATTTCCACCCAGCCTGCCAGGAATTGTGGTCTGCATTGGCATGGACAGGAGGGAAAATATGATGGGAAACAGGAAGATTAAAGTAATCCTGGTGAATACAGGATATCAGAAAGCTGGTGACAGTGGGGCTGCAGGGCTGGCTGACACAGAGGGCTGCTGGGAGGGTCTCACACAGGGACTGTTCAGAGGAAAACTCTCAGTTCTCCTGTGTTTGTAGGCCCACACCAAAAGCCTGAGGTAGCAGAGCTGCCAGCCTGGTACCAGTAGGTACCAGCTGCCAGACTGGTATCTTGTGTTCCCCAAAACATGAGAGATTACGGCTATTTACACCAATGTGTTCATCCACCTTCTCTCAACACCTGCCCCATCTCTTTTCCGTTAGATGAAGGTCATAAACCATTCCTTGCAACACATCAGCCTGGCATCCCATTTATTTAACCGGCGGGCCCTGCCAAGCCGTGGGACGGAGCTGCTCAGCAGCCCGGCTGCCAGCAGGGAGCTGTGCATCTCCCAGCTGATCACAGCCTGCTCTCCAAGCTGCCATCCGTGGCGTCCTTCCAGCCGAAGACAAAATAAGAACCAAGCGGTGTTTTTCTCTTGCTAACTGCCTCTTCCTTTCCGGGGCTGACAGCAGCCGTCACTGCCATGGATTTATGGCAGGGGTGGCAGGTCCCTGTGGATGGATAAGGGAGCTGGTTCCCATCACCAGGAGCTGGTTTGTGACCCATCAGAGGTTGTTGCTGTGGCTGGCGGTGGGCTGCTGGCCAGCACTCAACCAGCTCATCAGGGGCCTCGCACACCCAGCACTGGGTGTTGCTGCTCCTCTGTGAGCAGGACAGCCTGAGTGCCAGGTGCTGGTTTCAGCCTGGGAGAGTGTGGTGGGCTATGTATGTTGCAAGTTGCCAGTGTTTGTCAATTCAATGCAGAACCAGATGGATGCAGAACAGCCTTTGGGTGAGACCCATGTCACCAGTTTTAATCAGCTGGGCCAGATAACACAGAGCAGTTCTTCTCAGTGATCAGGTCTTCTCCCAGATAGGCATCCCAGCTGGAAAGGTATCTCTGTGGTGCTGAGGAGCAAAGTTCAGAGCCTCCAGCTCTGCCCAGCACCACTCGGGCCCTGCAGCAGTGAAGCTGGGCTCCACTGGCTTCCCCTGGTGAATCTCCAAGTTGCTTTGCTTTTCTCACCAGCGTTCCAGATGATTTGGGCTCTGAAGACACCAGTGTGACTAGTGTTTCCTACAGCCTCCGTTTCTCTTCTTCCATGCTGAAACAATGAAATGGATTTGTGCTCCAGGTCCATAAAATAGTCAAAGTCCTATGTTTATCCATGAATGTCCCAGATGTTCACTACATCACTTGACCTTTATGACAGGTAATAAATAATAGAAGGAGATGGAGTGGTTAAAATGAAATAATTGACTGGAGTCAGTGGCCCACCTCCCCTGGAGCTTAGGCAGTTTTCCAGAGCAGGGATATGCCCAGCTCCTTTAACAATCAGCCCCACTACAATTTCTGTCCAAGCAGAAATAAAAGCATATATTTCTAAGCTGAACTTCTTCATTGTTCCAGGTTTTGACATCAGTTTTGCTGTCTGCAGGCAGTGTCACAGGAAAACAAGCTTCAAACTCACAGAGCCAGAGCTGGGAAGCCCCCTGTGCACCAGGAGGGGAGTATGGAGAGCAACACCCCTGTGGCAGCCCAGAAAGCAGTTCAAATTCATGATGGCTTTAAATATTTGACTCTAGAAATCTCTCCAGGCACCACTTCAACCCAATTTTCAGCACCTGGCTAAAGTGAAGTATGAGGATTTGCTGAAGCTGTTTGAGCAGCGATGTGCAGTGGTGTGGAGCTGGGCGAGCAGGCAGGGCAGCCACCAGCACCACCCCTGGGCATGGGGGAGATGAACAGGGCTCGGGAAAGCTCCAGGCCCTCAGCACAGGCCAGTGGCTGCACTCTGCCAGCAGGGCCCATGGCAGCAGGTCAGCAGCAGGTCATCTTGGTCCTTTCCCCCTTCTTCTTAAAATATTCATGAAAAATTGGAGATGCCACTGCTCATGCCCTTGGGTAATTCCCAGCAAGGAAGTGTTGCCTCTGGGCATCAGGGCACCCCATCACCCTCTCACTGTCACATAGCACCCCAGCCCTATTATCTGCCCGTCTAAGCTCACAGAAATTTGGGAATGAGATGGTTTTCAAACAGTTTAATCCACCTTCACTTCCTGGTGAGGAAAGCAAGTCTCAAGAGGACTTGCAGCGTGTGCAGATGTTAATTGCCCTCCTTCTGCACCCCTAAGAAGTTTCTGTGTTGTCTTCTCCACTTTACAGGAGGGAAAACTGAAGATGGAGCAGTTAAACCTCATCGTGTGAGTGCAGAGTGTTGACTGTGGTGGGACAAATCTGACTTCCCCAGATGCTGGAGTTGGAGTGACCTTGCGAGAAGCCTTAAGGTAAGGAGAAAAGTCACTTACAGCTTTAGCTCTTACTTTGCCCCTGAAATCTCTGCAATGTCCTGGCCATTTATAGAAACTAATGAACCACGCCACCTGAATATGGAGCAGTTGCAGGGAGAATTGGAGCAATGATGGTGATTAAGGATAGCATCCAGATGAGAAAGCAGTGGGAGAGCTCAGCCCTGCTCCTTTGGGAGAGCAGTGTGTTTGGCAGAGGAAGCACATCCCACCTGGAGAATGCACATCCAGCCTGGAGAGAGTGCTCTGGCCGTGCTGCCTCGGAAAGCGAGCAGGGATGCTGGGCTGTGCTGGAGTTTGCTGGCCAGCCTTTGCAGCGGCAGGGCAGTGGGACTCTCTGGGCTGTGTGCTGCCAGGCTGGGGCACTGCCTGGCCTCAGCAGGGACAGTGCCCCTGGCATAGGCCATGCCCAGCTGGGGGGGTGATGCTGGAGGGCACAGCAGTGACTGTGTGTCTCCGGGCTCTCAGAGCTGCTCAGTATCCCCCAAGAGTCCTGTGAGCAATCCCAGCAGACCCTTCTCCCTCATGCTCTTGCCATCAGGGTTCATGGGGCTCCCTTGCACAGCTGGCTGCCCCTGACAAGTGACTCGATGCTGTCATAGTGGTGTTTACCAAGACTTCTCTCTGTTTGCCTGGTGGCCTTTCTGTGCCTCTGCCTGGCACTCTGGTGCTCACAGCTGCTGCTCCAGCCCTTCCCCTTGGGGTAGGAATAATTCCTAACCATACTTTCAGGGACAACACCGAGGTGGAGAAAAAAGACACACAGTTTGTTCCAGACAGACTGGAGAGGACAGAAGGTCAGTTGTACCTGCTGTTACTGGATCTGTACTGTTCACCACGACAGCATTCATAGCTTGGGCCAACAGAGAGGTCTCACGGATGGCATCATCACTGTGAGGTGGGATCTTCCACTTCTCTGTTTTTGGGGTTTCTCACACCAGAAAACCGAGGCAGGAGCAGCATCCAAATGCTGCTTGAGCACTTGCTTGCCAGAGTGGTGCTGGAGCCCACCACGGGCTGGTGGCCACTGTAGCACCTCTGCCTGCATGGGCAGGGGCTGCTGTCCCCAGGGCTGTGCTGTGATGCCATGGGAAGCGTTCACCATGGCCCAGCAACAGGATGTGGTGCAGTGTGGCTCATCCCAGCCCTGCAGGAAAGCAGCTTGTTCTGGCATATGGTGCGAAACAAACATTTTTGGGGCCTCAGCAGGGCAGCGTGAGCTGGCCCAAGGGCTGGTGTCCAAAGGAGTTCAGCTGCCTCTGGTGCATTGGGCATATATTTTATTGCCATCATCACCATCTTTCCTTCCTCCCCCTCAGGAGAGGGCTTGGAGAATAATTCCTTCATTAAAAAATACTGTTGCATGAATGCCAAGGTAAGTAATTTTATAGTGCTAATCAGTCAGTTCCAGTTAATGCATTATTTAATTTCTGTGAGTGACTCGGCAGCCCTTCAGGTGATGTCAGCAGTGTTCCCACCTGCTGTCACAGCCCGGGCACGAGGAGGCTGGCTGGGCATTGCTGAGCTGCTGCCTCTTCTGTGCTGGCAGCACATCCAGAGTCTTATAAATGAAAATTTCCAAACATGAAGGTAACACTGTGGAAGAGGAAAATTACCCTTCAGCAAAGTATTCTGCTATTGTCAGGGCAGTGTGGAATGAAAGCAGAAAGGATTTCAAGACCAGGCTTTGGCTGCCGGTTGAGACTGTGATTATAAACTGCAGCCTGAATGCACCATGCCTGAACCAACCCCTCCTCCTGCCCAAGCCTTAAGCCAAAGGATTTAAACAAGCCCTTATGTAATATGGTTTTAGTGTTTTCAATAGAAATAGGTGTTCTAAATATAAATCATTTGCAGATAAAGCAGGCTTATATAAAATTCTTTTATGTTTATATAACCCCATGTTGGCATTGCACCCAACACCTCCATTGGCTGCCAGCCCAGTGGGGAGAGTGTGGGGTGCTGGCAGTGCCAGGCTGTGACATGGGACTGCACTTGCCTCTGTGGCCTTGGACCAGTCCCCATCCTGTCCTGTCCCCAGCCTGACAGCCAGTGCCCCTCCAGGGACTGTGCCTGCATGAAGAGATGTAATTTGTTGTATTTCTAATGTGTACCCCCCTTCCTTCTTCCCATCCACGGGTTCACTTGCAGCAGCAATTGGAGGATACTCCTGTGGTTTTCCTGTTAGTGTCACCCCTGAGGTGGCAGGGACACCCCAAGTTCCAGAAGCAGTGCCATGGTAGTGGGGGTCATCCAGACTCAGCAGCTGGGCACCACAGATACTATCCCTTGGGGTCATCTGCTTTGGTCCTTTAGGCAAAGATAGGTGGTTTCAGTGTTGAGAGCTGGAATTCTCTTTCATCCCAATGTTCACACAGGGATGTGTGTGCATATGTGTGTATGTACATATTTATATACACATAGGACATAGTAAAAGAGCTGATTGTCTCCAGCTCAGGGTTTGCAGCCTGGCCTGGGCCATGGGCTCTTCCCAAGCAGTGGCCACAATCCTGCTCAGCATCCAGGCGCTGCTGCCATCACAGCGAGGCCATCACAACATCCCAGCTCATAAGCCAAGTATCTCCTTCACCAAAGAGCGTGCCACCACAGGATGAGCCCTTTTCTCCATAGTCACCTTTGTCAGGATTGTGGTTGATGGAAGCTGCTGAGCTCCTCGCCCAGCTCAGCAGTGCATTAGGAGCCAAGACAGCAGACACTGATGAAGGATGACGACAATTAGCTTGGAAATGGTGTCTTCTGAGCAGAAAACAACGGTTGCTACGTAACAACCTTTATGTATGGGAAAGATACTCAGTCAAATCTTACACAACAGCCCTCAGTGCATCACACCAGTGGTTTGCTCTAAGGGGAAGGACTGTTTACTAAGTAATTTTAGCTACTGTTCTGTGTACAGCACATGCATAAAATCATACATAAATATATAGACATATAAATAGATATGCATGTCTTGTTTTTACACACACACACACACATTTTCATATATATGGCAAACAAGAATACATTTTTCAGATGCAGTCTATTTTTGCAACAGACCAATATGATTTATATCTCCTTGCCATTAACATTTCCTTTCAAATAATGGCTTATTTATGCCCATACCGTAGACGCTTTTTTGACAATGTGGGAAGATGCTTTTTATTGTGAAGCCAGAACTGCCAGCAGCCTCTATTATTTCTGGTGGGACTGTCAGTTCTCCAAGTAACATGACTTCATTTTTAATCCAGGTCTGATGGAAGACACTTGATCTGTCCTGCTTTTGTCCGTCAGAGAAGGCAAACTTGCCATAAAGAAATGGTATGTGTGACCTTTGAAAATGACTGTCGCCCTTTCTGTCTCGTCTGTGCTCTATTTTTCAATAAAAGCATGTTTCTGTGGTGCATTAGGGGCGAAATGAGCCATTCATCTTTGTCTCCACTGCCCTCACTACTGCTGAGGAGTTCCTCCCTCCAGGCCCAAGGAGAATGCTGGGTCAAGCAGCATTTGGGCATCTTCTAGAGCTGGACCTGCAGTGATCCATCAGCTGCTTCCCTTTTGGAAACCAATAGTCATCTGTAGTACAACTGCTTCTGGAACCTGAAGGTTATTGAAGTCCTGCACAGATGAAAATTTTAACAAAACAAAAACTACCCAAAAAATAGCCCCACAAAGTGACCACAGTGAGTTTTATGTTTCCCAGCACTGAGACCACCAGTGGGCTCCAGCTTCAGCTGTACCTTGGTCTAAATGCTTGGTGCTGGCACTGCTGCTTGAACCAAGGGCTCTGCCAGCTCCCGTGTGCTGTGGCAGTCAGCGAGGTCCTGCAGCCCTTTTGACAAATGTGGTGGGGCTGAAGGACACGATGAAAATCCCGCAGCTGCAGACTGGACTGCAAAAAAGTCACAGCCCCTGAGGCTCCTTAAGGATGGTTTAATCTCAACAACAAAAGAAGTTGTATTACATATATAATATGTCCCATTGAATGCATGTATATATATATAAAATAGAGCAGTGTGTTACACATAATATAACTTTATGTTAGATATAAACATTATATGCATATAACACATACACATAGATGTCTATATATAATATATATACATGTTTAATGTCTCTATGTGCATATATATGTATGTATATATGTATGTGACTCTATTCTATGTGCATATATAGAATTGTGTACAGAATATGTATGTAAATACACACACAGATATATGTGTATATATGCATATGTCTACATGTGTGTATGTGTGTTTATGCATATATATGTGCACATGCATATTCATACACATAGAGGCACAAAGGGAAGCTCACCCTGTGCAGGGCACTGTAAGTAGGTGGCCCAGTCAGTGGCCCAAGGTTCTTGTACTGCCAGTGCTTTTTCCTTCAGGAATTTAACGGTGATGCTCAACCCAGGGCCCTGGCAGTGGAAAGTGGTGCCCAGTACCTGAGTCAACCTGCCTTTGCGCTATGACACTTCTTCCAGGCTGGTGTGAAGGCAGACAGACGTCGCTGTGCTCTCGTACCACGCTCGGGTGACATTCTGCGGAGCCCCCGGGGTGACGGTGGCAGTGTTTGTCCTGCCCAGTCACGGGAATACAGCGTGTTTCCCACTGTGCAGCCCTGACTGTTCAGTGCCCCAGCACACGGCAGTTCACATCTGGCTGTTCTTGCAGAGGTACCTGTCACTTCTCTCGGGGGCTTTTAAAATAAAGTGAAAAGACAGCTTGAGCTGTCGTGCTTGCAAACATGTAGCAAGCTCTCTCCCTGCTGGGATTTGTGCTTACAATTCATTAAGGAAACGAAATTTCGGTTACAGCAACTGGTCCACAAAAACCAGCTGTCACTAAAAACCCACTCTTTGCCCTCGTACTGTTTTGCTGTATTTCTGAGATGACTAATGTGCCACTTTATTTTTCCAGTAAGTATGAAAAAAAAAGCGCCAATAAAACTGCTGGAAGAACTTTGCTTATTTTTCCTGGTTCAGAGCTGGGTGACAGGGTGGTTGCCATGACGATGTGTGTAAAACCATCAGCCTCATTCATTACAGCTTAAGGCAAATTGAGGAGCAGCTCCTGGCAAGACTTTGCACCGTAGGTCAGCACCATTTCTTTAGACATCTCGGAGACTCCGCCAGAGGCCTTCATTTGGCCACTGTGAGAGCCCGTCCCTCTCCCTGCCAATGCCAGAGGGTTTTTCTGGTACCAGGAGGAGGATCAGGCCCCTGCAGTGCACACAGAGGCAGGGACCTCCTTCTCTAAACTTCACTGTACATGGGGAAAAGCCCATATCCTCAGGCAGCAGTATCTTTTTCTAGTGAAGTCTTTTGCATGACATGAAATCATCAAATGCTCATTTCCCACATTTCTGTTGCCTTCATACAAATTAACTTGTCCCTGCTGGTCTCTCCACCCACAATGGAACACGTATATAGACACATTACCTGTGTATATGTATATGTGTGTGTGTATAAATAAGTAATGCTTATATACACAAGTATGTGTATGTATGTAAAAATATATACACAAATATATAATGTGTATACACGCATATAGGTGTGTCTATTATACATAAACATACATGTGTGTATATAATGTATACATACCTATATACACATATATGTATGTATATTTTTATATATATCCTTTATAGTACTTGCAGCCAGATAGAAAACACAGAGCCAGTGACTAAACTCTGGGTTTACTGTCTAAAACTACTGATGGAAAAAATAAGTCATTTTACCTGCAAAAATATTCAGGTGAGTGCTTTTGCAGCCACAAACTGAGCAGCTGCTTGGTGGCCAGGTAGCAAAGTGTCTGGGACAGTGTGTTGCAATGGAGGGTGCTACTGAATCCATGCTCATGGAAAACTGACAGCAACATTTCCGAGCTGGGCAGACATCTCTGCAGAGACGAAGGCAGCTGAAAACAGAGCTGACCCTTGTTAAGGGATTAAATCCTATCTGTTTTTGCAAGAGGCGTGATGTGCATGCTTCTGCTCAGTAACAGCATAAAGCACCAAGCACAACCACTGGAAAGTTGGCAACATCTGTTTTTCAGTGCTGAAAACATGCCAGCCTGCTCATGCAATGTGGAACAATTTTAGGAGATGAAAGACAAAAGATGAAATGGAGCTACACCCTCGAGTTCTGTGTCTGCTGTGGTGAGAGGCTGGCCGTGGCCACCACGCTGCAGGCTGGCAGGCAGCCCGCTGCCGTCCGGGCACTGCCCAGCCTGGGGACAAGTCCCGGCATCCCCAGCTCGGGAGCGGAGCGTGCAGGAGATGTTGCCTTGATCTGCAAATGAGATGGTCTCTCGCCCACCGAACAGCACTGCTTGCCCCTGACCCGCTCAGTTCATCTTCCCATTGGCAGGCAGTGCTGTCAGCCTGCCCTCGCACAGCACCTGTGCTGCAGGACTCCAGCCTTCCCCAGTGACCCCAACCTTCCAGGGAGCAGCAAAACAAGCAAAAATAAAACCAGCAACAACCTCAGCTCAGGTTTGACTCTGTCTGCTTTGGCAGTTTCTCCTGAATGATGAGATGAGGCCCCCATTTTGCCTGGAGCAGACCCCTCTCTGGCTTCCAGGAATAGCAGCACCCAGGGCTGAAAAAGCTCATGCCTTTACCAGCTTTGCCCCGAGGGCACCTGGGGCAGGACCTGCACTCACAGGAGCACCTGGTGTTATAGACGGGGCTGTACTCACGGGCCTCCTGCACTATGTGACCTTTTCCTCCTGCTTTTGAGGCTATACCTATGGAATTTAGATTTAAATTAATCCTTTGGCACCATCAGGTTCAGGACTTCCACCCAGAAGGCTAATGAGCTTCATTAGGATTAAATCCCATCAAGGAGAATACCAATGTCTTTGCTACTCAGTGCTTGTTCAGATCCTTCCTAAATGGCCATCACAGTGCTGTTCATCACATTGCTCAGGATCAGGAGATTCACAGCTATTGAGATAAATGGAGCTGGACCCATGCCGAGAAAGAGAGAGGGCCAGGTAGCCTCAGGAGGCCTCTTCCAACCTGTTTTCCTCTGGTTCTGATGTCAAAAACCACCTCATGGAAATAACAAAATGAAAACCAGCTCCACAATAGATGGAGCTTCTCTCTTCTGCCTCTGTTTTTGGGTATCACATGGTCACAAACAGCACTTTCTTCTGTGCCTGTCTTATCAGAAATAAAAGTGACTGAGAAAATGAACAAGAAAGGAGTAATTTTATGGTAGCATTTTTGGCAATAATGAAGAACAGTGACTTCCAGGGCTTTTACTTGGGCTCTCTCATCTCTCTGGTTGAAGTCCATACTCACCACAGACCACATGGCCAGAAGCATCCAAAATCCATGACCATTTTTGAAACGCCAGCTGCATGAAATCAGCTTTAAAAAGAAATGAAGACACAATCATACCCAATGCACAGGCATCACACAGCTGAACACAAACCCTCCCTCTGCCTCGTGAAGATTGCCTCAGGATTTGGATGTAGATTCGTGCCTGAGCTTTGTGCCTCTCAGCCCTCTCAAACATGCAGTTTAAATGCTTCAGTAATCTCCAGTTTTTCAGGGTTAATGATCAGACGTAACTTTGAAGCCGCTGAACTTGTGAACCAGGATGTGTTGGGAAAGGCCGAGGCATGAAAAGATTAGACCTTTCTCAGGAGGAGAGTGTTAGCTGGGGCGACTGGGAGGGTTTACCTTTGGTGGGATTTCACTGATGGGGGTGATGCCACGGCCCTGCACACCCGTGACAGGCTCTCTGCTTCAGGGAGCTCAACCAGCTTTTTCTCCATTTCTCTCTCCATGTTCATACAGTGCTGCAAAATCAGCAGGAGGCATAAACTCACGGCTGCTGCATTCTGCTATATTGGGTTGGACTTTTTTTTAGTTCATTTCAGTTCAAATGAGATGAAACCCAGTCATTTAGTACAATTTTTCTGCAAAGCATCACTTTCATCACCCTGCAGCTACGCACCCAAACCAACCTAAACATCACCTCGTGCAGCCTCAGTCAGCCTGGGACTCAAGCCTGGGAGAGGACAAGCCAGAGGCAGCCCTGCCAGCCCCGCCTGGGCTGTGTGGCCATGCCCACAGCCACCTGTGACAGAGAAAATGCACAAGAAAAGAGCAATTTTCTAGTAAAGTATTTGGTAAAAGTGAAGAACAGTGACTTGCAGGGTCGCTGCAGTGCCCACCTGCTGCCAGGCTGCAGTGTGCAGGTTTCAGTCCCAGCCAGGACAGCGCCTGCTTTACCTTTGATTCTTTTGCCCCTCACTCCTCCCAGGCACAGCAAACATTTCCCAAGTGACTACAATTTTACAAGCTATCAGAATATTACCTGGTATGAAAACATAAGCAGAGCAATTCAAACAGGATGCAAGACACGTGAAAACTCATTTCTAAGAGAAAGACACTTGAAAACTGCGTCGTTCTCCAGAAGGCATTTTCTTGCCGTTTCTTTGCTACATACCTAAAGATTATCCGAGTAATATTTTTAATTGTTAATCTTCCCCAAGCCGTGCTTGACCCGGCACCATTCCCATCCCGAGACAGGTTGCGGGGATCGTGCGGCCAACAGCGTCACCCGCCGGCCGGCAGCGGGATGGGCACGCCGGGGACACGCGTGTGTGTCCACATGTATGTGCGTGTATGTGTGTGCGTGTGTGTGTGCGCATGTGGATAATTTATGTACATATGCGCATGGGTGTATACGCACGCCTATACATATTTATATGTGTATGTGCGTTATAGAGTTTCTATACATATACACGTGTTTATATGCACATATAAAAAGATATATACACATATATAAATTTATATACAGACGCACGCGCATCGTTATGCGTGTACATACACACATGTAAAGATACGTGCTTATCTATATGCATTCCGTGCGTATGTATATACGAATTGCCTCTGCACGCAGTTGGCGCTGTTTATCGGCGCTCCCCGGCAAAGGCAGGCTGGCCCGGCTCCTGCTCGGCCCCCGCAGCTGCGCGCCCCGCAACAGCCCCGACTGCACCGCGGAGAGGAGCCGGCACGGGGCGCAGGGAGGCACGGAGGGACGGAGGGAGTGAAGGATGGATGGATGGAGGGAGGCAGGGATGGAGGGATGGATGGAGGGAGGGAGGCATGGATG